>JAFIDM010000001.1:65590556-65624323 GCA_023159025.1 Thereuonema tuberculata
CCAAAAGGCATTTACTAAGGGTGAGGAAGTTCATAAAACTGTGTGATGTTGGTTAAGGTGTTTGGGCACGAACTTCTTCAGAGCTATTGTTATAATAAACTGCTCAATTGTTGGGTCAGTTACATCAATGAATTTGGAGAATATGGGGAGAAGTAGTTCATGTTCATTCCTTTCTCTGTGTGTAATGACAGATTACAGCTTTTGTTACTAAACATTCTCGAGGAAAAAAAAAAAGAAAAAGCCATCTTATTTTTTGAAAACAGCTTATTAATGTTGTATAAATGTTTTTCTCCCATTTTAGGCCAAACTTTGTCAAATTGGTTCTACCTCAGTTTTGGTTGTTGCCTCTCAACAAGGAATTCAGGTAATTTCAATTAAGAATAAATTGTCTCAGATCATCTAAGGCATTATTTAGATACATTTGAAAATAAAGACAAGAAAAAAGAAAAATAACAAAATTGCCATCTATTTTATTATTTTAGATATTTGACACAGATGGAATTCTTTTAATGTTCTGGCATGCTCTGAATAGTAAAGAGGCTGGATTAACAGGTAAAAAGTATTAAGTTTTTCATTTTTGATAATTGAACTTAAAAGCATTTTGTTCCATTTTCAATAACTCAGATTTTTTGAGAAAAGTTTGGTTAGCTCATTTATTTGTTTATTTTTATATCTCAACAGAAACTTACTCCTGTGGTATTGCTGCTGTTGCAGATCGTAAAATTTGTGTAGGTGAGTTTAAGAATCTAATTAACAATATTACACACCGTACATATTTCTTTGGAGTAATGAAATGGACAAAAATCAACAAATTATACAGAAAAAGATGTAAAATTGTAAACAGAATCATTCTGAATTAACTTCAAAATATTCACTCAAATAGAAGTGAATATTTTTATTATTTCAGAAATAAAAAAATAACCTAAATAACAATTGTGTAATAAGTCAAATTACCAATACTTATTGATATTTAATGAAGCCTGTGCTTTTTTTCAAATGCATTTCTGCACTCCCCTTCTTTGAGATAAATTTTGAACTCTTTGAAATTGCACAAGAAAATCCAAGTGAACTCTAAAGAGTCTGTATCCATTTGGATATTTCAGAAGTACAAATGTGAAGTTACTGTTACAAATAACAGTATAGATTTAAAACAGATTTAAAAAAAAGTAATTTCCATTGATATCGATGTAATAATAATAATAATAATAAAATCCATCGTTCCAATCAGGAACATAGGTCGTCTGCAAATCGTTTCCAACCAGCACAATCTTTAGCAAGCACTCAAAGTTCATTCCAACTTTTATTTCCAGACTCCTTAATTGTAGTCCGTCACTAGGAAGTGCGAGGTCTTCCTCTTTTCCTACTACCGTGTGAGTTCCACTGTAGGGCTATTTTACAAGGTTCACAATCAGCTTGACGGAGTGTGTCCAATCCACCCAAATTTCTTTAATAATATCTATCTGACTAGTAAGCTTCCATAACTCTGCATTAGAGATGACTCTTGGCCACCAGATTTTCATGATGTTTCTTAAACATCTGTTTACAAATGACTGAAGTTTCCTCTGTAGTTCACAGATAAGCCCCAGGTTTGGCTATCATATAATAAAATAGGTTTAACATATACATTGAATTGATATCGATGTAACTCAAGTAATTACTAATAAAAATGCCCTCCTTCAATAAACAACATTTTTTATTGGGGAATCTTCACATTATTTTTCATGTGCTCAAAGAAAACCCAGAAGTATAAATTCCAAACTTAACTGACCCCTGTTTGAAATGTTTGTAGAGTCTCATAATAAATTCCTTCCCACTTTTTACAAAATACAAATAAGAAAATATTTTATTATTCTTAATGGATTAGTTTCTGATTTGACTATTATTTCAATTGTTATTCTGTTACTTGATAAACTAACTCAACAAATAATGTTTATTTGATCAGAAGAATTTTACAATTTGATAGGGGCTTTAAGACATTTATATTGATTATCCCATGGAAAATCAAAATATTTCTAAGTAATTTTATTTTTCATTTCTTAAAAGTAAAGCTGGATGAGTGAAATTGATGGAACCATTTATTTAAACATCAACTAAATTTGTCATTTTTTCAGAATGTAATAAAAATAATAAAACATCTAAATTAAAAGCAAGCTATTTCATTTTTTTTTTTTGCTAAACTTTTCATTTGTGTTTTTCAAAATACTGAAATATGGATTTCTCATATACATCTAATTTAAGCATGCACATATTTAAGAGCCAAACTTAGAAATTTGTAAGAAATGTTATTGATTTTGTCTAATTATTTGTATTTTAATTTCTATAGGCACTCACTTGGGATCAATTTTAGTTTTTGATGTTCCATCTGAGGATGTAGGTATTTCCCTCGAAGATACTCTTTGGGGCCATGAACATCCCATATCCCATTTAAACAGTCATGGGGATTTGATGAGCAGTGCTGATGAATTTGGTTCAATTTGTGTATGGAATTTTGAAAATAATTGTATTTCAAAGAAGACTGTGATCATAGGAACTGGGTAATATTCTAGTTATTTAAATAGAAATTAATTAATAATTGTAAACATATCAAGAAATTCTGTTATCAAGTAAGTACTATTAAGATCACCCAAGAGCTAGCAAGATGTTGATCAAATCCATATCATCCTCAACAAAATGATCTTAGAGATTTTTGAAAGAGAAAATCTGAGAGTAGATCCTTTCTGAACACAAGGAAAATCCAAGAAAAGGTTCAGGTCCAAAAAGACCAATTAACTGCTGATTCTGCAAAGATATCAGTCGGAGCCTCTAATAGAGATGACAAAAATAACTTGAATAAACAATCCAAAAGTTACTTCACATTCAGTAACAAGTAGAGAATCACAGGTATCGCTGTTCAGTAATTTCAATAGAGACAATTATCAATGTCCTTGGAACAGATTTGTATGGATTTTAGTATAAAATTTTGTTCAGAAAATGGAACTAAATGGATTTATAAACTTAATTAACAACTTTCAGGATACGCATCTCTGTATGACTATTTTCAATAGTTTTAATATTAATTAATCATTCCACCAAATTGAACTGAAAAAGATTACCATTACAATTATCTGCTTAAAAATGTACTTAATTCATAGGATCCTATTTCAGGAAATATGTTCCCTTCAAATCATACCATTGAAAATCACTTAAGTTTATTATGAAGAACAATTAAAAAAAAAAAAAAAAACTGCCCCTCCTTTTCAAAAGATATTTTGCCTAAGAAATTACAGGAACTTTTCTTTTTCTTGTTTTTCAGCATCCCTGCAACAAGTATTGCATTATGGAATAGCTTATTACTTGCAGGCTTCACATCTGGACATCTGCGATTATATGATAATGATACAGGCTGTATGTTAGCGGAAGTTGCTGCCCATGCAAGAGCCATTTCAGCAGTTGATATTGCCCCTCAAAGTGGATTGGTAAATTATTTTTTCCTTTTATTTTATTTAAAATACAAAATTTATTTCCAAACATTAAACAAGAGAATCAGTTTGAGAATGAATTTTAACACTGGCATTTCTTTAACTGGATCATTCCTTGCCAAATCAAACAGCATCTGAACCTTCTAGTCAGGGATTCCAATGATTTCTGGTATATAAGATGTACCTATTGCAAATATCTTCAGCCATATATTTCTATTTCAATACAGTCATACCTCACTTAATGATAAGAGTTAGATTCCTTGAAAACATGAAATTACCCATAGGAAAACTCTTCCAAGAAGCTATCAAGTAAAAGTGTTGTTACAGTAATTACAATTACCCAAAAACTCAAAAAGAATATTAACTGCTCATTGTACTACGAATTACCAATCTCTTACACCTCATTGTTGAAGACAAACTTTTCACTGTGGTTATTAGTTATTGCTAGAAAGAAACATTCCATTTTAAAATAGTTATTAACAACATTTGTTTTTATACAAGAGGAAAATTATAAAAGAACAGTTATAAAATATAATATGTTATTTCTTTGTTAATAGACCATGTTGAACAGCTTTCTATTGGGGGAAAACAAATGAAATAATAAACCAACAGTCCTTAATATAAAGCAGGATTCTACTGATGACTGTTTTCACATTGCATTGCGATATTATTGAAAGATCCTTGCCTAAGACAAGAAGACACTCATTATTTTAAAGCCATTAACTTCTTTTCACTTCATTCATTCATCCATTTCTTTATTTTATATCTGCACAGATACTTATTCTAATTTAGTTATCCAGTTTTGCAAAAAAAAATCTAAGGTGTAAGATAACTGCATAAATTAATTATTTAGAATTTGCTTTTTTAATTTGTCCTAGTATTTGCCTTGTGAACTTCGGACACAACAAATACAATTTCAAAAATCTCGGAATAAAGGCATATATTAGACAAATATAAACTCCTCCATATATCACATAAGTATTTAAAATATTTATTAAATACTAAAATAAAAGACAAATTTTCAGGAAGTATACATCTTCCTTTTTTCAAGTCAAAAATTAGAATAAAGTAACAAACAAACAAAGAATAGGTTGAACAGCATAGTAAAATAAAGGCACGGAATATCAACAAATCAATCTATTCTTTGTTTGTTTGTTACTTTATTCTATTTTTTGACTTGAAAAAAAGAAGATGTATACTTCCTCAAAATTTGTCTTTTATTTTAGTATTTAATAAATATTTTAAATACTTATGTGATATATGGAGGAGTTTATATTTGTCTAATATTTCCGAAATGGAGAGAAAGAAGATCGTTGAAGAAAGGCATATATTGTAGATGCCCTGACACTTCTTCAGTGACATTTGTTCCCAGTCATGATCTTTTTTGCCTAGATTATATATGATAAGAAAGATAAGGTACAGATCAACTATTTTTATTTCTGTTATAAAAAATTGTTTTCCTTTTTCTTATGATTTATTAATTCATTAGCTACAAACATCTCTTATCTACAGGACTGATTAGCTTGTGTGAATGACTTAACATATCTATTTATATGATATTCATTGTCCTTTTGGAAATGAAGTACATTAGCATACTTATGTCTTTAAGTAGATTCCAAACATTCAAATGTCATTATATCTTTTACTTTTGTTATATATATTCTTAGTCTCTAGTTTAAAAGTTGACATAACTGAATTAAACACAAACTGGCACAAACCACGAATTAGTTATACTATTTTGTTAAGTTGGTCAAGCTCTAAATGTTTTTGTTTTTTTTAACGTATAATGAGCTCTCTAAATACTGATTTCATTTCTCCATGGTCAACTTAATATTGAATTGGTGCGAATGAAATGTCCGCAAAATGACCATTACACTTATATGGGAATAACTGAAAAGTTCGACATCTTAGCTAGTTGAAATAATCTCCCTTTGAATCAACACATAGTTGCCATCTATCTGGCAAGGCTATGATCCTGAACGAAAAAAGTCTTGTAGCTGGGACCCAAAGAAGTCATCAACTACACATTGAACCTCGGTATTCTTCCTGGACCACTTCCCACACAGGAAATGCTCCAGGTGATGAAACACATGATAATCTATAGGAGACAAGTCTGGGGAATAGGTAGGATGAGGCAGTGCTTCATAGCCCAACTCACTTAGTGTCAGCATCATTCTTTGCGACCTGAGGGTGGGCGTTGTCCTGTAACAGAAGAACACAAAAGCTGGTTGTTTCCCCAGCAATTTTCAATGTATCTGCTGTAGTTCACCACAATAATGTTCTCCAGTGGTGGTTTGGCCTCTGGCTGTAGACCACCACACAAGGAGCATCCTCTTCTTGGTGTCTAGAGGTGGTTTGGGATTTTGTCCAGCAGGTTGTGCCTTGCTTAACTATGATGCAGATCGTTTCTGATTATCATATAGAACCCATTTTTTGTCGCAGGTAATGATTTGGTGCAGTAGAGGTTCCTGTTTTGATCTGGCAAGGAGCAACATACAAACTTCCAAAAGCCTAGTCTTGTTGGCTGTTGTCAACCAAGTGTCCAGCTTTTTGACCTTATCCAGTGCAACCAGATGCCAAACAACTGTTGTGTGGTGTCTACCTCTGCTGCTATCTATGTTTTCCAGGTGTCAGCTTCAACCACACTTAGCAGAACATCATCAGAAACTGAAACAGCTCGGTGGCCTCGTGCTTCGTTTTGCAGATCCATATCTCTGCTTCACTTCACAAACCATCGTTGGCTGTGTTCTCCCCAAATGCTTTGTTAATGTTTCCAGTGGCAAGTGCAGCAGAATGGCCCAGTTTTAAATTCATAAAGGAAAATTACTCCAAGTACGAATTCTGCATATTTATTTTGCAAGCCATGTACGTCCAACCAAACCACTGCTGGAACTTGTTCTTCACACACATGGCAGCTATTTATAGTAATTGTGACGTAATACCCGTGAAACCTAGGGAGGGGGAAACTGTCTCCAAAACTATTTTGCGCCAAACATTTCATTTGCACTATTTCAGTATTTGTGTCTGCTTAGTTATCATTTGCTACAGCATTGACATTGGTTCTTTTCTTCAAAGTGGTAGATATTGGCACTATTGAGTGCCTGTCTTGCTTTTCTTTGAGTCCAAACTCATAATTTCTTTGGCTTTTTATCCATAGCAGAGTCCTCCACTAGGAGCTCAAATTCTACTTCATTTCTCTACACTCATACATATTTTGCAATTTTTAAAACTGTAAATAAATGTAGTGGTTCTTTAGGAATCGCTGCTGCTGCTTTTTCCATCCTCGAACCACTCCATTAGCCTCTATATATATATACAGGGTGGGCAAAATAAAAGAGGCCCCGGAAAAAAAAAGGACAGAGTCCACTATCGCAAGGGAGATTGGGTTGGTTGAACCTATTCTTCTCACAAGGGAGACAGCGTCGGTCGGATCCAACAGAAAAAGATAGGGGGGAGATTGGATAATTCCACAGGTAACAATGTATCAATTATTGACAATAGGACTGACCCTTGTTAATGAACAGAAAATGCGGGAAACCATAACTGCGATGCAGCAATCGGTTGCTGTCACATTCACATCACGTGGGAGATGTGCACGCGCCGACATGTGACAGCAACCGATTGCTGCATAGCAATTATGGTTTCCAGCATTTTCTGTTCATTAACAAGGCAGTTCATTAGCAAGGGTCAGTCCTATTGTCAATAATTGATACATTGTTACCTGTGGAACTGTCCAATTTCCCCCCTATCTTTTTCTCTTGGATCCAACCGACGCTGTCTCCCTTGTGAGAAGAATAGGTTCAACCAACTCAATCTCCCTTGCGATAGTGAACTCTGTCCTTTTTTTTTTTTCCGGGGCCTCTTTTATTTTGCCCACCCTGTATATAAATGATCTGTTTCGAAGCACTTCTCTCCTTGGTTTTTATTTAATTTTTTTCATTGGTCAGCAGACAATACATTTTGAAGATTTGTCAATATTCACCTTTTCCCAGATTTCAGTTTTCTGAGTTTTTGTGATTTGACAAAAAGCTTTTTGGTATTTTTATCCACAACATCCATTTTGCAGTAACTTTACCTTTCAGATGATCATCATTTGTGTGTTGATATTCGATATTCGAGGGCTGTAAATAAAGTAGTGGCAACGTATGCCAGACACACGCAGGAGATTGGGCATGTGCACATAGAAGGTGGGAGCGGTCAGGTGGCACTGTTGTCGATGTGTAGTGTGCATGTGGCAGGCATCTAGGTGGGAGTATTGTTGCTGTGGGGTGTTGAAGTGAAGAGTGTCGATTTCACCGCTCTAAAGCATGTTTTCAAAAGGTTAACAGCATTCGTGGATTAAAATCAAGGTTGCCCGTGGCAAAACTGCATCAGACGGTTATCAAGGAGTACGTGAAGCCTGTGGCGAGAATGCATTACCGTATCGGACGGTTGCACGATGGATCAAGGTGTTTTGTGCGGGTCGGAATGAGACTGCAGCGTATTGTCGCCATTGATGAGACGTGAGCATGAGCCTGAAGTAAAGCATCAATCGAATGAATGGTGTCACCTAGGTTCGCTACATCCACAGAAATGGACGTGGCATCTGTACTCCACGCAGTAAAGCGCTCCGTCGCCGTCATCAACAGAGAACGCCTTGCCAACGGTCCCCTACGGCTTCCCGAAATTTGGCAAAAGGTTATAGACTTTGCGGGTGACTATATTGAAGGAATGCAATGCAATTTGTACGTGTTAGGTCATTAAATATTGCGTTGTAAATAAAGTAGTAGCAACATTGATACAACCCTCATGTGTGTGTGTGTGTGTGTGTGTGTGTATATACATATACCGTATATGCTCCAATAGAGGCCCCCGGCGTTTATTTGCAAAACTAGCCTCGGCTCCCGGCGCTTAATAGAGGCCGGCCATTATTAACAAAAACCTTCAGAACGCAATATCTTTACACGTAAATACTGGCTAATTTTACAAACAGCTACTTTATTTGAATTTCACACGCTACATAAGACTATTAAAGGTAAATGGCAATGTCTTTCTGTACCTTTCGCTGCTATTTGTCGTCCAAATCCGCAATGACGGCTTCGTTGTTGTCCAGGATAATATACGGTCTTCAAGTTCGTCACTAACTTTCTTGGTTCCTCCTCCTTCTAACCGCTTTCTGCTTGCACCTTTGTCCACTTTCACAGACACAAGATTATCATATTGTTTCTTCGACTCTCGGATTCTTTTCGGATCAACACCATAATGACGGGTGGTCGCCTCACCGGAAGTTTCTTTCGCATATTTCACCGTGCGAATCTTAAAGGGAATGTCCAACCTTGGGCAATGTCAAATGATCATTTCGGCGGCATTTTATAAGGCAACGTACCGTAAGGTATTACGCACGACTATAAAGATACGGCCGTGCAGTCTAGGCGGCAGGTCTGCCGTTGTGGCCAGTGTACCAGTTCCCGGGTTCGAATCCCGGTCGTGGCATGGATGTTTCTTTCTTCTTCTGTTTCTCCTTCTGTCCGTTCCCGTTTCTTTACCCTGGCAGTTAGGGTTAAAATGCATCTCCCAACCCGCAGTTGAAAGTCAGCGTGGGAGATTAGACTTTCATCCCCCGAGACAGTGAGCTGTCTGAGGGAGACCTTTGTCCAGCAGTGCGCTGTTAAAGGCTGTTAGATAGATAGATAAAGATACGGATGCTTACACAGTACCGGTAGGCAAATATCAAAGACCCGGCTACTATTTGGCCATGTCCCCTCTGCAGCCCGGCGACAATAAGAGCCTCGGCATTTATTGGAGCATATACGGTATATATATATATATGAACACTTCTCATTAGATCTTGTTTGACAGAATATATATATATATATATGTAAAATTTGCCGGACAGCTTTCTGAAATTTAAAAACCAAATTAATTTCAAAAAGCTGTTTCTGTGTAAGTATTAACATTCGAATATACAAACACTTCATCAGCGGCATCTGGTGTCACCTATTCAAGTTTTGTGTATTGGATATATATATATATAACATCAGATGGAAATTCAACCAAACTCTCTTTCCTTCCATAACATATCAAACATGGAAATTTCTGAAAATCGCATGTTTTGACAAATGTTACTTCACAGTGTGGAGTAATCATACAATAACACACAATGCCCCCATTAACCATTTCAAAGAAATTAATTGTATCCAATTATTTTTAGAGAAAGGGAAATTCAACTCTTTCAGTGTCTGACCTTTAGTCAGGGATTCCAATGATTTTTGGTGCATAAGATATACTTATAAGCCTACGAAAACAGCAAATTTTCAGATTTTTTGGACATGCTGTTTTCCTGGAATTGACTTTTGAAAACTCGAAAAACGTCCATTTTTGTGCGATCTTGATTCACATTACTGCAAATATCTGAGCTCTGAAAATGGGCTTCCTATGTACACCATTACTATTATGGAATGGTTAAAAAATGTTTTTTTTTTTCCCCCCCTTGAAACTTTTTTTTAAAAAATTTTCAAAAAATATATATTAAGAATAGATCATTTTGTAAGTCCCTGTGCAAAATTTCAGGATAAGATGATCATGGGATTGTAGTAAAAAAAAAAAAAAAATCCTTTGCAATTGCATTGAAATTTCAGATATTGTGTCCTAGATCAGGCTATGTTTATGAATTTTAAAACAGCTTACACTCAATTCAATCAGTTTTATTTATATTAGAAAACATTAAATATTTACATTATATACAATATTTTTAATTAATTGTATTAATTGAATTTTGTACTAATAAATATAAATTAATAATTGAAAGTTAAAATTTAAATTATAGTTCAGAGTTAATTTGCATGAGTTGATGACATAGCAGACAAGACACAGTAGGGATTTTTATTAATTTTAGAAAAAAACAAAACAAAAAAAACCTGGCATTAAAAATAACTTAGTGGCTCATGGTTTAAACCATACTAAAAGCTTTTTAAGTTTTCTGATAAGTATCAGAATATTCTTATAATCCCGGTTTATCTGTCTGTCTGTGGACAAGTATCATTAAAATATCATTAATCACAACAATTGCGCCTTTTGCAATCTCAGCAATCACATTTATAATAATAATGAAATTAAAGCAATATCAATTATAGTATAAGTATCAGAAGACATTGCGAAGCATTGTGATTGGTTTACTAATCGCTATCCCTATCTTTTTTTTTCCCCAAATGAATGTTACCTAAAGACCATTTATGCAAACCCAAACATTTAATAAATTGTATCTCATGTGCTTATTAAATATTAGAAGAGAAATTTTTTTGTAAAATTTCATGTATTACATAATTACATTTATGTTTTACTGATAGTTTTGTTTTTGTAACAGGCATTTATCCTTTTATAGTAATTATATAAAACCTAAACATTTCTACAGGTATGGGAGCAAAAATAGAACTTCCAAATAAATGCTGATCTTGTACTTCATTATTTTTGTACCATAGGTAGATGCTAACAGCTACATGAGAAAATAATACATTGCCTCACCATTGCAATTATGAAAGTGTAATATTTTGAGAGAGACTTTGTTGTGAGGACTGGATTCAAGAGATCTTCAGGAAAGAACAGATAAATGATTTCAGAATTGGATAAAATAATTGAATGAATTTTAAAACCCCAGAAATTTACAAAAATCAACCTTTTTTATCAAGAAAAATTTTAGAATCAGAAGAGTAAAGACAAATCTGCACTTATCCCCCCCCCCCCCCAAAAAAAATAATTCCAATAATATTCCTTCTGTTAAATAAGAATTATTATTCCATGTTTTTCAGTTATTGTCATTTTTTGCCAGAATGAATATTTTTCATTAATTATATACTTATTTATTATTTGTTTGATAGGCACTGTCAGCATCTGAAGATACTTTTGTACATGTATGGAAACTTGATGATAAAGAAGATTTGTGTGTAAGTTTATTTATAAATAATATACAATACGCACTAATACTGACTAATATGTTGAAAGTTTGTATGTATTTGTCTACTAAGGGGGAAAAAAAATAGATATTTAAATTTAAAAACTTGTGCATAATTCTATTAAGGAGCTTGCGTAAGTTGAATATTTCGAAGTGAGAAAATATATTCAGTTTGGCAAATAATCAAAATGCATCGCAGGATCTTGTTTTACAGAAAAAAAAAAAAGTAGGTCCTACTTTCAACCAATAGTAGGATCCCACTTTGCCAACCACTATCCAACACTAGTTCACTATTGAGGTCCAGATATTTTTGATCACATAGTGTTATGCTGTGTTTAAGGAGCATCAAGAAATGACTGACAAATGGCGGAGTGCACCAAACTTCAGTTAACTTGAAGGACTGCTATTTGGACGGAGCTAAAATTAGTGGGGGGTGCTGCTCCACAAAAATTTTAGCCTTTGTTTTAAAATTGTGTGAAAGGAAACAAACATGTATAAAAAGAAATTTATCAAGTTTTTGAATAAATTTTCTTTTTATACATGTTTCCTTTCACACAATTTTAAAACAAAGGCTAAAATTTTTGTGGAGCAGCACCCCCCACTAATTTTAGCTCCGTCCAAATAGCAGTCCTTCAAGTTAACTGAAGTTTGGTGCACACCGCCAATAGTGTCTTATTTGTGTGATCTTCTAATACTTTTCCATATAACTGCAAGAAAATTTTGATAAAGATTTTAAACTGATTTTGCCTTTTTTTTTCTTTTTAAATAAAATGTAGTATGCATATGAAGAGCTTTGCTCAAAGAGAATATATTGCCAGTGTAAATTATTATGATCTGCTTTCTTTCAGATTAATTTAAGAATGAGAAATAACCAAGTTTGTGAAAATGGATTTTTACTAGTAGAAAAACCTTAATTTTTTTTAATGGGCCAATTTAAAAAATGCTTTAAGCAACTCAAGGTTTTTTTTTTTTTTTTTTTCTTTCAGATTCAACATGAATTTAGTGAGAGTATTCAAGATGCACAACTATGTGGAGCTTGCTTTTTAAATCCCAGGGGAACATCTTTCTGTGTAGCGTCTTATGATTCAGAAGAATTAGTCTGCTATACCATGCCATGACAAACTTTTATCTATCCAATCTTTATGTACTGAATTGCATTAAATAAAATAAAGTCACCCAATAGAGATGCTTGAACTTAACAACTTTTTAATAATCAAAACAAAAATCATGATTTTGTGGGAGAGGTATTTTTTTTTTTTTTTACCTAAGGCAATGAAAATAATGGTAAGGTCAGGAAACCCTGTAGATTTTTTTATAGTAATGAAACATAACAAGAAGACAAGAATGTTGAAATAATCCATAACAGCTGTTAATATAGTTACACAATTGATCAAGAGATTATTTTTTTTTTGTAGGATTAAACTGGAAATGGATTTTGCAGGCTTTCGTAATGAAATCTTTGATTCTGGAGAGCAATTCAAACAAAAATAAATGTTTATAGTAGTTCGGCTATGAAGTTCAGAAATGAATGCTTTGTTAAGAGTCCGGAATGCCCAGCATTTTATCTTGTGTACATTTGATTCCAAATATTTTTCTTAATTATTAAAAGTTTTCCAGTCAACATATAATCAGTAAATGCAATCATAACACACATATAGATTTGACATCCAAATCCCATGCAAGTGTAAGAAAATAAAATTTTTAAAGCCAATAATTATAATGATCTCTTTTAGTGGTTTCTACTGAGGCTGTTGAGATGCAACTCTCTATATTTAAAAATTATGCTCACAATCCCTTTTTCTTTTAAATTGAGAATACCATTAATATAAATACAGAAGTTTTCATTAAAAGCTGAGAGAATTCATCAAATCTGAAAGAAACAAATTGTGTCTGCTTGTGAATCCATGCAAGTGACTAAAAGTATTTGCTTTACAGCCAATCTACAGAAATCATTTACAATCTTTTTAACTAATAATTTATAATAATGATTGCCTATAGATTGATAAACTTTCTCTCTAGAATCATAGTTTTCAAAAACTTAATTTTTTTTCAAAGTTCAAAAGCAATATATTTTCTAAGATTTTAAATTAGTAACCACATAGTGGCTAATTATTTGCATTATTATAATGCTGGAAAGATTTTTTTTTTTTTTCTATCTAGGATGACAGTATTATAATTCATCTTTTCTAATAATATTTAAGTTGCTTAAGAGTTGTTGTACCAACTGCATTAGTCCTGTAAAGTAGCTATCCGCACTGTCCTTTGAATAACTGTTTTTGTTTTCATATGATGACAATTCAGTGTATTCTTCCTCCATTTGAAGCAAAAGCCTTGAAGCTTTCTGAAATTCTGTTTGACATTCTTGGTTCAAAGTCAGCATTGCTTTCATTATTTTTTCACGAACATCATGTTCAGTTGTACTCAGAGGATGGAGAATAAGTTCACACCAGCCTTGTTCCACTACTGCTTGAACTAACGGAACTCTGATAAAAGAAATATATTAATATATTAATTCAATTTCATGAATAAAGTAAACAAGTAAATCCCTGATTGTAAGGTTATAAAAAAATAGTGTTAAATTTGGATTTTATATGAACTGAAAGTACCTAAACCTCACCTTTTGTATTGCCGCAGCTTTTCTTGTTGAATCTCTTCACCAAAATTATTTTTAACTGCTAATTCCTGTTAGATTAAAATTGTAAAAAAAGAAAAAAAAATTTTTTTTACTTATTATTGATCATTGTAAACAGAACTGAACTGAGGATTTTCTAATTACTATATTATTTCCTATAAAATTTCTCAAGTTGCTGAATTATAAGTTATTATGTATCTACTATCTAGCAGAGCATGCCTAAAATAATGCCTTCAAAGGCTAAAATTAAATTTGTTTTGCAATGATAAACGTCCCCCCCCCCCCTTTTTTTTCCTTCCTTTTGCTACAAACACTGCAGAGATAAAGAAACGTTCTTTGGAGAATTTTAGCCTGATTAGTCTTATTACTGCAAATTTTGCACTGTTGCTGAAATGACTGTGGGAATGTAAGAAATTCAAGTTTTCTTTTAACATAAATTGAATTAAAGTAAAAAAAGATTTTTCTAATCAAAAACATTAATTTGAATATTTAAATTTATATACCGGACTCCTAAGCTAGACACTAAAAATTAGAGGCATATTATGTTTAAATTTCCTTTCAGTTTGGTATGGCCTTTCTTGTGATCAAATTTTATATATGGATCAGTGGTGATTGGAAATGGGATTGCATCGATTTGAAAAAAAAAAAAAATTAACTGGACTTGTTCATATTTGAATTCGGAAACTATTTTGGAGCTATGTTCCTTTTCTGCCTGAATATAAGTGTTACTATTTCCTTTCATATAACTTTTGAAAAGGAAACTTATAAATTTTTGCTTAAGTTAAAAAGTTACAGAATCCAACTTTAGGCCAATGCAGGCCCTTGGGGTCGAGAGGTCGGGTGGTCTGCCCAATGCCCACCCACCTTTAACTCTTGGGAAAGGAACCAGGTACCCATTTTCGAGAGGGCTGGCTGGACCCCACGACCCATCTGGAGAAGAATTCAGCATGGGAAAAATCTCCAATCTCTGCCAGAGATTGAACCCGCCTCCTTCAGATTGCAGTCAAGTGGCTTACCACTAAATCGGGTCCAATTTATTATTTGTTTATGATTTTATTTCTGATTGTATTTAAGCTTATATATGAATATTGTCCAGGATTAATTACATGAAGCTAAGATAAGGAAATGATTTATTTCTAAACATTTTTTTTTTGTAAAGTTCCCATATTTCTTTAGTAGATCTTTTCTCCTAAAGCCTCTACTATTAAATATTTCGGACATCACACCAAAATTAAAATGTAAAACTACATTTAATATGAAAAAAGCAAATTTTCGAAAAGATTACACGTCTTTTCTTTTTCAAGCCTAAAATAACAATAAGTTGAAGAACAATACTCCAAATTACATTATTGTTATTTTAGGCTTGAAAAAAAAAAGACGTGTAATCTTTTTGAAAATTTGCTTTTGTCATATTAAATGTAGTTTTACATTTTAATTTTGATGTGATGTCCGAAATTACTTTTTTTTGTTACAAATCTATCGAAGGAATTGAAAATTGAATGAGTTCATATTGCAAGTAAGGAATAAAAATAAACTAATTCATTACTTTTAGAAACTAGATTTCTAATTAATCATTATTAATTCTAACTATTTCTCTACAGTTATAATTTTACAAATTAGTATGTCCACTGCTGACTTTATAAATCTTATAAATTTATGATATCATTGAAAACATATGATACTATCAGTCTGTACATACAATGCAAAAGCGCTATAAGTTAGTAAAAATCTAAAAAGCTTTACTTCATGAACAAAAAAGAACTTTTAAGATTTCAATAAAATGCCAATTTTTTTTATTTTTTTTTTTTATAAATTTTTGATGTTTTAATTTTTTTTACTTTGACATATATTCACTTAGAGTTAAGTTACAGTCCAACTGCAAATATAAGTACAAAATTATCTTTAAAGGTATAACCTTATTTACTTACATGCTCTGAAACTAGATCGTGTATTAATGTGATTGCTTTTACTTGTAATTTTAGTTTTTCAGTACTTTTATATTTACTCTGGAAAACTGTTGCTAAAGCAGAAAGACCACCTTGTTCAATAAAATTCTAAAAAGAGAGAAAGAAAAAAAATCTATTAACTAGAGAATATAACTCTAAAATAAGCAGATTTCTTATTTAGAATTTGAATAGATAATAATAATTTCCCAAAGCTAACTTTAATAGGTTAAAAATATCATTAATAAACCGATTAGTTAATATGCCTGATGATGCTTGGGACAATAAAAACCATGGCATATCTATTTAGGCTTCTTTTTACACATCTATGTCATACAGAGAAGCTACTATAAAACCTACTAAAGTCCGCCAAACCAAAGAACGACCGTGGCCACCAGATGTCGCAATAGTAGAATTTGAATCGATTGTATATGTCAGTGTTTATGGCGGGAAAGTTTATGACTTCTGATTGGCGACTCTCAAGCGAGGCAAATCTTTGTCAATAGTTTTCTCTCGTCCTGGAATGATTAAGAGATCATAGGTGCATTTCAAGGTCAAAGTCGTTGTTTCATTTGGCCGATAGTAGTTATAAAAATTAAAGGATAAATACAACCTAATAAATCTAAAATAATAATCTTGAGATATATCTTTTCAGATCTTCATACAAAATTACAAGTTGTTTGGTCTGCTGATTTTGTAAATTAGCATTAACACACAAACCAACAAATACGATTTTTCCTTTATTGTATGTTTGGTAAAAACATTTGAACCTCTCATTTGCAAACTTCTCACTTATTCATTTTTCTCTTTTATACAGAAATATTTCCTGGCACTAACTATTTCCCTTCCTTCTACATTATTCTCATTTTGCCTATTTAAAAACTAAAAATGTCAAAAGTAAAGAATTAATGTACTCCAGCCCTTTTTCTTTAAATTTGTATCAATATACAGTCAAACCCCGCTATAGTGAACTTCAAGGGACCGAAATTTCGGTTCACTATAACCGGAGTTCACTATACCCGTTCCGTTATAAGTGCATTGCACGGCACGGGACCAAACATTTCGTTCATTATATCCGGGAGTTCATTATAAGCTGTATATAGTTATTTAATCATTCATTCAATGGAGATCTGTATCTTACTCAAATGTTTATTAACTTTGGAATAATAGAAGGAAAGTATAATTTCCCTGAGAACTATTACCTTCTGAGCCAGAGGAAAATTTCTCACTAAACATGAAACTGCATACATTGTTCTACTGTGCACAAGATATGATGAATCCAGAACTATTAAACGAAGCAAATATTGTAAAAAACCATGTTCCAATGCAGCTATTTGAACCCGGGGATTGCTAAAAAATAAAATAATTAAACATATAAAATTTCAGGCACTGCATAAAGCTTATCAAACTTCAGATAACAAAAAAAAAAGTATTAAAGAATAGTAAAAGCTTAACTTACCTCTGCATTGCTGATCCCAACAGAAAGCAAGCTGCTGCTTTTACATTTTCATTAGATGAATTTAATTTAGAGATAATGATTTGCAAGCCACCTAACTTCACAAAATCCTGGGCATTATCAAACTAAAACAGGAAAATAAAAATGCCTATTAATGAAACAATCTTTCACAACATGTATTTCAAATCCATTTTAATATAACTGATTTGATTGTATCATTGATCAAAACCTTGCTGCTCTTTGAAATTATTGTTCTTGTAGGTTATCATTTGACTTTAACATTTTTATTTATTCCAATGAAGAAATTTATTCTAAAAATCTTGAAATATAAGTGATCTTATTACATTACTTTTCAAATTATTCACCCACCTGTAAGACAATAGGAAATCTTATATAAATGGCATTCTATGCTTATATCTGTAAGGTGACACAATGCCTAATATCTTTATTCTCTTTGCTTTAAATACTTTTTATTGTTAATACCATAATGACTTAGTTGGTATCTGAAGAAGTAACTTTATAAGTCAATATAATAATTATTTATCAAATTAACAGGTTTAACTAATATCAAATACACTTTAGAAATTCATATTGGGTATCAAGATGATAATAAACTATACCATTCACATTATCAATGGACCGTTTAAGCGTGTTGTCACAACCTACATCACAGTTCAAAGAGGGTTTTAGCATTGAAATTAGTTCAACCAAGCAGGTGTTTATCTTGGTTTTTCTTTGACAAAAGACCCAAAAAAATTATCAGAACTCATTTTTAAGACTTCAAAAAATGCCCACCTTAAGGTTTCTTTCCTTATTTTTGTGAATTTTAGGAGAAATATTAAGACAAAAAAAGCTGTTTTGATGCATAATTCGGATTGCCGTAGATCTGCTGTCAACAGCTTGTGATACGCCAACAATTATAAAATTGTTTATTCTTCTACAATCCTATATCTGAAAAGTTTCAGTACGTCAGATCCGTCCTTTGCTACTGGAGATTGGCTTTTCAGAAGCTCTCGATTGCACCATCAGAAGCTCTTGCCATCGGGTGCATTGTGATCTATGGCAGTCTGAACCTCAAAATACACATAAAACAGCTTTTTTTGTCTTAAAATTTCTCCTAAAATTCACAAAAATAAGGGGAAAAACCCCTAAGGTGGCCTTTCTTGAAATTTTAAAAATGCGTTCTGATAATTTATTTATTTTTTTTGTCTTTTCTCAAAGAAAAACCAAGATAAACACCCGCTTGGTCATAACTTATTTCAATGCTAAAACCCTACCAACAGCCTCTTTGAAATATGAAGTAGGTTGTCACAACACCACTTAAACGGTCCTTAGTAACATATAGTATGGTTTTATTTTTCCACTACACTGTTATTGTCTTTTTATGTTTGCTGCAATTGTGAAATCTCACTTTTATTTTCAAACCTCAAACAAATACTTAACTAGATTAAAAAACAACTATAAAATTAAGGGCAACCCATTAAAACCCACAAGGACATTGAATGTGTGCATAATCAATTTCAAGCAGACAACAAAAAATTTAAGTTGCATAAACATGGAATCTCTGAAATAATAATAATAATAAAAAAAAATATTCAAGGCTGGGATTCGACCTCACAACCTTCTGAGTCTGATCTGTCACTTTATTCACTATATTACTACCATTTCCTTAAAAACAAGAGTGATAATTGGCCTATTTAAAGGAAATCTCCGAAAAACAAAAACAAAAAAAATCTTTAAACTCAAAGAGTACCCCGAAATTATTTTCATACAAGAAACAAAAATACTCCATTCCTATGGTGTTTCGACCTCTGAACAAGATGGTCTGTTTACCAATCTGACCTTCCGTTCGGGAGTTGTTGGGGGGGACAAATACAATAGCACGTATATGGGTCGCTAAAAATTAAGTGTTTACTCTATCTTGGGATAACTAATTATATTTTTTTATAATTCTGTGTGTGTAATTTTACATACTGGTCAAAACAATTAAAGAGATAGTGTGGAAAAATAGGGGGGGGGGGGAAGGGACAATCAATATCATCATTTTCCAGTTTTATTACCAACAATGTAGGATAAAAATATGCAAGAAGAATTAAAATCATCAGAATATGCAAATTATAAAAGCTTCCTTATTTTCCCAGAGAATGACACTGCAGTACAATATGACTATAAATATTGCATTCGTTGGATGATTGTAGTTCAGCAAAAAGATGCAGCTGCAACATCATTTGACAATGAGCTCTGCCGTGTGATTTGTCAGAACAGAGAGCAATAGAGCGACTGGAAGCTGGACAGACACAGACAACAGTGGAGGAGGCATTTGGAACATCCCAAAATGTCATAAGCCAACAGTGAGGAGAAGACCAGGACAGGGACAGTCCTCATCCACAATAGCACAAGATGATCAGTACTTGTGTATCTTGTCAATCTAATATGATGCAGCCTTGGGGTTAGTTTATTGCAGTCATAGGATGAAAGGTGTACATCCAAACCATACGAAATCAGTTTCACCATATTATAATGTATGTCCAACACCACTGCTTTTGTACCTCTATCTGCAGAACAATGGAAACCCAGTATGGGTTGATGAGCATCGTCACTGGAACAAGGACCAGTGGTGTTCTGTCTCTTCTTGGAGACGAGTCATGGTTCAGCCAGAAAATCACAGTCTCCTGATCTGGCATGAATGAGGAACATAGCAGAATCCACCTTTTATGCAGGAATCCTTTGTGGTGGTGAAGTGATGGTATGGGTGGTATTAGTGATCATACTGAATTATACGTCATCCGAAATGGATTCCTGATAACTCTAAGATACCGGGATGAAATTCTGCGAATTACAGTTGTACGTTTGCATGGGAGAAGTTGAGAAAACTGTTTTCATATAACCTGCACAGATAGGGAACAACATGCTCCAGGATGCTGGGATTAAATGTATGCACTGGATACACTCACCAGACCTGAATCCCATTCAACATGCTTGCAATGCACTGGAAGACCTATTGCTCAACACCAACTTTCCTTCAGGACGGAGATGGCCCTCATCCAGTACTGGAACAGAATGCCACAAGAACTGCTACACAATCTGATCTTGTTGATGCCTCATTTGCTGTCAAAGTGTGACGATACACTCTATTGAGGAGGCGATACGTGTTACTGTTTTCTATGAAGACGAATGCTACTTCACCCCAACCTGTCATCGCATAGTGGTCTCTGATGCTCTCCTAACTAAATATTCCAATGACTAATTCTTATTGCATATACTTATTCTACATTGTTCATTAATAAAATGCTGAAAAATGGTGATGTTGATTGTCCTTTCCGATTATTTTTGCAATATACCCTAACAGTTTTCACCCTTGCATTTAAATATATTCAATTGAATTTGAAAACGCACAAGCACAAGCTATTAAAAATAAATGTAATTAATATTTAAGTTCTTGGTTAACTATGTTCTTCATGCATTCTTCTATTCAATAAATAATGTGTTTGCATGCTGACATTAACAAGTTATACAGTAGCATTTCATAGGCTGAAGTGTTTGAGGATAAATCTTCTTTGACTGTTAAACTACTTTCAGTCTACATTCTAGTTCTTATGTGCATAATGTAATCTTTCATTGATACGATGAAAGCATACTAACATTTTTTTGTGTTTTTATTCATAGTCTTTAATTATAAGTTAAAAAAAAAATGTAAATTTTAATTAATTATTAATTGCAATTTACCTTTGAAATTTTAGCTTAAATTTCTTTAAAACTGAAAATACTTTTAAATAAAATATAAACCAATTTGCAGGACTGGGATCACTGATCTTATCTCAGTTATTATACAGGGTGATTCCCAAAGATATGCAGAAACTTCGGGAGTTCATTCTACATGTAAAAGTAAAGAAAAAAAAGTTATATAAACATAGGTCCGGAAATGCTTCGGTATCGAGTTACGGATAGCGAAAGATTTCGCCCATAATGTAGTTCCCTGGGTGAAATGAAGACTTGCTGGAAGTCTGGGAAGGTAAATTAAGGGGCGAAATCAGTGGTTTCTTATGGTTGTTGACCTGAAAAATCGAATGAAACATTTCGCAGAACTGTATCTCCCAGTGGTTTGAAGCTTATCCCACATGAAACCTACAAAAAAAGTTGGCAATACAATCACAGCTTTTCAACAATAATGTGAATTGCATTGTTTTGATTTATTGAGAGAGCTTACAACTGAGGTGTAGTCCATGTGCGTATTGTTGTATTACATTTGGGCGAAATCTTTCGCTAGCCATAACTAGATACCGAAGCATTTCCGGACCTATGTTTATATAACTTTTTTTCTTTACTTTTACATGTAGAATGACCCCCCGAAGTTTCTGCATATCTTCGCGAATCACACTGTATCTCTTAGAAATGTAAGATCCCATAAAAAAGTTGTTTAATACCAGTTTTGTAGTAGTTTATTTATTATTTTCTTCCAGATATTCTTATTTAATAGCTATAAAATTTCACTTTTCATCACTTCCATCACATCAGCAAGACTACATTCATTCTATCCATCTATTTCTAGGACTCATTCTGTCCATCCTCAATTCAAATATTTATTTTCGCATGTAATGCAAATGTTCATTCTTCTTCTTCTTCTTCATCTCAATTTTTCAACTATTTCCTTGCAGTGACAAAATGTGGGCTCCAGTGAAACAGCAAATTGGATAGAGGCAACAGGGAGTGCAAAATTAAGACATTTAGTTTTGGTTTCTTCAATTGCCTTTGGCTCACTCATGAAGTAGTATTTTCTGAGCTCAAGTGTACATATAACACCTTAGATATAGAAAAACAAATCTTCATCTAAACAAGGTGTGAACTTTGAAGTCAAATTAAACAATCTGTAGAACAAAGAGTATCAGTGAATCAAAAATTTAACTGATTTCAACTTTAGTGTAGATAGCTACAGAAAAGCTGCTGAATAACAGTCATTTGTAGTCCCTCTCACTGGCTTCAGATTTTGCTTGATTTTATTACAAGCCCATTACATTATGAAACCATCTTAGTTTTGTTTTTTAAAACTTCTTGTTAGCATTATTGGTTTGATGACTTTAAAGAGTATTATTGGGTGGGTGCATAATTATCAGGCGTTTTGTAGGCAAGTTCTGCCTACAAAAACGCCTGATAATTATGCACCCACCCAATATTTTTTTTTTTTTCATAATAAAAATTTGGTGTTTTCTCATACTACTAAAATTAGTTTCGAAAAAACAAAAACAAAACAGAATGACAGTCAAGTAAAAAAAAATACATACAGGGTTATTCAAAATGATTGTTGGGGTTATAAAACATCACCAGACTTAGTGCAAATGAGATACGAAGAAGACACCTTGTTAATTGTGTAAGAAAACTCAACAAGTTACAGACATTCAGTGGTAGGCGCATTCGTTCCGCGGCTGCCTGCCAGGAGTCAATAAACTGCAAATGGTGGAGCATTTTGCACTCTCGAATATAATCCCAGTCATTCTGCTTTCATTGTCCAACTGCAGTTTCATACAAAATTTAGGAAGGATCCTCCCTCTAGCAATTCCATTTGCAGATACTATACACAATTTGTAGAGATGGGGTGCCTGTGAAAGGGAAAAAGCAGTGGGCGTCATTCCGTGTCTGAAGAGAAAGTGAACAGAGCAGCCTTCCTGCGTAATCCTATCAAATCAACTGCGAGAGGCAGCAGGGAACTCAACATCTTGTAATCTACGGTGTGACATTTGTTACAGAAGCATCTACAATGATGCCATATCGCCTAATGCTGCTGCAAGCATTAACATCTGACAACCACCACTGAAGGGAACTGCGACAATTGATGGAAGCAGATGGTTTTTGTGACAGGCTTGTTTTTAGTGATGAAGCAACGTTTCATTTCTGTGAAAAATTCAATCGACGCAGTGTTAGAATCTGGAGGATATAAAATCCTATCGTTTTGTTCAACATGAGCGTGCATCCCCCATGGTCAATCTGTTCTGTGCTATTTCCAAATTTAGGGTACATGGCCCTTTTTTTCGTAGAACAGACAGTAACAGGAATGACATACCTCGATATGGTCACTGAATGACTCCTACCCCAGCTGAGTAATGACAGCGCTGATTTCATACTACAACAGGATGGTGCCCCACCCCATTTTCATCGGGACATAAGGGAAGTTTTTTAAACCAGTACCTACTACAGCGCTGGATTGGGTGTGGGACCGATGGTGATGAGAATCTCCTATCATTGCCACCCCGTTCACCGGACTTTAGCCCCAGAGGAAAAAAATTACATGATATTATGTAAAGGATCAAGTCTTTATACCCCCTCTACCTGCGACCATCCTGGAACTGAAGGCGCATATCAAGACTGCCATTGGAAACTGATACGCTGGAGTGTGTGGTCAGAACTGAATTATCGTATCGATGTCTGCAGAGTGACACATGGCATCCATATTGAGCATTTATAATGCATGTCAGTAACTTGTTGAGTTTTCTTACACAATAAACAAGGTGTCGTCTTTGTCTCATTTTTGACAATAATAATGGCTTTAATGTTTGTACATTCACAAGCTCAGAGTGAACTGTGAAAGGACTTCTAAATTGGTAGTTTTATTCAAGCATTGCTGAATATAATGTCCGATCTCTGACTTTTGTCCAATTACTGTAAATAATGTCCAAATTGTTGTCTTATAAGTTTATAATTTATTCAGAGATTGAAAAAACTTTTTTTGGGACAAAAAGACAATCAAATTTCTGCAATTTGAAGACAACAATTTGGACATTATTTACAGTAATTGGACAAAAGTCAGAGATAGGACATTATTAAAAGGATGCTTCATATTGCTGAATATACCTGGGAATGAACTGAACCTTATTTAATAAATTGAAAAATTAGATTTTGGCCAGATTTTGAGGCATTCGGAAAAACTATGGCTATGGTAGATGACAAATGAAAAACAGTCAATACATACAAATGTTTGCATGTTCTCTATATAATTTTGCATAGATACTCTCTACTAACCTGTGGAAAATATAGGTTATCTTAAAACCCGGTTATCCACCCCCAAGGAAGTTGAAAGGGGTGAAATCTCTGAAATAGTGCCAATTGTGGACCTGGTGACGATAATGGGAACTATACAAATATTATTCTGGACCAATTGGGGAGGGTTTAATGTATAGGGTTGTGGAGAAGGGGAGAACCAGGACTCCCAACACCCTTTCCAGGCAATGCCGGGTACTTTAAAGTAATTTTAAATAAAATGAAAACTATGAGAATGTCATCTATGAAACTTGATACTGTTTTCCAAAATCTTAAAAGTAATCAATAATTATTTTATTTACATGGTTTAATCTGTGAGTAAAAAAAACTACACTATAGTAAATAATATGGCCAAAATATCAAACAAAATTTAATTTTGAAATAAAAGAATGATTGATTTTAAAGTTATTTTACTCAAAATAAGGACATACCTGATGAACATAAAATTCCAGACTGTCAAAAATTTGTATTTCCACCATCTCTGTCAGATTTTCTGCTTTTAGTTCTTTAATCAAACTGCTCATAATTTCATAGTCAGTCTTGAAATTCATCTTTAACTCTTGAAAATCCTTTTTAATTTGGTCAATTGATTTGAATCTCTTTTCTTCAATATCAGATAAAGACTAAAACCAGAAGAATTTAAAAAAATTAGAGCAGAGCTGAATTAGTCTAAACAATCAAGTCTCAATTTCAAATTTAAGAAAAATAGTATGGTAAATTAAAAATAATTCCAGCAATGACACAGAATTGATAGTTATAACAATGATTGACAAGTGTGTCCTTGCTGAAAACATCTGTGCTAAATGTCAAACAATTGTGCGAGATAATTTTGATTTTTTTTTTTTTTTTAGAGAACTACAGGACTTAAGCCTTTTCATATCTCTCTTTATAACCTTCTCTTATACTTAAACTTAATTTTTAATACAGTTATTTAATACAATTCATAGTTGTTTCAGTTGGTAAAAGAGCATCATCCATTATATCTTCTTCAATTTGGACAGTTCACAATCAGTTTTAGCTAAGCCTTAAATTGGCAGGCATGTAACCAGCAAAGCTGAAGGTAGGACATATCAAGCCATTTGCTATGTATAATTTCCTGATATGGGAGGTACAGATACGAAATTTTTTAAAGGCACACAAGCTTTGGAAGATCATAATACAGTAAAACCTCTCAAATCCGGCCTGGTCCCGAATATGTTTTTTTTTTTTTTTTAATAACTAAATTCGTTTCCCTATTTTGAGTCAATTCAGCCGGCGTGTTTATTTTTACCATCTAATGTAACTATTTGCCAACCTATGGACCAGGGAGTCCTGGAAACACTCAAACGTAAATATCGTCGCAAAATGCTCACAGTGTTAATTGCCTGTATTGATGGAGGGGACTGCAAGAACCATTTTAATAAAATGTATTGTTTTTAATAAACATTTGAGTGCAAAATTATGAAAATGGGATTAAATTAATTAAACCTGGCATTGTCTTCACAAAAATTGAGCTATTGAATTATTTTAAGAACACTCTCGGTAGTCCGGCTTTTCTGAAATCCGGCCTACTGGGTGCCACATTAGGCCGGATTTGAAAGGTTTTACTGTACTAAAGAAAAACCTATCAATGGAATTTTCATAAAACATAAAACTGTATTCAATACAACAATGCAGGAATGAGAAGACTCTAATGACCAGCTCGTAAACTTTATTATTTGAAACTTAATGAGACCTCAGCCTAACAAATGTAATGATGACGCTAAATGCTATGGAATAAGAAGAGACACATGTTAAAGCTACTGAAGAGAGGAGACTAAATAACTCTTAAAGCTAACAGATTTATGATGCAAAAGGGCAAATCAACATATGGTTACAATGATGATAAGGGCATTAAATTAAAACGAGAACATTTTAATCATTAACTTATCAGATTGTTATGCTCAAGCTACTTGTTCAAGCATCCATGGAAACCAAAGAAGATATCACGTGTCTGAAGAACACTGAAATGAGTCAAACTCCTTTGTCGAAGTACAAGACAAAAGACAGAAGAGAAGACTACGTACAAATAGGCATAAACTAGGCAAGAAGAGAAGCAAGATTGTTCGCTTTGCCTGCAGTAAGTATGGATACAATGCTTACCAGTGCTCACAAACAAAGGCAGACGAAAAAGTGGTAGAGGACAAGAAGCCTAAAGGACGAGGCAGAAACAAATTAGCAAGCACAAGATGCCATAAACTACAAAGGTTACTCCCACTATCTTGCATCAAAAGGAGGATGACTATTGATATGGGACAATAATAGGCAAGTTTTCATTAAAAAGGGGTGCATGAAAAGGTTTATTTTCAAGTATGTCCTACAGGTGTCAAAACTTCACACTGATTTGATCTCTGCAAACAAGTTGGACTGGAGGGACTTGAATAAAGTTTTTGGATGGCAAAGTCAATGTACTGAAAAGCAGGGCAATCTGTATATAATAGATAGGCATCATAAAGCTTCATATATTATGTGAATCGATGAAAATACACAATCACCACACTCATTCATAGCATACACAACCCACTAGGAAATTAGCATATTAATCTCAAGCACTAAGAAAGAACTAAGGAAGAGACTAGTGAAGTGCTTTGTGTGGAGTGGGGCATTGTATGGGGCAGAAACATGGACATTACGACGCAGTGAAGAGAAATGACTAGAAGCATTTGAAATGTGGATATGGAGAAGAATGGAGCATGTGAAATGGGCAGACAAAATAAGAAATGAAGCTGTGCTAGAAAGAGTGGGTGAAGAAAGAATAATGCTGAAACTGATCAGGAAGAGAAAAAAAAACTGGTTGGGTCACTGGCTGAGAAGAAACTCCCTAATGAAGGATGCACTGGAAGGAATGGTGAACGGTAAAAAAGTTCGAGGCAGAAGAAGATTTCAGATGATCGACAACATTATGGTAAATGGATCTTATGTGGAGACGAAGAGGAAGGCAGAAAATAGGAAAGATTGGAGAATGCTGGGTTTGCAGTGAAGGACCTACCCTTGGCAGAGAACTATGTATGTATGTAATCTCAAGCACCTCAATCCAGGACTCTTCTATGGTTTTGATCTTAAAAAACAAAAACCACAACACCAATAGAAAAACATACTTATACAAAATGTGTCAAACCTAAAATGGCCTCAATGCTACGCAAGCAAGTTACAAATAGGAGAACCGATCTTTTAGAGCTACTGCTTATTGACACGAGCGATCAATTTTTAGTGGATTTCATTAGAGACTTGAGAGACTCCATCACAACGATGGATCACAAATCTGGATATAACAATAACTCAATTCCTACAATAAAAGGGTGATGCAAGCAACATACTCACTGATATCATACATTACTGAGAAAGACAGACAGAAGGAAGTGATAATGATAAAGAATACGTTGATGAAAAACTGCAAAAATTCTTCAAAAGTACAGCTTTCACCTTATTTTTATTTATGACATTCAAGACTCCACAGAAGACAATTAAAGGAACCACTGCAGTAGCTCCTCCCAGAATTACAATTGTAAACATTCAGACGATGGCCTCCAACATTATTGAATTACGAACAAAACAAAAATAACAATTAAAAAAAGTAAAAAGTTTAAAATGTTATTTTCCATTGTCTTTATTTAATACTGTTTCAGTTTTAAAGAAGCATTACTGACACAATTGTTTCGAATATAAATGATGATACATAAGGTAGTAGATCAATTCTATATTAAGCTTTCCTTCCCTCCTCTTCACATTTTGATTCTTCAGTTGGAGAGCTATTCATATAAAAAGGTTTCTATTTTGATTGTGTGTATGTGAGAAAATAAGGAATTTTTATGTAAGTAGATTTGATGGAAGTTACCAACCAAAAAATTAAAATCGATACATTTAAACTACTTAATTACTTTAGATGGCATATCCTCATCTTGAAGTCCCTTAAAATTATCAAGATACTCCTTCAGTTTTGCTCTGTTGGTTTGCTTTACTTTTGAAGAATCTTCGTTCTCTAGCAACTTTGCTTCTTTTTCTCCAGTAGCAAGATTAATACGAACGTGCAGACCGGCTGGAATTGTCTGATCTAAAAGTAGAAAAAGAAAATAATTACAGTTATTTATAATGAAAAGGCAATAAAAAGAAAAGGAGTTTCATATCTTCAGAAGTAATGATCAAATATTTTTATTTTTTATTTTTGTAGTCTGATGATGAAAACCACTACAGGTTTTAAAACTTGTAACTTGTTTTATTTTCTCTTAAATCTGTTTCTAATGTTTTTTTGCAAACAGTTGCTTCATATTTATTACAATTGCGCGTTAATACATTCATTATGATGAAATATTAGTTATATGTTAATATACTGCTTAAAATAACTCATCTTAAATCCTTCTTCCAATTACAAAACATCTTTAATCCTCTATATTTCGATTCCTTTAGCAGAAATCTCCTTCAAGGAAAACTACAGCAAATGTAGAGAAAAGCCTAACATTTTCTCTAACATTTAAAAACAGAATTCTAAGCTTAAACAATCATGTAGTCATACATGGTACAAACTTTCTTGAATAACAAAATAAATTCATACAACATATAACAATCACAAACTTTCTTTCCTGAATAACAAAAAAATTTATACAACAATCACAAATTCTTAAACAAATAACATTCACTAATTCTTATAGAAACAATTTATGTCACTTTCAATTTTTGTTTCAAAATTTTATTATTTTTTATAATTTTTTCAAAAAAACTGAATGAAATGGGATATTTATTTATATTTATATACTAAAGAAGAATTTTTGAATTTCATTATACTGCTTATTAATACTTTGAAGAATCATATGTGCGGGGGCAGTTCTAGGTTTTCTGATATCACAAACAAGCATTTTTTTTCCTTACAATCTTGTCATGATTTTTTGTGTGTCCAATTTTTACCTTTTTTTTTTTTAATATTTATTTACAATCAGATAGATTTTCCTAATAGAAGATTAAAATATACATCAATGGAAGAGACCAAGTTGTTTACTAAGTGACATCCTAGAACAGCTGTTTCACATTAATATCATCAGCTAGGAGCAGTCACCAGTAACCAATGCGTTAAAAAAATTCATAGCGGCCCGGCCGCAGAACGTGTGCACATGAATTTCTCACCAATTTTCCTTGTGGCGAGTTTTTTATTCTTTATTTAAGGTTTGAGGCTCCACATTGATTCCGACGATAAGATTAAAATACTTGAAGCAGAAGTAAAAACACTTCCAAAACTACTTACAGAAGCAAATAAAACAAAATACAAAAATAAATGAAAAATAGGATGGGCAGGAAAAGACATCCCAATACATGACCAAAAACCTATATAATTCATATGTTTCAATGTATGTCTAGTAAAAATACTATGGATATATTTGTTTCGTGTAATTATGTTTACATACATGGATTGGAATTTCAAATAAAGAATAAACTTTGGCAAAAGTACAAATTTTTCAAGGAAGTGGTAGTATGGAATGATGGATTTCAAAATGGTCACAAGATGAATCTAACATGAAACTTAATTAATATTATAACAACATCATTATGCCTGTATCTTAGTACAATGGTGGGTAGAAATAATAAATTAAAAAAAAAAAAAAAAATGAACGGAAATCCTAATACAGATAAAATAACAATGTGAACCATAAAGTTAGGTGAAAAAAAAAATTAAAAGGTGCCCATATATTCAGGCTATTCCAATGCAGGCGTATGTCCTGAGTGGACCCTGGAAGAGAATTTAGCATGGAAAATCCCTAACCTCCAGCAGGGTCAGGAATTAAATCCAGCTCCTTCAGGCCACAATGAAGTGCCTTATCACTTAGCTACCGGTAACCTAATAATAAACTCAAAAACTAAATAAATAAAAAGACCTCGCTTATACATTTCTGCAAACTAAATACTAGTTTGTTTGTTTTCTCTCTTATTTTTCTGTGTTTCTATGAATACGTATCACACTCGCTTCAACAACCACTTCTTTCTCAATCATGCTCCTCTTTCAGAAAAGCTTGGAATAAATTTATATGGTGATATCACATGAACATCACTTAGTAACTTCACTCATTTCATAGAAATGACAATGAGAAACAAATTTTTACTTCCTTCTCCCCCAATTCAAGACATAGCAACCCCAGCCTAAACAATAAAATATTCTGACATTATCTACAAGCACAATACTTCAAATGCCATTAAATAATAAAAATCTGTATCACAAAACAAACAAGTCACAATTCTTTCGACCAATCAGAAGTTTTGTGATATCGCCAGGTAAACATTAGCCAAAGGTTCATTCCCTTTGCACATGCTCATCCACTTATTCTCTCCATTCTTTCCTTAACCATTTCCTATCATCTTATCACAGTTTTCACAAAGATTTCTTGGAAAATGTGGGATAATTCAAAGTATTTTTTTTTATTTTATTTTCATTGGTTTCATGTTTTTGCTTTCCAGAATGTCTTTTTGAGACAAAGAACTTTTTTTTCCAAGCAAGACTATCATTTTCATGGAAATTCTGAAACCCTTCAAATAGTTTGTGATTATTATTAATCTTTCTTAAATTGTAAAAGAGTGACAAATGACCATCAACGGAATTTCAGCATGGGGGGGGGGGGGGGGGCAAAGTAAATAATGTTTGTTGTCTTATTTTTTTTTTTTTTTTCCTCAAAATATTTTTTGGGGGTAAGGACAACTGTTAAATTACAGTCTCTTGTTAATACATTATCTTCAATCTGTTTATGTCAATATTTAATTGAAACAGCCTAATTAAACTTAATTTTCTTTGTTATTTTCTCAAAATATAAGGACTTATTAGGTCAAATAATAATAATAATAAATTAAGATAAAACTAAGATAAGATTAAGATAAAATTAAGATATTAAATAAATTTATTGTTTTTATTGTAACCCATTAATTTCTGGCCATTTTTACATTTGTAATTTCGAAATATTATACAGAATTTATTACAATTGGAGAAATGTTATTGTGATTTATTTAATTTAATTTCAAATATAATTCAAAATGGTTGCCGTAGTATTGATTTAGATTTTTCACCACATATGGTAGTCTAATCCTGCAAATTATGCTGGTAGAACAACTTTTTTGCTCTATCTGGCTAATATCATTAAATTCCACATTATAATTTTGTAACTCTAGTTTAATTAGTATAATTTTGATAAAAGTCAATTTCAGGCAGCTTCACTGAGATCGTAATTCTTTTATTACCTTTATTAATAAAGGTAAATTGAGAGCCTTTAGTATTTGCTTTTTTTTTTTTTTTTTAATATTCAATTTTGTGTGTGGAACTCTTACAAACAAGCAATAATACGAAGCAACAATATGAATATATGTATAATAATATATATTTTCTTTGGGTTGAATAAAACTAAGCTGCTTATGCTGACTGGTTACCTTTTTTTACTCGTTGCCAATTATTCGTTGGGATAAATGGTTCTTGATCATCTTCAGCTTCTTCTTTTCCACGAGAGTCAATTTTATCATCACCTACTGATTTTTCCGTGTCTTCTTCAGAATTTTCCACTACAATAAGGCTACCTATATATTTTTAAAAAGAAAATACGATTCTAAATTTCCTTAAAGAAAATAAAATTTACCAAGATTATTCAATCTTATTGGTTAGCTAAAAATATTCTGTCAAATAAAGTGGATGAGTTAATGCAATTTATAATAAAGTATTTTCCTTTTTACACACTTCAAATAAAATAGTCAGTATCATTAGAATAAGAAAAAAAAAGCAGTTTCGTTTGAATAACTGATAATAGCAGAAATCTTTTCCTCTTTATCTAAACATACCGTCTTTAAAATGAATTAAATGGGAAAAATATTTTTAAAAATATCGAACTTGTCCAATTTAATCACTCTTGTACGTTACATTACAATTAACTGAAATTATTTGTTGAACATGGAAACCTTTTATCAATAGCGTAAGAGGAGGATGGTTGAGAGGATATAATTAATGATATCAAACTGGAATTTTAAAAAAAAAATATGATAAATTGATGTCTCTAATCGTAATTTTCTAATAAAAATTTAAGCTTACTCTTCATGATAATTTCTGCGCCACAAATTTTCAAGTCGATTGCTTATTAGTCTCTTAATTTTTCGTTCTTCTTCACCTTCTTCCAATTTCTAATTATCTCACTGGATATTATGGAACATTTTTCCAAAAAAAAAACCCCGATATATTTCATCGGATGATATTCTGTGGATAATCCAAGTATTACAGACCGGCATCTCCATTCGTTCGACAATAAACCGTTACATTTAATGCCCCATGTTTACTAAATCCTTTTTTTGTTACCTTACCTGTCTGCCTTGTTCCTTGTGTTAAGAAGCAAAAGGAAGTCCAGCACGTCACAAATAACCAAAATAAAACTTGCGAGGACATTTGGCCAATATTAACAACGAACCTTATTCTATGTTAGAAAGAAAACAATCGAAAAAAATCAGTTTTAGAATCGAATATGTTTTTAAATCATTAACAATAACAATAAAGAAGAACAGTATATTGAAAATGACATTTCCAAAAAATCTATTTTCATTAGCAAAATTATTCTTGAAATTTGATTTACCATAATCTACTGAGCATCCGTCCTACATGTTTCTTGAACGTATTTTAACTCCAAATCCACGTGTGTCTCGTCATCTCTTGTGTTGACGACATAGCTGATGCAATCCAATCATCTACACTAATTGTTTAATTTAAACTAAAGATACATCTGTTTTTATAGAATTAATACATTTGAAATAGACTGTGAACAAAAATAAATAAAATACAGCTGCTGCAGTATTAACACGCCAATGTCGTCGACCAATCACAGTTTACAACACAAAAAAGGCGCTAAATTTAATTATTGACATCAATTTAATAATGCTGTCTTAAAAAATTAAACAATCAAGGAAAGTAATTTATTATTTGTAAGAAATATTTTAGGAATATTAAAACAACAACAACAACCGAGCACGTTAACTAATTAATTCCTCTCTAAACGATAATTATTCAAAGTAATTAAAAAGGAAAATACTATTGACAAACCTAGTTGTGATGGTTTGAATATTAATATTCCTAAAGGTTGTTCGAAATATTCCTATACTATATTTATCATTACTAATTTAACATTACTCTGTACTGAGTATTTTTTATTCAATTTGTATTTAATGGAATTTTTCCTTCTCCAAATAATCTCCAAAATTTTGTTTAATCTGTTACATCAATACAATATTCAGTTGTATATGTTACAAAGGAGCTATATTTTACATGTTATTGTAAGATTTTGGATGAGATAAGCTCAAACCTGAT
>JAFIDM010000001.1:65624423-65648340 GCA_023159025.1 Thereuonema tuberculata
ATATATATATATATATATATATATTTAAAATCAGATTTGGACTTGATGGTTTGTTTAGTTTTATCTCTTAACAACGTATATTCCGCAGGAGGAATGACAACGAACTGACTCAAAAATTAAAATCTGTTAAATTTTTATAATAATTTGGTTTATGAGTAAAATAATTAAAAAACTGACTTCAATAGAACTACATGTAGTTTAAGAAATATGAATTACTTTTATTAATATAATTGTTTTATATAATCACCATTTAGCCCCTTTCTTACACTATTTATTGGTATTCCCGAAATTCAAAGAACAAATATTAGCCTCTCTTCAGCCTTTGCTCCCTATCCCAAAATATTAAACCTTCGGATTTGTAAACTACGAACAGTGAAAGCTGAACTAAAGAGCTATCGTCATAATCAAAATTAGGAATCAGATCTACATTTCCCTGGCAAGGTGGGAGAACTATAAATTCAAACCCCCACCTGAATTCCGTTAACTTATTTAACATAAAATCGATGCGAAATTAAAAATCACGATTTTTGAGGGTTCCCCCCCCCCCCCTTCCCCCCTTTTTCCCCCCCCCCCCCCCCTCCTCCCCAAAATGTTACGTTCATCAGTCGATGAGAAGGCACAAGTTCCGGCTCTCAATCAAACTTCGCTGTTTCTTCTCGCTCTGAATCCTGTCTCTTGTATGTGGCTGTCATTTACGATTATTCCGTACTGTGACATTCTTTTTTTAGATTATTTTTTTATATCTTTTGATAACTCAGTTCTGTCACGTCACGAGGAAATACTACTTCATTACCGGAACTTGCCCGTCATGAAAAGGCATGCAGAAAACGGCATCGAATCTGAAATATGAAATGTAAAACACTTCCATTTTACCACGTTTTTATCATTGAAGCTTCGACCAGTATTATTTCTTGTATGTAATAATTTGAAGTGCATAGATGCGTTTGATAAAGATGTCCAATTTGATTTTTCAATTTGATTATGCAAAGAAACTTGCCAACCAACGCCATTCCATGATTGAACATGTTCAGTACAGGAAACATCTAATTCTGCCGCCACTGTATTTAGGCAATATAACATCGAATATAAACAACATCTTAAATGCTGAAAAGTCTCTCTATTCAGAAAGGTGATCATTTCATTTTAATGTCATTTTGAAAAACCAAAACACTGCAAGTGATCTTCACAATAATTTTTTTTAAAATTTCTTATTACAGTTTGCAAGGTGTTCTTCTTGCTTACGAAAATCCTAGGTTGATCCATTCTTTCGGTACAATTGTAAACGAAGGATTATACTTAAATTGCGATGTAAATGTTGAGGTACTCGTTTTCAAGCCAACTGTAGGAGGCACATTAAGAGGTGAATATAATGATCATAAACCTTATTGCTTTATAACAATATGTAAATGCTAATTTTCTTCTTATTAAGGGTTTTTATACTTATTACTGTTTTTAAACTATTATAAAGAATGCCCTTTTTACCCTATATTATTATGCCCTGTGAAAATAGTTATAATTATTATTTAAGTTGTATGCTTTAATATAAGAGGAGCATTTAATGCCTGTTTGATCAATTTAATCAAACTAGTACAAGCAGTTTTTAAATAGTAATTTAGTTATAGAAATTTCTAACTCTCTCGGCCCGTTTTGACTTAAACGATACAATCAAAATATACCTTCTTAAATTAACTGCCAATACTTTTCTTTACTTTCTCATTTTCCAGTGACTGAAAAATTAATAAATTGGACTTTAACTTGTTAATCACTGTACTTAATAACTACAGCTACAGAGTAAATAAAATTCTCTTTGAAATTGGAAATTTAAGGAGAATCTTATGTTAAGATGCCTGAATTTAAGACAGTAGATTACTTTTTTTCAACTTTATTTTGCTTGATCTTTTAATGAGTTTTATTCATTTGCAGTCTTTCATTCTTATATGCAAATTAAAATCCAATTTTTATTACTACTGTCTGTTAATTGAACTATCTTTTAAACTTTTACTGTTTATTTCAATTGAACTATCATTTTTACAGTTATTTGGGAAAGTATCAATGACTTCTTGAAGTTTTGAAAAAATTATTATTAAATTTAAAATAAAATTTTGCATTTTTAAAAATATCTGTTCAGTTAGATTTATGAAATTGATTATATAATGAAATATTTTTTTTATCAGGTATCGTCAACAAAATAAAAAAACATAGGATTCACTTTTTGGTGCATGAACTCTTTCAAGGCTCTGTTGCATATGATCCTGAGGAACCGTGGTCAGGACATCCAATAGAGTTAGGTCAGGAATTAATTTTACAAGTATCTAAAGTGGATGTCTCAAATGAACTCATTTTTATTCAAGGGAAAATTCTGGATATTAGGTAAGACTTAAAAAATTCAAAAAGGTTATAATTTTAATTATTTGTTTCTAGCATGAATTAAAAGGAGTAATTGTTTAATGAAGAAATTGTATTCTTTTAAATTAAATTTGTATAACAAAAATTTTAATTATTGTCTTAAAACATAAATTTTTCATTAATATTTAACGGAATATGTGGTCTCTCCCTCTCTCTCGTGTGAAGATCTGTAAATATTTTACTGAAGTAAAATAAATTTTTCAATACATTTCCTGCTTCTGTGCACGCATGTGTTTCCACATCTGCAATATATATACAGGGTGGTCCCGAAATGATTATCCAAACTTGAAAGCCTGATGTAAAATAGCAAAATAAGTCCATATGAACATGAATATATAAATGCTTTTATTTAAATGTACAGAAGGATTAACATGTATGTATCACTGCTTGACGAAATTTTAACCCGTCTACTCTGGCAGCTGGATTAGCAGAGAAGAATCAAAAGCTTGGCCTGCTCACACCCAGATCTAAAGCCTCTTTTTTGTCTGGGGCTATCAGAAAATGCTAGTGTATACAACATCAGTTCCCAATGTGCAAACATTGCGTGATTGTGTAGTGGATGGGTCTGCAACGATTTAGGGTACCTCTGGCATGTTTGAGTGTGTCCAGCAATCCTCATGATGGTGTGAGACATGCTTTGCTGCTGGTGAATATGTTTGCCAATATCTGTAACCTTAATTACATCTATGGACTTATGTTCCATTTCTTCTATTCTTACTTTTAAAAGTGGAACTCATATAAAGCTTCAAGATTGTTGGAATCTTTAACCTACCATTACTTTGAATGCAGAAACACTTACTGTAAAAAATATATATTTTTAATTTAGAGAACATTAAAGATTTCTTCTTAGTGCCATACTATTTCTTGTCATCACTATTTATTGTCTATTGAAAAGGAAACTTTTTATAAATAACAATCTTTTGCTTTTCAATCCATAGATGAATCATAAATTGTTAAAAGGGAGTTGATAAGTTTGTCCTTGAAATACAGTAAAACCTCTCAAATCCGACCTGGTCCCGAGTAATTTTTTTTTTTTTTAATAAGTAAATTTGTTTCCCTATTTTGAGTCAACTCAGCCGGCGTGTTTATTTTTACCATCTAATGTAACTTCTATTTGCCAACCTTTGGACCGGGAGTCCTGGAAACACTCAAACGTAAATATCGTCGCAAAATACTCACTGTGTTAATTGCCAGTATTGATGGTGGGGACAGCATTAACGTTTTTAATAAAACAAATTGTTTTAATAAACATTCGAGTGCAAAATTATGAAAATGGGGTTAAATTAATTAAACCTGGCATTATGTCTTCACAAAAATTGAGCTATTGAGTTATTTTAAGAACACTCGGTAGTCCGGCTTTTCTGAAATCCAGCTTACTGGGTGCCACATTAGGCAGGATTTGAGAGGTTTTACTGTAACAATGAAATAAGTTAATTGGACTTCTTATGAAGAATTTTAATCTCAAATGAATTTTGTGTTTGTTTTATCTTGGTTTTGTTTAAGAAGGAAATAGAGCTGTCAAAAGAAATCAGTTTGCAGTTCCTTTTGTAAATATAGACAATAAGCTTAATTGATTGTTTTTTGTTTTTTTTTTAGAAACAAGATAAATCTTAAAGAGAATGAAGTGGACAAAATACTCCCCTATAAGTTTGGTGAACAAGAATTACTTAATTCTACTGATACTTCAGGAAACGAAAGCCCAAAAGAGGAGAAATCCAAATTAATGGAGGCAATGTTGTATGGATGTGAAGAGAATCAAAAAAAAGATTTCATGGACTCGTTGCTTGAAGAGAGCAAGGTTTTTGGTATTGATGTACCTGTTTTTAAGAACCTAGGTGGTTGTCATAGAATAAAGCTTAAGAAAAACAGTAAGTCAATCAAAAAATGTAAAAAAAATGACTTAGATCCTATACCTATTTTAGCCAAAGAAGATCCTAGTTTTGATGAATTCCAGACATTTGCTTCAGAACAAAATTTCTTGGAAAATAACAATATCAAAAACAATAAAAAATCTAAATCTCAGTATGAAAATTCCCATTTCAAGCAAAAATCAGAGGCAGATTTGACAGATAATAATAACCAAAAAAATAAGTCCAATAAATCTAAAGAAGCTCAAGCAAACTCTGAAACCAAAACAAATGATGTCTTGGTGCTGAGGACGAATGATGATGATGTTAATAAAACACCAAAGAAAAAAAAGAAGCATCTCAAACATAAGAGAAGACATAAGGAAACTAAAGAATCTAAAGAATCATCTGCTAAGAAAAAGAAAAAAAAGAGGGAGGAAACTCCAAAGAAAATAGAAATAAACAAAGATGAATAATATCAGTGTTTGATGTCTTGACTGTTTGATTTATTAGTAATATTTTTTTTTGTAAAATAGGTGATTTAATTCCTAGAAAATGATTTGCTATTGAAAGAAAGCAAACATTTTTAAAAAGTTTCAAATGAAGAAATTTTTATGTTTGAAATTATCATCAGCATGCTAGGAAACACTAAATGTTCTATTGGAAATGTTTCCATTGCAGTATCCATGGAAATACTGGGTTAAAATCTTAATAGCCAGGAAAAAATTTCCTTACCCCTTTTTGAATAATCAAAATATACAATACAAACCTGGAAACAATTAGTTCCTTAAGTAACTCAAAGAAATGTCCCTTTTAATTTTTCTGTCAAGCCTTGAATGAAAGAATATTTTTTTTTTTTAAATAATACCATAATCACTAATAATCATTAGTGTTTTATATCAATAGTATTTAGTTTTATTAAAATATCGATCAAGTCACAACAAAGAAACATAAATATCATAGCCGTAATGTTTTAGTTATGTTTTAATCTACATACTGATGAACTTCTTATTTCTACTTAATATGTGAGCTTCAATTTTTCATTTTTATGTAAAATTTCATTTTGTTTGTGATAATTTTGATATTGAACTTAAGAGTTAAGGACAATATATTTTTTTCTGAACAGTGACTTATCAATTCTGAAGGATCTGTAATAATTTTAAAAATAAGTGTTGTCTTCTAAGAGTTACAATATGAAATTCTCAATGTTCTTAAGGTAGAAACTAACATAATTTTACATAATTTTTTATTTGATGGCATTATTTTATGAAACATTTTTCCTTTTCAAATGTAATTTTTTTTTTACTATTGAATCCTTTAGAAAAGTTACAAAAGAATTACCAAGCTTTGACTTTTTTCTTTTACTTAATTCAGTACACCTTTTTAGATATTTATTTAATAACAGAAGAAAATGAGCTCAATCGAATCTTTTTAAATAATTCTCTACTACTTTTTTTTGCTGCTGAATTAGGCACAAAATGAAAATTTTTAAGGTCGACACTTATGGGATTTAACAAACCTTAAAGATCCATATGTATGTGATTCTTGAATTCCTGCTTGTACTTGTTCACAAAAATCTAGCAGTTGTTAATGGGGATGATTTCTATTAAACTATGAGGGTAGATCAGAAAAAAAAGCTTACAAAACTTGCATATGAAAAGCAAACCTTTATTAGAAGAAAATGAAATTGTGTCCTTAAAGTGGCACAGATATACTATTTTTCTATAAAATCATGATTGATTCATTTTCGTAACGTTTGAGTTAGTCCTTCCCCAACACTTAAAAGTCAGGGCCCTGCTGTTGAGCCACTTTTTTGCAAAACGTTGAACTTCTTCACTGCATGTGAAGCATTGACCTGATGTGCGCCTTTAAGGCAGGGAACCGATTAGAGTCAATGGAAGCCAATTCTGGACTGCATGGCAGAAGTCCCAAAATTTCCCAGTGGAGAGTTGTGTGTGTTCCCTGCAATGTATGGTCGGGCATTGTTATGAAGAGGATCACACTGTCATTCAAAAGATAACCAAGATGTGTCAGGTGAACGCTTCATATGTAATGAAGTCCAATGTTATGCAAAAAAAATTGGCTATAACAGCGGGGCCCTGACTTTAATGCGACTGGGATGAACAAGCTAATCAAAAGTTGTGACAAATGCATCTATTGTCAAGGTGACTTGTTAGAAAAATAATGCATCTGTGCCACTTTGAGGCACCATCTCATTTTCTTGTAATAAAGGTTTGTTTTTCATACACAAGCTTTGTAAACTTTTATTATGATCCACCCTCATACTTACATGAAAGAGAAACAGTACCAAGGAAAGCGGAAATCGCTGATTACATTTAACATGCTATCAATTGTGATTTAATTACACAATTCTTGCTATTTATACAATTCTATTTTCTTCATTCACTTTATCACTGCTTGTTTTGATGGTGATTTTTTTTTTTTTTGCAAAATATACAATATATGTAGTTAAAATGATTTTATTAAGTTAAGTGTCTTATTATTATCCATATAATTATAAACTGAATATTTTAAACCAACATGTTGGATAACTAATATTATAAACAGAATATTGAGCACTCTTGAAATAATATCCAAATATTTGCTGGGATGGCATTAACACTTGCTGAATAAAACAAAGAGGGAAAAAAAAATGTATCTAATAAAAAACTGAACATCTTACAGCAGAGCTTTATTACAAAATAAAAATTTCCCAATATAGTAATACATGGAAATTAAAAACTGGTGAATAAACAAAATGACTGGTCCTTAAAAATGTTTTCCATCCCTCCAGGTTCACACAAACATACAAATACCTTTAACTTTAAAAAAATAATCCTAGCTTAAATTTATGATAGTTATCTGAAATTTCAAAAAATATTATGTTTTTATGCTGTTTATAGAAAGTTGAAAAACTCACTATTTGCATTGTTGTAAGACTACAGCACAGTTTTTTTTAAGCCTTATGCTGCCAGACTCCTTTAGCAATTTCTACCATTCTTTGGACTTTCTGTGCATCACATATTTGCCATTGATATAGATCATCATTTGACGAACCCATTACCATAAACTGTTTTTGAAATCTCATTGAAGATTTAACTAAACTTCTTGCTGAGGCATGAAATTCTTTAGCTTTGGAGCGTTGTAAAATGACTGAAAGATTCCCTTCATTGATGCCAGAACCTATAAAAAGAGAATCAAAGAAATACGCTTTGAATAACAAAATTGCATTAGCGTAGAATTTTAAAAAAAATATGAAAATCTAAATTCATTTCCTTCAAAAGATGAACATAAGCCTTATCACTCATTTAATAAAATGATCCAATATTGAACCAACAATATAAGAAAGGCTGATATTTATATAGAAAAATACAAAAGTGTTAGTAGATATTAAAGACCATGATGAGAAGCCTTGTGAAAATACAAGGTGTTCGTAATTAAAGTTCAAATTTTGAAAGGCTGTAACTGGAGAACCCATCAGCAAAACGACTTCATATTTCACACAAGGACGTAGATGGCGATGGAATTTTGTTTGGTGCAAAAAAAAAAAAAAAAATTCTGAAGGTGGCCACTAGGGTGATATATGGCGCTGTAATACAGCAGTGGATACAAGGACATGTTCGATATGATTTCCTGTGGTATCGGAAATGTACTGGAATTGCAACATCACATGCTCAACCGCAGCACATAGTGTGTCACTCGTAATGTGAATATGGTGTGCAATGCTGGTCTTCAGATTCCTAAGTTGGCTAGGTCTCTGAGATGGCCCTACAGCCAAAAGTTGCTAAGGTTGGGATCTGGTGAATGTGCTGACCTCATTATACGAAAATGGTGGCTGATGATTCTGTCGTCGGTAAAGTAGCCTGAAGCAAGGGGTGGTGATATCAGATGGGGCACCATGAAACCTTAAACATGTTGCATGAAAACTTAAACTTTCACAATGCTGTTAAAACAGCTTCACAAGAACAATATTGATCAATAACTGTCAACACTGTCATTATGCAATGAAGTAACACATTCCACACCTGTCTGCTTTTATATAGCAGTTTTCAACCATGTATTATGGCATGTACATTTGTCATTTGTAGTATTGTAGCTCCATAGATTGCCCTAGCAGCCACCTTCGGAAGTAATTTTGTTTTGTTCTTTTTGTTTTTTGCACCAAACAAAATTCCATAACCGCAGATTTCCTTATCTGAAATATTAAGTTATTCTGCTGGTTGGTTCTCCAGTCAGCCTTTCGAAATGTGGACTTTAATGATGAACATCTTGTATATTCAGTAAACTGAAGAACAGGAGGCAGTGAGGCAGAATTTGCTGTAAAGCCCTGGAATTACGATACAATTCTCATAGAAACTAAAACAATAACAAAATAGCAATGAGAGTGAAAGTTTGTGGAGAAGATGGTAAATCCAAAACTTCCCAGCAAAAGTAGTACAAGATCTTTAAATGCTTTGATTCATCTTTACCAATCCAAACATTAATTAAAATAAATTCAATTTGGGTTGGATCAAATTAATAAGAGAATTAAATAACTATTTTTGAATGATTGACAATCACTGGTTTGAACAACAATGGAAAGAATTGTTTAGAATATGAAAAAGGATAACTAAGTTTGTTAGGCAAAGATCCATCTACTAAAGCTGAGTAGGGCCAAAAAACCTGTGCCAATAAGCATTTTTAAATAGAAAATTTGGTATTGGTATTACTATTATTAGATTTTGAATATGTGCAGAAAAATACGGGAAAAAAAATACACAGTTTGGAATTACACTTGATTTGATCAGAATATGACAGCAAATAATACAGCAGGGGATTTTGTTGGAGGATTGCAACCATACAGCAGCATATCTTAAAGAATAACTGAAGAAAATTCTAAATGAATCCATCTAGATAGGCAGGCTCAAGAGGAAAGGCTTAACAAGATGTAAAATAATGCTCGCACAACAAAGTTGATGCTGAAAGAGTACATTGGCAATGAATGCATGATAATATCTCTTTCACTAACAAGGTTCTGAAAAGGATTTAAAGAACCTAGAACAATTTTTTAAGAATTCTGTCACATCAAACCCAGCACTGATATGAATATCAGTAAATGACTACTAGATATACATCGATGCTGATTTTAAATTAACCTAACAAACAAAGAAAAAAAATAATCAAGACTTTGATGTGCAACTTGCACCGAATTCATCACAAATTCTGAATCCTTAGGAAAATAGTAAAGTAAAAGAACTGTTTCTATTTTTTCAGAAGTATGATAAACTGTGGCTTTGACAAATCTTAGATATAGAAAGTTAATCTGAAAATTTGTTTCTATTAGGAACTTATACCTTTCTTAGCTGAGAAGGAAGAATTTTCATTAGGTAAAATACACTGCCTACTCAATTGAAACTGGACATCTGTGGTACTGAACATGCTTTATTTACAGCATGTCTAATAGCGCATATTCTGGCCTTTTGCCCTAAGCACAAAATCCACATGCCGTGGCATGCTTCCACCAGTTTCTGATAGCAAGCAACCGGTATTTTTGCCCACTCCTCCTTCAAAGCCTGGACAAGTTCGATGCGTGTTTGCGATCGCATCAGACGCACATGAATCCGGCACTCCAATTCATCTTACAGATGTTCAGTAGGGTTGAGGTCCGGACTCTGGGTGGGCCACTGAAATTCCTGAACATTCTTCGGAAACCAGGCGCTGACAACATGGGCTTTATGGCATAGCGTACTGTTGTGTTGGAACACAAATGGCCCTTCACTGAACTGCGACCACACTGTAGGAAGCATGGAATTGTCTAGAACATCCAGACAGTGTGGATGCCATGTTCCCTCGATCACTACCATCGGACCACATCCAAACCAGGAGAAACATGGCCACACCACCACCGCCAAACTTCACTGTTGGGATGACACACTCAGGTAGCAGCCACACCCAGGTGCGCCCATCCGATTTGTAGAGTGTGAAACATGATTCATCGCTCCACATAATGCTCTTCCAGCGGTCCATCAACCAAGACCGTCGCTCTTTACACTAGACCATGCGACGCTGGGCGTTTACAGGAGTGATATGAAGCTTGTGGGCAGCAGCCCGACCGGTGTACCCTAAGGCATGGAGCTCCTGACGAATCATTATGGTACGGACAGTTGTTCCCGTTGCCTGCTGGAAGTCCTGCCACTGTTGTACCGCTTGAACAGCCCTGTTCTGCCGTACCAACCGCTTCAGGACCCTCCGGTCTTTGTCGGTCAGCATGCGGGCTCAGCCACCTCCATGACATCGTGTTTCCACTTCGTGATAATAGCACCCACTGTCGACTTTGACAGGTTCAGTGTCGCTTCTATGGCTCGCATACTCTGGCCACTAATGTGGCAGCCTATGACTACTCCATGTTGAAAATCGCTCAGCTGCTTTGTTTGGTGGCATTTTACCTCAGCAAGTGGTTAGACACCAAATGCCTCCAACTACACATGATCGTGTTGTTTTATAACGAATATATTCAAATTATTGCCCGAATTTGCATAGCTTGTTCCACTACGGCAGGTATCCACTTTCAATTGAGCAGTCAGTGTATATTCCACTGAAATTACTAGCTTATAAGCTATAAAGTTATTTCAAGTATATATGATAATATTCACTAATGAAGTTACAAAGAAACACAACACTCTACCTGGCATTATAATCATCTGCTTCCCACTTTTATCTACTGCTTCTATTAAATTGATGATCAAAGGTAAACCTTGTTCTGCTGAGGATTGTTGGCCACTGGTGAGAAGTCTTCTACATCCAATGTCTAATAACACTTGCAAATCTTCCATAGGATCAGCTGATACATCAAAAGCTAGAACAAAATAATAATCATTTAAGACACTGGTTCCCAATTGTCATTTCATTAAAAACAATTAACCTGAAGTAAGGAATAATAACAAATGTAATTTTTACATTTTATAAAACTAAGTACCCAAACTAGTTATATTTTATGATTTTACCATAATTTACTTTATAATAAAACTTTGATAACTATATTGAACATGCAATTTGTTTTTAAATTTTACAGGTCTGTGAAATCCAGAAGTCTGTAAACTACTGATTAACCCCCCCCCCCCCATCACTCCATTAAAAAGCAAATAATAAAATTCTGAAAACATTTTCGCACTCAAATCAGAGTTTGATCCGATGTGATATTTAACATGTTGAAATTGTCTCAAAAATCACGTGAATAAATCAGATATTAAAGTAATTCCAATTAAATAGAATATATTGGGTTGCCGCAAATTCTGAGCATTTTTGATATATGGAAATGAAACAAATATATGCATTTAAGAAACAATATTTATTCATCAAAGTAACCTCCATTTTTTTCCCCATTACTAATTTAGTTGATCTTTCCGGCAATTTTAAAATTCCTTTTGTGTAGAACTGAGCTGGCTTGGAGATGAAGAAATGAAAGCGCTTTTTGACAGCAATGAAATCACTGAATGATTTTCCGTGCACATTCTGCAGGGACCGAAACAAGTGGAAATCGGTGGTGTGGTAAGACATCCCAGCCAATCTCATGTAACTTTTTGAGGTTGACCAAAGACACACGAGACCTCGCATTGTTTTGCTGGAACACAAAACCCTTTCTGTTCTCTTAGTTCTGGCCTCTTCTGTTCAATGTTGTAGTGCAATTTCTCCAGCTGGCTGCAGTACACATCCGAATTGATCGTATGATTTTGTGGGAGTAGCTCATAGTAAAGAATACCTTTGAAATCCCACCAGACAGAGAGCATAACCTTCTTTGCATGAATATTTCGATTTGGTGTGTGTTTTGGTGGTTCGTTAGCCTGACACCAAGATCATTTCTGCACTACATTGTCATAGACAATCAATTTTTCATCTCCAGTTATTATTCATTTCAAAAATGGGTTAGTTTTGTTTCGTTTCAGAAGCATGTTGCAGATGGAATACCAGTCAATGCAGTTTTTCTCAGATTGTGTGGGACCCAAACATCATAATGAGAAGTGTACCAAAGCATCACCAAAGGTTCATAAACAGTACTTTTGGGAATTTTCAGAGTATCTGATAACTCCCAAGTCATTAATTTCTGGTTGGCCTCCAGATGTACCTTTATGTGATCATCATATAGTGCCGAAGGTCTTCCAGGACGATCCATATCTTAAACACTGAAATCCCTGGCTTTGAATTTTACAAACCAACTCTGGACCATTGATTCATCAACAGCACCCTCTCCATACACTTCACAGATGATTTTTTTACACGTCTGTGCGGTGTTTTCCCCCTTTTTATAGAAGAATAGCATCACATGTTAAAAATGCAACTTTTGCTCATCCATTTTCCAAACTCAATAAAAATAAAGCTTCTACTGATCGCAACCAACCTTTACTGAGACACGCAGTCTCATGCCACCTTGATTGTGATACCAACATATGACATGTTTTTAAACATCAAGACTACAAACGGAACACTCAAACATACACCTGTCAAAAATGCTCAGAACTTTCCGGACAACTCAATAGTTTGAATAAGTTGCCAAAAAAAAGGAAAAAAATATGGCTTTAAATCTAATGAGGTGAAAAGCAATACAAAACTGTCTGAGCCATCAGCCTCTGAATAGTGAAATCATTGAACAGCAGATATTGCAAGATTCTTAAAAAGTTTAGGGGAAAAAATCCAAATTGCACTGAAAAAGTATTAGTGAGGGACTTATATACTTTATTTTATATACTTTAACATTGAATGTACAAAGAAATTATAATCTAAAATAAGGCCAACATCATGATGCAAATATATACTTTACATATAAATATAAAAAATAATTTTTGTTGAAATAACTAAAAGTAATTGAACGGTTGGTTGTCTTCTATCAATTTTTTGCTCACATAAATAACTGACAATAAGAAATAAAAACCTGCTCACACGATTGTCTTGAAATTTTAATATTGGTTTCTATATTTTGATAGGTAAAAAGTATATAGTTAATGTTTCAGAAATTAATAGTTCAGGAATTTTACAATGCAAACTAGAAAAATGAGCAGAAGGCCTTCCAGGAAGCATACTCAACCATTTTCTAGTAGCTTCTTTCAGAAAATTAAAAAGAACCAAAATATCAAAGTAATTAGGAATGTAATTATAGAGGGAATAGGCAATTTCCTTCCAGATTGTCGGGTGATGTTAAGCCTGGGAAAAGTTCTTCAGAAATTTTGAAAAATAAGTAACTTTTCCTAATATTACCAAAATAAGGTCAGCTTTGTTGAGAGGGGGCTAAAATCAGTTTTCTGCTCGCATACATACGAACAGTTTCAGTAGATGGGGAATTATAAATGTGGGCCTATGATATTTCCTATGAAAACAGTTGAACAAGACAGTACTTTTATCAAAACCGTATATGCTCCAATAGAGGCCCCCGGCGTTTATTTGCAAAACTAGCCTCGACTCCCGGCGCTTAATAGAGACCGGCTGCTATTAGAGGCCAGCCATTATTAACAAAAACCTTCAAAACGCAATATTTTTATACATAAATACCGGCTAATATTACAATATCTACTTTTATTTGAATTTCACATGCTACATAACACTGTTAAAGATAAATGGCAATTTCTTTCTGTATCTTTCGCTGCTATTCGTCGTCCAAATCCGCAATGACGGGGAGACCGCCTCACCGGAAGTTTCTTTGGCGTATTCCACCGCGCGAATCTTAAAGGCAGTGTCAAATGACTGTTTCGGCGGCATTTTGTAAGGCAATGTACCGTAAAGTATTACGCACAACTATAAAGATATGGATGCTTACACTAGTACCGGTAGGCAAATATCAAAGACCCGGCTACTATTAGAAACCGGCTACTATTGGCCATGTCCCCTCTGCAGCCCGGCGCTTATTAGAGACCGGCGACAATAAGAGACTCGGCGTTTATTGGAGCATATACGGTATATAATATTACTAAATAAGCCCCACAAGGGACACACATTTAAAACTAATTGCTTACCTAAGTTTCAATTTTTTCCTTTTCATTTTCAATATCATGAGGCTAATCTAACTATATTCTGAGCTCTTCTTAATTTATTAAAAAATATTTTAAAACTGTTGTCCTATTGTAGCCAAATGGCTGATGCCTTAAAATGGAATTGATGGACTAAGGGAAGGTAAATCCTAACATAAAATTAAGGCTTGATGGCAAATCACCAGCAACCTTAGGTCCTTAAGACCAATCACTCTCACACTAGTAATTTTAAAGATTAATGAAACCCAAACAAGTATTATTCGGACTGATCATGATAAATGAGCCTTTGGCATTAAAGAAAATATTCAATTTGGAAAATGGATTGGAAAGACCTGGGATAAGATTAAAAAAAAATCTTGCCCAAACCTTGTCAGATATGAAAAATATAACCCTTGGAGGAATGAAAGGATTCATGCTGATGAAGTCCTATTAGAAACACTAGACTAAAATTTTAATAACTCACTATTAAACCAAATAAAAGGAGATTAACTAATATTAGGCTAAAAAATTAATAACTTACCTCTGTGGAATGTAACTGGAAGAGGATCTGCAAGCTCTATAAATAATAAAATGATTATTGGATAAATTTATCTTAAAAGAAGTCACATTTACTAAAGTCATACTATATGTAAATCATTCAACAATTTGCTCATGTCTCATACATATTAATAATAATAATACTGCCTGTTGTTATCTTCATCTCATCATTTCAAGAATTGTGATTAGAAAATAAATTCCAGGTAAGTTTACAGGATTAAAGGATAAAATAAAGAGCTTCCTGTAGTAGAAATTTGGAAATCCACTGAATGTGATGATGTTACTTACAACTAATCCTTTGAAAACTATCCACAAATGAATATTTGGAGGATTTTTCATCACATTACTTCAACATACTGACATAAACTAACAGAAGCTAGAAACTAAACTAAACAGAAATCTATCATAACTCTTGTCACACTGTCAATTTAACTATATCAGCTAGCTATTCATACATTCAATAGCTTCTGAAACTTAGCTGAATTTATTTTACATACCACATTTCTTATTACTGGAAGCTTTATGGGAATGTTAAATACCATTATTGAGTAAAAAGATAAAAAAAAGAATCTAAAACGAAAACTTCTAAAAAAGAGAAGACGGAAGTTCATTGACAGACTTTTCAAAGCAAAAGAGAGAGCACCTCTGAAATAATGTTTGAGCCTCCATCAAAACAAACTTCTCAAATTGATGTTACAAATAAATTGCTATTTCCAGAAAGTCTTTAAAAAAAAAAAGTAGTACAGTAGAGCATCAATTATCCGATTATCAATCAACCGAAACCGATGTTTCAGAAGACAAAAATTTAAAAAATTAATTTGCGAATTACTTAATTTCTTTCCGAGTGATAGGTCTGATGATGGGACATAGTTCCCGAAACGTGTAACGACAAAAACAACGCATCGAAGTCACATGACGGATTTAAAATAAGATAATTTATTATCTAAAACTTGACTTAGACCATAATTAGCAGTGTTTAAAATATAATGTAAGATTTTGTGTTTAATATGTATCACTGTTTCTGTGTTTCATATTGCTCCTATGACACTGGTATAATTTTTTCGTAAATGATCGGCTATCCACAATCCGAACACCCCCCGTGCAGCATTGCTTCTGATAATGGATACTTTACTGTAGAAGAAAATTATTCTAAACTGAAGGGCAATAAACAAAAACAATTATTTGACAAGTTATCTGAGATACAATTCTGAAGACAAATATAGAGATCACAATTCCATAACCAAAATTCTGAATACCGTAAGGCTCTAAAAATGAAATTTTTTGCATGGTATCAAAATCCAACAATGATTCACACAGGTGCATGAGTGCATCAGTTGATTCAGTTTTATGCGAGTGCTGTTACTATGCAGAAGTGTGTCTACTTTTCTCAGATAATTTTTCGTTTTTCACATATTTTCCTCTCTTTTGTAAGCCTGAATGTAATTTGACTGAAAATGCAAAAAAAGGCTGCAATTTTTTTTTAACAGCATTACTCTTATGCTAATGCAAGAAATCCTGTCTAAATACATTTGGAGAGTTTATCTCTCTTTGGTCAGTAATTAATGTCGAAATGCTGAAAAATAAAGCCATATAAATATGTTATTAATGGCAGAAGAATGACACAACTGAAAATAAAGAAAGAAAAAAAATAAGAAATTCTACAGAGACGTCCCTAAATTCCAATAAATTGTACTTATTATTCTGTAATAATTTGAGTATTTTTGAACAAAGATAAATTGTATTTATTATTATGTCACAATACTAAGAATATTACAAATTATGTAACATAGTTGGATCCTAAAAACATTACACCTTTGTAATAACTTTTGTTTAAAGTTTGAAAATGTAGCCTCAAGAAGCAAGGGAAGGAGCCCATGCGAAATATCGCTTATAGTTCGAATGATGTCTAATGGAAATAAACAAGGATAAAAATAAAGTCTCCTGAAACTTCATAAATATACACATATATATTTTAACAACACATACAAATAAATTACAATTTACATTACCCATGAATCTCTGCATTAAATCTTTGTCAACATTGCCTTCTCTAAAAATTGGAAAAGAATAGAATGTAAATTAATCTACATTGTACAAGAATTTATAGACTAAGTTTCTTACAAATTTAAAGCCTAATTTAATTTAAAAGTCACATCATTTCCAAGATGACTAGAATTTTTTTTTTTTTTTCTAAATTAAAATTATAAATATGGGCCAGACTCAAATTCTTAAAGATCGATTTATACATAAAAACATTAGATTTAAATTTAAATAAACCTTATATTTATATTTTCCAATGTGTTTTAAATTTCTAATGGCTGTCTTTCTTTTTCTTTCACTACTCAGCTTTAATTTTATGATTAGCACATGAGAAATTAAAAAAAAAAAGGAAAAAAAAAAAATTACAAGATATGCTCAATGTACAGTTACTGCAAATTTCCAAAAAATTAAAATGGACTATTCATTTTGCTTTGCTATAGGTTCTATAAACCTTCACTTATCTAGACAATAATGATAAGAAGTCCTTAAGATAAACCAAAATTTTTGATAATCCATATGAAGAGCATGGGCTTAATAAAAGGTTGCTTTCAGTTATTTAATATAAGAAATTTCAAGCCTCAAAAAAGTACTAAAAAGCAAAACTGAAAGCCTAAAAAAAAAAGTAATTTGAGTATAGTACATAATTCATGTGCAAAGCAACACAAAGGGTTTTTTAGACTTAAAAACTCACTCTCTTTATTTATACATAAGTTCCAATCTCCCGTTTTGCCTTAGGAATTCAAAATTACTTGTCAAAATTAGTATCGTAAGCATGGCAGTTCACACTTTCTGCATGCAAATCAGATGCAACTCAGAAAAAAAAAAAACAGTTAATGACTAAATGACAATGTTGAATTGGATTGCTTCTGCACAAGTATCAATTGCAATCACTAATTCTGGGTGCTGTTATCTCAATGCACATCCTGCCATATATTCTGGACAGTTTAAAGGCAATGGAAAGCTAAGAATATAACCTCTGCTGCACCATCTATACGTCTGTTAAAAGAGCTCAAAAGCTGTATGTATTTGTCACAGTTATTAAAGGAAACGCGATATAACTTTTCCATGCCGAAACTTCTCTTCATGAATCATTGTACATTGGATTTAATTTTAGGAGTGATGCAAAGCCAGCAAACAATTACCTGTCTTTTAACAAGATTAAATGTAAAAATATAATATCAGTGACACTGTGATTTCATCGGTGTGTATTATACCCTGAAGATAAACCCCTGCTACTGACTGTTTTTTAAGAAAAGATAATTCCACCATGAGCCAATCTTTAATATTACACAAGACACAATTATCTGCTCATTAACCGTGGTTCATCCAATGACATTTCCTTTTCGATCAGCTAAACTGAAAAACTGAAAATTTAGTGTTTGATAATTTGAAAATTATTCTACATATAAAAAAAAATAGTTCAAAGAACTTTAGGCCTAATTTTCTTAAAATGTGATTTCTAAAAATTTCTTTATATTTTTGTTTCTGAATTTATTTATTTTTTAAGTTTTTTGAAAACAACAAAAACCAAAAGCCTATGTTTATTTACAAATTCTGATATCTGCTGAATACCAACAATACAAATTTTCCTTTTTCTGGCAAAAAAATTAATTAAACGAGCATTATATACTTAATTGTGGGAATTGCAGTGGGGCCTCCTTGGTTTCACCCATTGTTGTTTATTATATACTTAAGTTGTTGAAGTTGTATTAACATTAATCATATCAAACAGCATGCTACTTAATGGATTAGGTAAAGGAAGATTAAAAGTCATTGCTTAATACAATGAATTATTAATAGAAATAGGATAGTAATCCATTGTTTAAATTCTGTGGGGAATTTTTGTTGCTTTCTCATGCTAATTTCTAAGCAAGGACCCACTTGGAAAAGATTTCAAATATAAATGTTAGATCATCTCTAATCCTTAAATATGCATACTGAGTTTCAAGAAGATCCATCCAGTGTTACAAATATTATTGGTGGGGGAGGGGACACCTACCTCCTTTTCCTAGGAAAGTAGGCTAAAATAGAAATTTAGCTTTTTAACTATTATTTTAATTAAACTATTATTATTATTATTAAAAAATAATTACATGCCTTCAAAGTATCTCACACTAACTCAAAGAAAAACAGTGTACTTTGAACTATGGAATCATTTTATCACATGCTTATCATGTTTCCACTGTATAGTCAACTGTATAGACAGGATATGAATGTGAGGGAAGGAAATGTGCAAAACATTATTTGATTCTAAAGATGTGAACGTGCAGGATAGGTAAGGTTTCCCAATGTTATCCGATTCTTCATGTCAGTTATTAGTGATTTTATGCCCTTCGCATCTTGCACTTGTCATCCTGTAATACTGGAGGGTCGGTCTTATATTCATCTTTGAATAATGCAAAAGCAACATCAGGTTGCCTTCAATATTGATATAGTCTTCCTAGATTAAATGGTTTTATTAATGGACCTTCCAAAATATCACAAACCTAACCTCACCTTACATAATAATGTGGATATGGATTAATTTTGAAATGCCTTCTCTGCCTTAAATTTTGCATTGCAGATGAAAGCATAACTCATCTGATCAGATAATTGTTCTCATTTTTTTTTAAAGTCCAATATTAATTGCAATGATGGTGCTTTGTGTATAGCCATTAGCTTGGGTTTCTTCATAGCTACTTTACTAGAAATATCCATACAATGCAATGTTCATCTAAGAAAAGCTAATTGATTGCCAACAAGGCTTAGTGTGCATGTATTAAAATAAAGAGGAAAATAAAATGTACTTGTAAAAAAGAATAAAAGCATTAAAATGATTGTAATTAACCCACAGTTTCCGAATAATGAGTGTATTTTGAATTAATTACCATCTTCTTCTTTCAATTATGGCTTGCTAGGGACTATGTGAAATAACTGTTCATGATTTCCTCTTCTTCTTCTTTCTCTCCTTCCAATATTCTTTCATCCTTTCCCTCTGCTGCTCCCGTCTCTCTTCCGTCCAGACTCCATCTCTCTTCTTCATCGACCTCTCCTTGAAATCCTTAATCTTTGATCTGAATTTGTCTCTATCTTCTATTTCCTCTAGGTCAGCCTTGACTTCTTTGAACCTGGTTAACATTGTCTTGGGGTTCTTGTCAAAGTAGTTAAATAGTTGTTTAGTCATTCTTTTTTCTTCCATTCTCTTAGGTGTCGATAGAATGTTACCCTCCTCTTCCTCATTGTCATCACAATTCCCTCAGCCCTCTTGTAGATTTCTTTGTTGCTTCTTAATTTCCATATTCCGTTTTCATAGTTAGATCCAAGAATTTTTTGATTTATTTTCCTTTCCTTCAAGTTCATTTAGTTGTTAGGTTCTGTTCACTGAGACACATTCCAATGCATATAGGCTTTCTGGTTTAATCAGGGTGTTGTAATGTTTCAATTTTTATTTAGGGAGATGGATTTTTTGATGTAAATATTTTTTGTTAATTGGAATGCCAGTTCCATTTTCCTTGATCTTGCCGAATTGGCCTCTTTGTCTAGAGCATTGGGTTGGATTATTTCTTCCAGGTATTTGAATTTGTTGACTCTTATTTATTTTTCCGTAATTTGTTTCTAAGCATTTGGGAGCTTCTTTTACATTCATCAAATATTCTGTTTTATCGAATTAAATTTGTAGACCTGCTTTTTCGGCTATCTCTTTTAGAATGTTAATCTGTTTTATTATGTCATCATAATTTTTTGCAACGATTGCTAGATCATCTGCGAAAGCCAAACAGTCAAATTCCAAGTCATCGCCCTTTCTTCTGATTCTGATTTTCTGTATACCTTTTTGTTTTCATTATTTTCCTCAATTCTCTTATCACTTTTTCTAGTGTGCAGTTGAAGAGTAGTGGAGACAAAACATCACCTTACTCCTATTTTGACTCAAATGGTTCTGAGATTTCTCCAAGAAATTTAACCTTTGATTTTGTGTCTGTTAGGGTTTGTTTTATGATCGCTATTGATTTGTCGTCGGTTCCAAATTCCTCCAGGATGCTAAGTAGTGTTTCCCTGTTGATAGAGTCATATGCTTTCTTGAAGTTAACGAAGATAAAGTAAATATCTTTGGCCCTGGATCTTCTGTATTTGATTATTAGTTTTAAGTTCATGATCTGTTCAGTGCAGGATCTGCCTTTCCTGAATCCTCCCTGGTATTCACCTAGTTGTTGGTCTAGTTGTTTCTCCAACCTGTTTTGAAGTGCTTTTGAGAAGATTTTGTATGTAACTTGCAGGAGAGAGATTTCTCTGTAGTTGTTAGCATCCGTTCTATCTCCTTTTTGTGAATTGGGTGGATTATTGCTGTTTTCCACTCTTCAGGTATTTTCTCTGTTTCCCAGATTTCTGGAAGACCTTGTAGTTTTTGGACAGTCCCTACATCCACGTAGTTCCACATTTCTGCAATAATTGAATCTGCTCCCAGTACTTTGAAATATTTTTTAGGTCCTTAATGATTTGTTTGATCTCCATCAGGCTGGGAGGTTCTGAGTCTTTAAATTTGTGTTTCGGGTGGATCCTTGTTAGTCTTTCTTTCGGTTCTTCACAGTTGAGGAGTTTTTCGAAGTATTTGGGCAGTATTTTGCAGTTTTCTTGGTTGTTCAGGGCTAATCTTCCTTTCGTATTCTTGCAGCACAAGTTTGGGGGTTGGTACTGTTGGAGATTTTAATCCTTTTATTCTTTTTTACAAGTAAGTGTGTTTTATTTTTATTTTTCTCTTTAATTGATTATCAGCAACAAATCCTTGTTTAGCCTAAAATTGGTTTAAAGCCAATAGACAAATGCTTACTGTGAGAAGTGATTTTCAAACACACAACTTCAATTAACAGTCTAATTGGATTTACACTACTGTTTATAAACTCTTTGAATTATTTGTCTTGAAACACCAGCAAATTTGGTTACTTCCTTCACAGCATGTCTTACATACTCTTTACTAGCTCAGTTAAGTTTTTTGCATCTGTGATTCACAACAAGAAGGATGTGTTACACCATTCTACAGTATACAAATCACCTGCCCATTAACAGTGTACATGACTAGACTACAAGAACACCAATACTTTATGTAATAAGTTGATGTTACTCTCTATATGAAGATGACTAATATGCATTATCATTGAATCTTGTTTCTTTGATAATGATGAAATAAAAAGTAATAATTGCCTAAAGCCCATTGCACATGGATCCGAAAATCGGCACATCGAATCCATGTGCAATGGGCTTAAGGGGAGCATTTAAGATCAAAATTATCACATTGAAATGAAAAAAGGTAAGGTGAATGAGGGTGTTTGGAATACAATTTACGTATAGGGTGATTAAGTCGAGAATTTACATATTCATAACACCCTCATTCACCTTACCTTTTTTTTCATTTCAATATCATAATTTTGGTCTCAAACTCTCCCCTTCAGCCCATTGCACATGGATTCGACCGACCGATTTTCGGATCCATGTGCAATGGGCTTAAGTTTGAATCTAACCAAATTTATGCATAATTTTGAATTTTTTTACCTACCTTGTTAAGGCACCTATTACAATGCCATCTGCTCCATAAGATTTGACTGCTTTAATGTCAGATTCCATAACTTTGATTTCTTCTGGAGCATAGAAGAAATCTCCTAATCTTGGACGAATAAGAACAAATACTGGTATGTGAAGAAATTCTTTAACTGTTTGAAGCAATCCTAAAAAATTTTAATAGTAATAGTATTTGTTAATTGATTCCCAACTATTCATTCTTGAAAAATAACATAAATGAATATTGTTTAGAACGGAAAAACGACTCCTCTACACAATTACAAACAAGAGATAAAAAAAAAAGAAAAGTTTTAAAAGAAGCAAAGGAAATTGTATAAAACTTATAAATCCACTCATTCATTTGTCACAGCATGTTACAGAAGATAGGCCGCCACTAGTAAATTTTAAACTTAATTATAAATGTTTTTGGGAAATTTTTCCTTGTTTTCTATCTATATTTCCTTCCTTTTTTTATTTATTTATTGTTTTAAGGGTCATCGTATGCATTGTCAATCTTACAGCAGCCACTGATGAATTTACTTCTTGTACTTCTAGTCTTGTACAGGAGATATTATGTTAATTAATTAAATCAATCTTTCATGGATTGTTTTACCTTTGCTAAAAGATTCTTTGCAAAAAAAATTACTCTGATGATGTGCTTCTTTTGTTGTTGTCAAAACAGAAGTAATTCCAATTTACAACAATAAAACTTTCAATTATTTAATTTATATAATTACATTTTTTTTATAGAAAGACTCATATTTATATATATTTATATATTTCACGTAATTTTGTCCATTTCTGATTAATTTCACTCTAGAATATACTATTTAAAAAAAGTCATTTGATTGCAGAAGTTATTAATATAAAATTTACTATTAAAAATAAGCTTAACGTGCTGCAAAACAAGTAATGATGACGGATGATGCAGCAATTTATTTTCTTGTTTTTTATTCTGGGTAGGACCACTGCCAGGCTGACAGTGGTTTTCACCAAGAAAAGCTTGCCTTTCTGATTTGGTTAGGGTGAGGCTGGGTTGGGCTGATGAGTCCGTTGAAGGACGAAATGGCAGTTCCCAACTTATCCCCATAATCTAAAATCAGAAAGGCAATCTCTTCTTATTCTCTTATTCAGGTGCTGTTTTTCTTTTCCTTTATAAAATTTAGTATTTCCAGTTTTTCAAGTTTAATCATCTGTATTATTCTTAGAGTTATTATAAAGTTTCATTTAAGAAAATAAAGTGACTTGATATTATTTTTTTTTAATAAAATTAAATTACCAATGCTAGGTGTGGTCCCACCTCCACCAAGATCAGCACAAAGCTCAATTCTAATTGCTCCTAAAAATAAGATTAAAAATAAAATTTACATAGTTATATATAAAGACAACCTTAGACTTCCTGAAATTAATTTAACAAACAAACAAACAAATTTTATACTCTATTATTACTACTATCATTAAAGATTAATAATGTAAATACTTTAATTATAACTTAATTAGGCTTGTTTCAGTAAATACTTTAAGAAATATGGTTTGCACAAATAGTTCATTTCTAGTTTTTAT
>JAFIDM010000001.1:65648350-65664774 GCA_023159025.1 Thereuonema tuberculata
TATGTTAGAGACTTAAGATCGTATGACTTATAATGATGAGAGAAGCAGCAAGATTTTCGACATAAGGTACTAAAAACGAATTTACAATTTGTAAAATCTTTCTATATATTGCTGATTGCCTAGCTAAAGAGAATTTGCAAAAATACTTGAGGATGTGGATTTAAGAAAAAGATATATCTGGTGATAAAAAAAATTAAAATTAAAATCTGGAAGGATTAGCAGCTAGAAGAGCATTTGAGCAATACTAAGAAGAACCAATGAAGAGAACTTATGGATGAAGGAATCATATCATACAGATATTCAGTCAAAAAGATGGTCAAAATGGCTATTCCAAAGCCTGGGTTCAACAAAATCAATAGAAGTTTCACAAAATTAGCTTCTATTTGCAGTGAAGGTTTCAAGACCATTTAAAATTTCTTCTTGTGGAATATGCTAAGTGTATAATCATCAAAATCAGCTGGCAAGGTTAGTTTTGAAAACATATCTTGCACATGAAACAGGAATAAAGAAATGCTGAGTACACCCTCTGTTAATATATGATATTTTTCATTAATTTCTTCATCTTATAAAAAAATGTGTTTAATTCGTAATTGTTTATTGCATGAATATGGATAACATAGAGAAATTCTTATATTATGAATAATATAGAGACATTCTTAATTTAATAGAGAAATTCTTATAATGTAATCAATGTGTTTAATTCATAATTGTTTATTGTATGAATTTGTTAGTATTATGTGTGATATCTTTTATTGCTTAGACTACAAAGATATTATTGAATATTGATTGTCATAAATTGTTATCTTTATGAATTTAGTAAAAGGGATTTATCCCTAAAAATTATACCCGAGGAAGATCAGTAAAGAATTTGTAGCTGATCGAAATAATGTTATAAAAGAAGATAGGAGAATGTAATGAAGAATTTAAAGAAACGAGTGTTTAATAAATTAAAAATAGTGATTACACTTAGATATAATATGTAATCATCTTCTTGGATATTAGTTAATTCCTATGTAGACTGTTCTGGCACTGCTAAGTTGTATTTATACAAAATATATCTTTATAGATAGGTTTCATTGTTGTTCTCAAAATGTAAATTAACTCCATTCAAAAATGTATATTAATTAGCTGAAATTAGGTGTAAAGATTAACCTTTTTTTTTTATTATGAGTAGATGTAGTTGTATTTTGAAGTAATAATAAACTATCAGAGCTATGATATGACGTCATACAACGAGATAAAAGAGGTCACCGCAGCATCAGGCAGTCATAAACAAGCGTTTGAAAAACAATGAGTAAGTCAGTAGAACTGAGTGATTCCGAACGTAGCATGATCATGGGGTACCTTCGGTGCAATAAATCGGTTCATGCAATATCAGTCTTGCTACATGTGCCTCAATCAACTGTAAGTGATATCATTATAAAATGGAAACATCTGGGAATGACAACAGCAGGAAGGTAGGCGAAAGAAACTCACAGATTGAAGCCATCGAATCCTGAAGAGGGTAGAGCAGAAGAATCGCAAGTTACCATTGGCAATGATCACTAGTAAGTTCCAAACAGCTTCAGGTGTTGTCACTAGCATCAGGACTATTCGTCAGGAGCTGAAACACATAGTTTTCCACGGTCGTGCGGCAACTCACGAAGCCCAACATAAGCTAGGTGAATGCTAAATGGCAGTTGCAGTGGTGCAAAGTGCATTGCCATTGGACTGAGGAGCAGTGGAAATAAGTACTTTGGAGTGATGAATCCCACTAATGATCTGGCAGTTTGATGGATGCTTCTGGATTTGGAGGATGCCAGGAGAACGCTTCCTATCTGAGTGTATTGTGCCAACTGTGAAGTTTGGTAGCATTCAGCCCAGGTCCCTTAGTTCCTTTGACCGGAATCATGAATGCTGAGATGTATCTCGACATTCTTGACAACTCTGCATTTCTCACCCTCTGACAACAGTTAGAAGGACCGTTTCTAAATCAACAGGAGTTCTGTACTGCCATGGTTTGAATAGATGGGTATTGAACTACTGGATTGGCCCTCACAGAGCTCCAACCTGAATCCCAAAGAACACTTCTGGAAAGAACTGAATGCAGATTGTGCACCACGCCCAACCGCTCTTCTTCAGTGGTCTGACTCACTGCAGCTCTCATAGACGAATGGAAGAAAATTCCATTTGAAGATGTTCAATAGTTCTATATATCTTATTCAACTTATTACAGAGATATTGACTCAACTTGACTTTAATCTTATCTTTCTTTCCCAGATCACATAATCTCACTGAAGCAGTGCCAATGACACTGTTACGCCAATTTCTAACTAAGGCTTTCATTTCATACCATGTCTTTCCTATTCTTTACTTCCTCTTTCCTGTACATTTTTTATCTTCCACACTGAGGGTTCCAAGAGAGCGCTTGCTTTTTAGCTGCATTAGCTATACCTTACATAATATATTTCCTATTCATCTCCAGTCTCTACTTTTGACTTGAATCATTACCATTTTTTCATTTGTACAACTTCAAAGTTGTTAATGTAGGAAACATTATATATCTTTTATTTTCTACATATGAAGCCTTTGTATATTTCTTTAAGCAAATGCCTTCTTATTTCAATAATCATTAATATTGGCTACTTATGTTCTAAAGATTAACTTACTATTGTAATCAGAATTAGATTAAATGTATCTGCTGTTGTCTGTGTATCCTCATTTTCTGCAATATTGGTTCAAGTAGTACTTTTAAGATCTAGGTTCAAGACAACCTTCCATTAGTTTTAATTCCAGAGGAGAAAGAAGCCATAAAAAATATATCAATCACACAGTAGTCATAAAATGCAATCTAATTAATAAAGAATTAAAATCAAAGAAAAAAAAATCTTTAAAATCTCAAATAAAATATACTGTGACAGTAATAAATGCAGATAAAAATCATTGTTATTAAAGAAGATTCAAAAAAGGCAATAGTGGATAAATGATTATTAATGCCAATCTTCCAAACACCAACTACTATATTGATTTGCTTATATTATTTCACGTACAGTATTTTAATGTTATATGTTTCTAGACTTTTTTTTTTCCTAACATGCCAATAGAAATTTGCGACTATTGAAGTCAATTGACCCAAATAAGGCTAACCTTTTATTTATGGTGCAAATTACAACAATACGATTTCTTTAAAAAGGGCATTTACACAGCAATATTATATCAACAGAGAATAAACACGAAAGAAAATATTCTAGCTTATCAAGCTCTATTGAATAAAATATGATAGATCTTACAAAAAGCTTAACCAAACACCTGAGACAATATTTCAAATAATAAAAATCTTTATCACTCACCTCCTTTTTCAGCATTCTGTGCTGAAATTAATGAATCGACGCACACTTCCATTGGGAATGAAGTTTAGGTTACTGCAAGATATTTTAAAAGAGATTTTTTATTTATTTATTAGAAATTAATATCATTAAAAATATTTTACATTAACGTGCTATACAGTTCTGGCATTTTTAAGGAATATAAAAAATGCACAAATTTCAGGAATTTAAAATATTTAAAAAATGATGATTGAAATTAAAAATATATAGATTTAAACTTTTTATTCCAGTTATGAAATATATTATTTAAACATTCCTTAAACTGAAAATTACAACTGGTTAATGATGATATTTCTTGCTTTAACATTTATAATGAATTGTGGTTATGAATAACATTTTAAATGATACTGTAGGTAGATAATAATTTACTAAACACTTGTACATAATTAAATTTTTGTAAGAATCACAAGAGGTAATGTGCATTAGCCTATATCAAAAGGTAAAAATTGCTTTAAATAGAATAATAATGATGAATGACTTCAATAATCTATTGAATACTTCATCATCACAAAGGAAACTCACAAATGCAGAAACAAAACAATGAGATGAGAGGGCAGAAAGATGGTAATAATGGTGAATATTTTGACATGGGTTATCAAATTACAGCTATAAACTATATTATATAGAAGACTATATTATATTAGATGGATTGTCAATGGCTTTACCAGTTAAGGACATTTAACCTAATTGGTAGGTTATGATATATTAGCTGGATTATATTTATATTAGCCATTCAGGCATAGCTTTGTGGTCAGCGCGAAGGCCTGCTATGAGACTGATATGTCTGAGCCTGGGTTTGAATCCGGCATGGGGCTTGGATGTTTCTTTCTTCTTCTGTGTTTGTTTCTCTTCATAGGAGGCAAAGTCTGACTGTCATTTTACAGGTGCCAAACGACAGCAGCATTAATTACCCCATCACAGAGTGTAGCTCTGTGACTAATGATTTCAAAAATGGATCTGGGGATAAGTTACAACAGCAAGATATTTGTGTCAGAGGGTGATAAGTTACATTGTCAACATAGATAATTATAGAAGTTGTTTTCTTGTTTAAACATGACTATGAAAACACTGCATAAAGAACAGCAACCTTGCTATATCCTTGACAATTATTTCCACTGGGAAAAGTGCTGAGCATCACCTTTGCTCTAAATAAGTTTCTTTAGTGTTCGGATAAACCTGTCAAAGAAATCCCATCTTTCTATTTTTACTTTCCTCCCTACATCTCATACCTGCAGACAAATTAACTCTGAAATCCACACCCATCATCAATTTTATTAAATTAATCCTTGCCTTTTTCTCTAACATCCTTTTCAAGATCCTATACTTATGAATAAAATATTGAATACATTTATCAAATCCCAACACAAGTAATAATAGAATCCGTCTAGATATATCATATTTACTCATGTAATTTCATTGGAAAAGTTTGGGAGAGGGGAAAAAAAATATGATAAACAACAAGGTTACAGGGAAAGATCATGGATAGGGCAGCTAGTTTTGGTGATTTTTTTAAAAAGAAAGAAATAAAATAAACAAGATCTACATAATCCTTCTTGAATATGTACAGAATTTAATTATATAGAATTACGAATATCTGTATATTTGTTTCCTCTCCTTTAGTAACCTTTAAAAAGCTAATTCCATATATTAATTTAGGTTTCACATTGAACTCTCCTCTGTTTTGTAGGACGCAGTACTTTAAACTGTGATATAATGTTATTTCTTTTCCTACTTCCAACTAACATTCACCAAAAACTCCAGTTATTTATTGCAAGTAGAACTTGTAGAAAATCCATGGAAATATAGTTCTCGGATTCAACCATTTTTCTAGTAATAGGTGGATGCAATAACAGGAATCCAGGAGGTGTCAAATTTTTATGAATATTTCCAACAGACTTCAATGCGATCGGATTCAACCACTTTCTATTTATAGAAGGATGCAGTAACAGGGATCCAGAAGAAGTCAATTTTTATTAATTTTTTTGTTAAAGTAATTTTAACAAAAAAATCAACATGGTCATGCTCACCTCCACATCAGAACCTTTAATGTAATAGCACATTTACCCCTCGTATCTCATGTGGTTCCCGAGAAAAAGGACTTACAGACTCTTCCTTTTATATTAATGTATAGAATATAGATAGATAGCTTTATTTTTTTTGTTTGGATGGAAAACATAAACCTGGAAAATTAGTTATTTAGGACATGTAGAAGAGATCTTTGCAAGAAATTTAAGTTTGCCTTCCACCACAAGGAAGAAAAATAGCAATTAAATCTATACTTGTTCAATGAATATTACTTTTGCTACAGAAAAGATGTGAGAATCAAGACAATAGCTCTCAAATGTCTCATTACCCTTTAAACTGAGATTTGGAAATATTGCAAATTTTTCTGCCTCAACATGACTAAGAAAAATATTATCTGTCTAAATAACTTGTAGATCTCCATTCAATTTTTCCATTCTTCAGGATTTTTGAAAAATTTTAATATGTATTAAAATGTTGTTTTTAAATCACTTTCTTGGTTTCTTGTTTCTGCAGTTGCATACAATAACAACAGTGGCAAACCCAAGATTAAGGTTGGAAGGGGAGGGGGTTGGTTGGTTGGTTGGTTGGTGTTTAATGGCGCAAAAGCAGCTGCGGCTAAGCTGCGCCAAAAAGGGGAGGGGGCTACGGATGTTTTTATTGTCTGTATTATTATTTTTTTTTCTACAACTTCAGAAAGTTTAATTAAAATATTTCTTGAAATTAATAATTTTTTTTATAAAAATGGAATAATGTAAATCCACAATTTTATTATTATAATATTATATTATTTTAATACTGCATTAATTTCTCTGGAAGTTTAATCATTTATTCATGTAATTTGACATAATATAATTAGAAAATAAAATATATTTTAAGAAATGAATTACATTTATTCATTCTTTACCATTAAATATTCAATTGAGCACCCATATTTAATATTTATAATATTTGTTAGATTTTTCTTTTATAGCATTCTGATTTCCATTAGGGCATTTTCTTGTGATAGTGTATATAAAAGAAGTGTTTTTTAGAAAAGAAATATTAAATGTTCAGTTCTGAAGAGGTTTAGAATTTTAATTGATGCTTTTTACGTGCAGATATAAAATTAATATAAACGACCAGACTGCCATCAAGATTAAAAGGATTTTACAAAAAATGTAAAAACAGTTTCAAGAGCATGTCTTCCAGCTCTCTTCATATACTGAACAGTTACAGTTTTGAGAGACTGTCTTCCAGTTCTCTTCATATGTACCTGTTTTTACAAAATCCTTGTAATCCGATTGCAGTCTGGCCGTTTATATTAGGTTTAGAATTTATTGGAATTAGAATGTTTTAATTGCAGCAAAGCTTACTTAAAAGTCTCATTTCAATACAATTAGTTCTCTTCCTGCTTAGCTAAGGAAGTTATAATTCAGTGAATTCAAATTTTAACTACTACTCCCATCCTAGAAATACAAATCTGTCTATGCTCCTTGAATTTTTATATTTTCTAATTACATTCTATGATAACATTATTTCTGCTATAAATCTCATTTCAAGCAGTTGCTTATAAACTTTCGATAACCTTTGGATTTATTAGTTTGATAAAAAAAAAATGAATGAATTTGAGTGAATTAGAAATGAAGTAATAAAAAAAAAATGCAGTTTTTTAAATTACTTTTGTAACACACAACTATTTTTTATTTATATTTGTAACACATAACTGCTATCTTGAGAAGCATAAATTGCTTAATATAATTAATTAGTAATTAGTTGAATAGAACTTTTATTAAAGTAGAAAGAAATATGCCCCGAGAAATTTAAAAAAATTTAATTGTTTAAAAGTAAAAAAGCATAAAATCTCTTCCATTGAAACTAGACAATAGTTCATAGCTTCACCTTCCAAGAACAACTTAAGACATTTTAGGAAATATATCTGCTGATTTTTGTCTTCTGTTAATGATTTTTTTTTTTTTTTTTATCATTAACAATCATTAATGATAAACCGGAGCTGCTACAATCACAGTAATTAATTTATCGGCTATAATTAAATTCCTCACACCTTTCTGATAAAATGATTTAAAATGAAAAAAAAAAAGGTAATCGATTGGTAGAACTTAAAAAGTTTCAAGACTTTAGATTGCCAGGAAATGCTCCAGGACTTTTATTATCTACAGTTTATTGAAGTAAAGAAACAAACAAATATTACAGAAAGCTCTGGAACAATCAATAATTAAAAAAAGAAAATATTTAAGGGTACGGAAAACAATTTTTACTTTTGATTGAATAAATTTTCACATTTAACTTAATTTCATGGCATTGGCAAACTAAATTTTAAACTCATTGATGAAATTAATAAGAAATTAGCTTGCTTAAAACAGCAACTATAAATAAAGTGCTTACATAAATCATTTGTCACTTATTCAAAAAAAAAAAAAAAAAATCATCTAACTTTATAACAAGGCTAATATTTCTGAGCATTAAGTATGAAACTTTAAATTGTCAGAGGAAATGACTGAGATTGTCTGGTACCCCATAGTGATTTATATGTAACCTTTGCTCCATCTTTTAGAGTTGCCTGTAAAAAACAGTTACCTGAAAGTTTTTTTAGTAAGAAATAATCTGCACACCCTTTTTTAAAAAAAATAAAAAAAAAATATTCAGTCAACTGATGAACAAAATTTAATGATTTTTCTATCCATAATAGAGGAGTCCTATGATGCCGGTACGAATTGAAAATGAAATATGAAAATTTTTATAAATACACACTGCAGACTTTACTAAAATATATAAAATCTCCTGAAAATCTTTAAAAAAGTATAATAAATTAACAAACTGTAAAAGCAGTTATTGCATTATATTATGAATAATTTTCTTCTATTCATAAGTAATCCCATCTTTAATTATAACCTTTATTTTTTTCTTTTCCTTCGAACGATGAATACAAACAAATTTGTGTTCGAAGTCACACGGAATAGATTGGTCCAAATTAGATATAAAGTTAATTGAACTTTTAAACAATAAATAAAAAAGGAATTTAATTACACCTACGGATTAGATAATGTTTATTACAAATTTAATTAAACAAGGGAACATTCGCTTGTGCTCTCTTTGATGACACCTTAGCAAATCTACCATTCAACTGCCGATTGATTCAAGCTAATTCGGGCTAAGGTCATATGAAGTGAAAATACTGTAATTTGTGAAAATGTTTTAAAGTCTAATTAATGCTCATGGGAAAAAAAAACTGTCTTGATATTTAATAGGTTCATATTAAACTGTCTTGATATTTCATAGTACACCTGAAACTTAGAACTTCCAATATTCTTTTTTCTTATTTTCTATTGGCCCACCTCCCCTACCACCACTCAAAAAAAAGTTTCCTGTGGGCCATGATTGGCCAGGACAGCATTTTGCGATTAATTGATATTAATAATCACAATTTTGGTTTTAAGTTTCTAATAAATAAAATTATATTAAAATATACTATGATTAAATTTTCTTTTCTCAGAATATACGATAATCCCCTCTCACAAACTGAATTTTGGATGATCAGTTATACTTTATTTTCATCTTTTTTTCCCCCTAATAAAAATAAACAACAAACAAACCAGCCCTGACTATAAGAAACATGTTTTACAATATATATGTGTTCATGCAATGAACGTATATGGAGAGATGATGGAGATATCCCGGCCGAAATTTTAAAATATAAGGATAAAAATTTATAATTTGGTTGGGTCTGATGGTGGGTTGAACAACTACCTTTTCCCTACTACCATACATCAAGAAAAAAATATATACAGTAAAACCTCTAAGTCATCACTCAAGGGACCAAACATTTTTGACGACTTAAGCGGAGTGACGACTTAGGCGGAGTGGGCATTTTTGAAAAAAAAACAAACAAAAAAACACTGAAATACAGTATTTTCATGAATTGCTGTAGGATTCGGAGAGAAAAACAAGATTTTCAGAAATCAATACATGGAAATAAATGAGTGGAAAAAAAAAAAAAAAAACTTTTTATAGTTACCACATTTTAATTGTTTTAAAAGAAAGGCAATGTCTGTCTTTGAAATGTTCCAGCCAACCATTGCTGCCGCCGAAATCTTCAATGTTCAACTCCTTAGCAATTTCCATGGCTTTTTCTTTGAGAATCACCGCAGAAATCGGCACATTTTGCGATCTGGCATATTTTAGCCATCGAAACCTCCTCGATCTCGTCAAACTTCGATTTTCTCATTCTCTTTTGTTTGTCTTTGCAGCATCTTCAATTATTTGTTTCGATGAAAGAATATCGTTTCATGTTGTCCTGGGAAAATGGTGTTCTTTGGCAAAAGCTGTTTTCAAAATATTTGATTTTTCAAAAAGTGCAATTAATAAGTCTTTTTTTTTCTTTAAAAGGTAACGAGGTAAGTTTTCGTTTCCCTGGCATGTTAAAAACGTAACCGAACCACGAAATTGCAAGAGAAAAAAATAGCCCTTATAGCGGGGCTTACTCGCTATGAAATGAAATCAGTAGTCAAGAAAAACGTACACTCGACAGAGTCGCAGCGAGAAGTGTGCTTTGAATAATTAGCAGCGAGATTCCAAGAACCCAAACCTCCAAAGGGGTAGGAAAGGAATGAAGTGACAGGCGTGGTCGAAAATTCCCTGTAAAGGCTTGGCTTTCTTAAAGTGACGGAGCGGGGCTGAAAAGACAACACGATGGCATGCAAAATGGAGAAAAAAGATGCTTTTGGCCATTTTTGAGGGTGACGAGTTACCCGGAGTAGAATTAAATTTCGTGACGGGTAAAAGAGGGTTATTTTACATTATTGTGTACGACCTTGTCGGTACCAAAGGAAAACGACGACTTAAACGGAGTGACGACTTAACAAAGTTTTACTGTATTAAAATACACACACAGTTGTCTCGCGCATTTCACAGCAAATGCGACCTATTGTTAACTTTGAAGGGAAAAAAATTAAAAATTTAAAAAAAAATCACAAACAAAAGGTTCTCGCATCCTGAGCGAGATGTTGGGATGTGGAACAACTGTTTCAGCCTTATTAGGCATCTTCAGCCAAATTTATCCTTCATGAGCGTTAATTTCCTTTCGCAAACTTTGAAAATTGATAATGCAATGTGATTAACAATATTTATTTAAAAAATTTTAAATCAACCACCATCATAAATGTTTTAACTAACTAAAAAATGTTTCTAAGGATAAAATCCCTCTATTACGAGTTACTGATGTAAAGGAATGTCAAATTAAAGAATGTTGGAGAGTCAATTAAAAAAATAACTAAAAACAAATATTTATACTATAATATTAAATACAATAATAAATTTAATCATAACGATTAGAAACAAAATTTCCGTAAGAACTTCAAACTTATTATCCCATTAAAATAAGCCAACAAAGCTGTATATTTACCACATGATAATAGATATAGGGCTTAGCACAAAGAAATCGCAACAAAAAATTAAGTGCAAACAAATATTTTAAAACAAATTTTCAAATAAAAATAATACGTTTTTAAATAAAAAATAAAATTATATTGGAAAGTTGGTTTTCTCCCATACCCTTTTGCCTTGATGCTTTTGAACTAGTACTAAGACAGTCTTGACTAAATTTAGCTAAAGAACTACAATCTCATGTAATTGATGATGGTCCAATAACTGTGCTTTAACCGAAAGTAAGGTACTGAAGCTATTTTCTAGTAATTTTTCCGTTTCCTTTTTAAGAATAGAAAAGGGTGAGTCAACGGAAGCAAGACACAACGATTTACACTGTGGGAGACCCATACGGAATAAATTATTTCTCTTTGCTAATTATAATCTTCCTTTTCAGATTTTTTACCTTTCTTTTTTTTTTTTTTTCTTTTACTTTAAGATAGTTATATAATATTTAATCCATCGTTCACGCTTCTTAAGTAGAATCGGAAACTTATATTTGCGTATTTTTTTTTATTTGGGTTTTCATTTAATCTAAAATGTACATGATTTGACACCTAAAATTTAACTGCTTGGATTTATGATTTCCTATCTACACTCAGTGTCTACGTGACATCAACAGCCTATCTCTCTGATTTGGGATATTCTGGGACTTCGCCTCTGAAACCGTCCAGATCTAGAGCAGATACTTGCCTTCTTGCCTGAAAGTTGCAGGATGAATGGCAAACATTCGTGATTAATACAGAAACCTCTATCAAAACTTGGGAGTTTTGCAGGAATAATACTTTAAATATTCGGGGAACCTGTAAACTTTAATGAATATCTTCTAAAATCAGTGGGGTTAAAACTCAGCGATCGTCGAAACCTTACGTTATTTCAAGCTTTAGAAAGCAGAGATAGAGGACTATAAATTTATCAAATTTATAATCTATAATTATTTAGACTTCACAATATATAGATACTTAAAATGGCCTAGTTCTCATCAACTAAAATATTACCCATTCATCGGCAAGGAAGTATGATACATAAATGAGGAACCAAGTGAGTTCATTTATATATATATATATATATAGGGTGATTCAAAAGTCCCAATACAAACTTTAAAGGTAGGCTCTACTCAGTATATATATATATATAAACGAATACAAACAAAAAGAATATAAAAGCCATGACAGTAAATTCTCCGATAACTAATCAATTTGCTTATACAGTCAAACTTGGATAATTCAAAGTTGAAGGGACCAGAGAAAAGTTCGAAATATCCAAAAATTCTCTCAAACAGAAGAAATAAAGAAGATTAACACCACGATCAAAGATTTAACACAAACTTTATCTAAGAGTACTGCTACATTTTTTTTTATATCAAACATTTTTTACTAGCTTAATTATTCAACACTTTAAAAAAAAAAAAAGGGAAGATATTTTTAATTGATGCATTGAATGCAATCTTTGAGTCATAGCATATGATTCCAACCTATCAATTGATACAAAAATAGAAAAATATCCATCGCTTTTGTTTTCCTTAGAAAGACCGTTAAAATAAATAATGCACCTTAGCTGAGAAAAGTCTCAGGAACAATTTTTACCGTAATATTTTAAGGACAATCATACTAAAAATTCGAATTATCCACGATTTTTTAACATTATTTTAATACAGAATTCTAGGGACCGAGCAAAAAATTCGAATTATCCAGAATTTCGAATTAAACAAGTTCGAATTATCAGAGTTTGACTGTAATAGAATTCAAGCTATTGCAGCAATGCTTCAAAACAGCACAACGGTTCCATCTACGAACATCTGATCTCAGTGGCGTATACAGAATATATTTTCGGGGGGGGGGGCAAGATTAATATAATTAAGTAGACACCCCATGGAAACCTATCTGTTCAACCAAAAAAAAACGTTGGGAGGACATATCTTTATTATTTCCGGGGGGGGGGGGCTTATATACGCCCCTGTCTGATATTGTTGTGTTGCAAAAACTCTTCACTTGCTAACATTAGTAATAAGAATCTCTGCTTTTTCAAACCAATCTATATTGTTAAATAATTAAGTCTATAAAATAATTTATATATTTAAACAATTGCAGTCTTTCCGCTACATTATACATATAGGTATATAACTTTTTTTCCAATTTAAAATGACTGCAGTCTTTCCGCTATTATTGCAATTTCTTTCAAATCGTTTTTTAAATAAAAGATTAAATGCAGTTGGACACTGCAACTAAATTTACCTATTTGCACATTTCCGAATTTAACAAATCAATAGTAATGACAAATAATGAAGAAAAATGTTAAATGTGGAATAGTAAAACTTCTTATGCTCGCTCAATAATAATAATTAAAGATAAACATATTATTTTTTAAATATTAACCGTCCCGCCTCCGTAAAAGATATTTAAAAAATGATTTGAAAGAAATTGCAATAGTAGCGGAAAGATTGCAGTAGTTTTAAATTGGAAAAAAAAGTGATATTTAAGTATAATGACTTTTGTTACGTTTTTGATCAGTTGATCATTTTTGTAGTTTTTGAAAAATACATTTTTTTCCAAATCAGCTGATCAAAGTAAGAAGCTTGTTATTAATTACCTTAGCAAAGTGTGAAAGCGCTGCAAGTGCTACAGTATGTTGAGGCTGATTTTTTTTTTCACTTGAAATTTCTTTCAAGAACTTGATCAGAACAGTCACTGAAGTTTAACAATAGCTACTGATTTACCTCACGTAATGACGATTTCTTCAACTGATAGGAACAACATAAACATCAGTATCACTACCTAATCACTAACAAGTAAGAATTCAGGACAAGTGGGGTGCTGTGGCAACGTAGGTTCTTTCCGAGAATGTTCACTAGTGCGAGTTTCATATTTTTTCTACAAGTCTTAAGATTTTTTTTAAATTCAACTTTGAATGGTATTTTCCTTAATAAAATTCAATAAAAACTACTTCTGATATCATAGACTATCTTTTTTATTCGATCGGAGATAAGATACGTTTTCGTTAATAACTTTGTTTTCTCTCAAAGAATGAGAAGTTACATTTTCCCTAAGTATTGCAGTTTGTTAAAACGATATAATTGACTAAACATGCGATATCTTACTATCTTGAAACTTCTTTGCTTATGGAATAACTTATATGATTTCATTTTTGTATACGAAAACTTAGCCTATATTATCCAATACTGATTAAATTCGCACAACAATGGCCCAAAATACTGGCAAAACCAGTTAAAACGTTTGCCATGTTGTAATGGGCTAATATTGGTGTGCTACAGGGAGGACACCAATCAGTAAATTACCACCGAAATAGCCTAAATTTTAGGATCCATGTGTTTTTGGTCCATTTTTTGCTATCGCTCTTAACATGGATCTACAAGCATCAAAATCTGAAAAAAAGTACGTAACAAAAGTAAGACTCTTTAAAATATTAAATTTGATGTAGGTCAGTGCACTATTCTTGAATTTTTTGACGGAATAGAATTTTGGCCTTTCAGTTTATGCATTGGTCGATTGGTGTACGGAGGAGAAGATTCAGAAAGGAGTTGTGTTGCATCCGGGAAAGGAAGAAATCCAGCATTTTGGACTTTGGGGAGGGGGGCGGTTAGAGTGCCAATGTTTTGTTTATAACCCTTCCCCACCCTAATTCGGAAAAAGAAGTATCCTTTTTTTGATTGAGCCATCATAACTTTTTACTCCATTCAAAATTTCTGGCACTACCTCAGGAATTATGATTACCAAAAATCTAATCCCATATATGACAAGGGTGGTGAGAGAAGAGAATCTTTGCATGGAATTCCCCTGAACATTCAGGGCAAAATGTAGCACAAATTAGATCCCAAAGATTCCACAGCCTCTCCTCTATCAAGATCATCCACGCATTGTGAAAATCCATACCTTGCATAAGGTACCCCTGTTATCGTAGAACACAATGGATTTAGACCAATAAAATTCCATAAACAATTCTGGTAAAAGATAGCAGCGCTTTCCAGTACTGATCCGAGGCTGAAAACAAATGATGTCGGAAGTATTCGTTCCAGGAAGCTGTGGCCTCGATAGGGTTGGCTGTAGTACTGCAATGTGAAAGGCAAGGGGAAACTATCACATTTATCAATGTTCAACTGTCATGTCTCAAGTAAATAACATTGCACCACTGGCAACTATGTAACGGGAGACAACTATGTCGGGCACTAAAACAATAGGATAAAATAATCAAGTATAAAAATATGCCTACGCCCCAAATTACTGAACAAGCAAATATTACTCAGGATGTTGAACAACAATGAAATAACATAAAAAAAACTCATCGGTTATTAAAGCAAATGTGTTAGGACGACAAGGCAATTAATAAAAAAGCATGGTGATCCAATTACCCACGCACTATAGTAGAGCTTCTCAACTAGTGTGCTGCGAGAAAATTCTCAGTATGCTTGCAAACAACATTTAACTTCACATTAGCCAAATGCTCGTATTTAGACGTCATGTAACTTGAGCAATCAGAAATATAAACAACATTCTATTTTATTCTAACAATTAAGATTAATACAGTATTAAATCACATGCAAATCGGTTTAAAAACATATTTCAGGGTATCTTTAAACGTTTTAAAAAAGACTTGTATTAATTTGGAAATCGCAGATGTATTTTTTTCCAAAGGATTCTATTTCAGCAATAAAAGTAATAAAAAATTTCGGTGCGCGGCGGGATTTTTAGGAACAAGGTTTGGTGTACCGCGGGATTTCTGCGAATGTAAATGTGCGCCTTGAAGCAAAACAGATTGGGAAGCATTGCACTAGAGCAGTGTTTCCCAAAGTGGGCGATACCGCCCCCTAGGGGGCGCTGGAACGATCCCGGGGGGCGGTACTACCGGAATTTGTAGGACTTAGGTAAAAATATAGATACATAAAAGAACGTAAATTTGTCCATACATCTTTCTTTTTGTTCGCTTAAAGAAGATAGATCTCGGGGGGGGGGGGGGTGAGTAATTCTTTTTCCTGAAAAGGGGCGGTAGATCAAATAAGTTTGGGAACCTATGCACTAGAGGGACGAGGAAAGGAGAACGACTAAGTTCCACCTTCACGGCACAAGCTTGTAAGAACTCTGTTCATTCTTATATCGAACTCAAAACGTGATTACAACTCCTAGTAACCCTCTCTTCAGTGGCGTACCAACGCCTTTGGGGGCCCGGGGCGGGAGTTGTAGATGGGGCCCCCTAGACTTCCTTTTACAACAACAAAAAAAAAAAGGAAATCTTGTGTGGAGGGGGCCCTCTAGTCTTGCTTTTACCATAAAAAAAAAAGGAAATCTTGTGTGGAGGGGGCCCCCTAGTCTTGCTTTTACAACCAAAAAAAAAGGAAATAAGCTGCTTGGTGGGGCCCCCTAGGCTGGCTGATGGGGGCCCCTCCCAGGTGGGGGCCCGGGGCGGACCCCCCCCCCCTGGTATGCTACTGCCTCTCTTCGATACTCCAATAACATTTAACTTTGAAATATAAGTTGGATGTTATCAAGGCAATTTTCTTCATTTATTTTTAACTTATGTCACGTGATTTACTGGTCGCTGCTACCTCTTTCTCGGCGTGAAAATAGGGGAGATGAGTATGTGCCGACAAGAACAGAAACAAAC
>JAFIDM010000001.1:65665174-65724987 GCA_023159025.1 Thereuonema tuberculata
CCAAAATGTTATATATCATTTCCACGGAGATATTTCCGGTCAAGAAGTGTAATAATTTAAATCTTCGTTTCGTATAATGAAAGTGCGAGGCGTAATTTATATCTTTCGTAGTTTACATAAATTAATTCTTCGGAACACCTAAATTCTCACAGAGATTGTTGCGCATGAGACGAATTTAGCACTAGCCAAGTTTATGAATTTCCGTTTCCGGTTTTTAGTTTACTTTCGGTCACGCTGCCGGCGTTTGTAGTTTCTTAATTTTCGATTGATGGAAAACAGTTATGATTCCGATTTTATGTCTTCCAAGAATAAGTCAGAAATTTGGTCGAAATACACTATGGTCTGCTAAACACATATTAAATAATGTGACAGTTGAAGCTAAGGTAAAGATAAGGATTCGTTAACTATAAGAATTCAAGAACTTACCATTTCTTTATAAAAACAAACATTTTTTTACCTTCATTTTTTATAAATGTGGTTTAGAAATAACTATGTTCTTAGGTTTAACTGGACTGCTATCTTATTTATTTATTATTTATAAATTTTAACATCAAAACAAATGCGAAAAACGAATGGCTTTTGCAATACTTGTTGGTTTCTCATTTAAAGAAAGCTGGTTCATCAAATTTTAGAATGGTCTTAGGTAATCTAAAACAATTTCTATTGTTATCTTTACATTGATTGCAGCTTCTTTTAATATGAATTTTGTTAGTTCAAAAACATCTCTCTCCTTAATTTAAAAGTTATACGTTATTCATGAGTCCTTAATGATGCAAATTCTCTGAATCTCTCAAAATATTTTCTTTTTACAGTAGAACACTTCTCTGTCAAATTTAAGAAGGGTAGGATATAGAAAAAAAAAAAAAAAAAGGAAACATGACACTTCAAAAGTTCCTTGATATTTGTAGCTTTGGGAATTAAGTTGAGTTTAAAATTTTGAACAAAATAAATATATTTATTACTTCATTCCATTAAGAACATAAGAAATTTGTAATGCATTTTTATGAATATTGTCTTCTTGACCTTCACATCACTAACTTTGTTAATTTATGCCTCAAATACATAAATCCATCACTGTTTTTGACAATTGCATTGACGATTTTTTTTTTATTAGTTTAATTTTGATATACAAGTACACTTTTTCATGATTAACTTAGTGGACTATTTATAACATTTTTCTATTCAGGAACAACACGTTTTGACCATTGCTTTTTGAATATAATGTTTTCTTTTTTCCATAACTGTCCCATTCATACAAAAATGAACAATACTTTTTGTGCCCAAGTTGCAAGATAAGCTAGAGAGCTACAGCCTTCAAATCCCTGAAGATATTCCAACCGTATTTATCAAATTGGAGTTTTTCCAAAAGTAGCTTCATATTAGCGGCTTGAGATACAGAAGGAAATTTATTATGATTATGAAAAAGCACAGCATTCAAGCTAACTTTGGAAGAAGCAATAAATATTAGTCTGTTGGCTTGTGCTTATGGCTAAGTGCATCCATATAAAGAATAAACATCATTGTAGAACAACAGACTGTTCTCTTCAGAGAAATATTCTTAACATCATTATGGCAGTTATTAATAAACATATTCATAGCATCGTTATGGATTAGATTTCACCTTTTAACATGGAACTTAAAGGTTCAGATAGTTTTTGGACAAATTAAATCTCATACAAGATAAACTTCAAATCTTCTTTATACACTACAATTAATTAATTTGCATCTGCAATAAGTTCACAATACCAAGTTCACAATATTTCGCTTTATTAATCATAGAGCTTCTTCTGGCTTTATTTCATGGAAGAGAATATTTCTTGTTATAGAATTCATTAAAAATACATAATTCATATATAATAACTATTAGATTACATCACATTCATTATTAATGCTAACCAGTTGACCTTAATAATGAGATACTAAAAGGTTCTGATGAACAACTTGCTCTGTTTGCTGGATCACTACACACCTCTTCTGCAAGAGCTACATCAGAGTCTTTACATTATAGAATTTTGGTATGGATAACGCTTTTACTGTTTGGAAAGTCCTCATTGCATTTGATAAATTAGCATTCTTTACTGTGTACTTTGATTTAGAAGTGAAGTCGGTAATGCTTCTTAAACAGAAATAACAGATAATAAAGGGAAAATGAAATGCACTTGCATTGTAAATAGAGTAAAAGAGAATTATCTGACAGTTTTATAATACTTAATATATTCCATCACTAGGGACAACACAAACATTGAGGATGACATAAGACGAAAACAAATGGTGATGGTATGTGCTGTACTGATGATGGAATATGCTAAGTACAGTGCAACTTGGATAATTCGAACGTCTTTAATTCAAAATCGTGGTTAATTCGAAGATTTCTGTTAGTCCCTTGAACTTCTTATTAAATCAATGTTAAAAAATCGTGGATAATTTTAAGTTCAACTTCCTTAATTCGAAGTTTTTAATAAAAAATTTCGAACCATAATGACTTTTCGGCATTTCATCGTTAAGAAATTCGACATGTGACAACTGAGATCCCCTTCTCGCCACCGTTCGACACGTGACGCTTCAGATGCCATTCGAGCTTCCTGCTGTCAGTGTCACCATGGTTTCAGTAAACCACGGGGAAAATTCTTTTGTTTATTGACAATTGCACTGCGCATAACTCTATTCCACTATTCGATGATGAAATTGAGGAGGAAGAAGAGACGCCAATCCCTTCATCGTCGGAGGCGCTTTTTCATTTGGACGAATTTCGTCGGTACATTGAAGGACAAACGAACGTAAGTGAAGCTGTTTTCCGTTCACTAAACATGCTTGATGATTTTGCTAACCTTAAGCGACTGAATTCTACAAAACAATCAGACATTGCACAATTTTTTGAAAAACTATAATTTTCTGTATTGAATGTAATATGTACTGTAGCTTACGTAATGTAAATCTTATTTTGTTACGTACATATAGTGTTAAGTCTTTCATACCATGATCTTTCTGAATAAATATTTACTTATTGACAGAATAATCTTTTCAAGCATTCAGTGGACCTGAAGTTAAAGTTAAAAGATGTAACTTGTTTAATTCGAAGTTTTGTAGTAGTCCCTTCAGCTTCAAATTATCCAAGTTGCACTGTATTTTGAAACTGTTGGTTAATTCCTTTTACCCTGTTTATATTGATTTTACCAAGTGCGTGCGTTTCATTTTCACTTTATTATTTTTAATTCATCAATACATGTTAAGCTTTCTCAATCACAAAACAACAGTCAGAGAAGGATAATCTTTTAAACTCGATCTTGTAAACCATGGGCATGGCAGATGTCAAGTGACATTAACCAATTTAGTCATCTATTTTAGTGTATTAGCATATATCACACAATATACATGAGGGCCCAAATTTGTCTCAACCATCAACTTTACATCCAATATAAAGTTAATAATTTCTTTAGTGGAGTGAAGTTTACCTCAGACTTCAAAATTATTTCACCACACACACATAACAGAAGTTGTCAGGGTGATTTAAACACTTTCTTGGCATAATAAAAATATAACAAGTACTCAGTTTAATGCACAATATGATCCACTGGAATAAGGAGAAAACAAAACACTTCAAAAATCATGTTAACTGTTGAGAATCTGGCTCATTATTGATGAAACAAGTCGAAACTTCTTAAGATGTTCAAACATGTCAGAACATTAATTGGTCTGTACAATCTTGAGTCTATGATTGAACATGTGCTTGCCTCTGTCGCTGTAATGATGAGTGTTTAACATATTTTCACAGCAGGTAATATTCATCAAAAAAAGAAAAAAAGTCTAATAAACATGGCTCTTAGTCTATTATCTTCAAAGATATTAATTATATCTTTTTACTTGAGATCTTTGTTTTTGTATTGGTTGTGTTTTCTGTCTTCCTGTTGCAGCCCATTGCCATCTTCTTATTGGTTGTGTTACCTCTGCAGTACAGTAATCAAATGAGTATTTAAAGATTTGCAATTGTTCATACACTAGTAATTTGTTATCAGGTACTGAGGTTGTAGTAACAGTACCAGTAGGTAGGTGTGAGGTTATTGTAAGCAGAGAGCAGTAAAGTTTTGTTATTCTGTGCAGTTTAAACAGTGAACCGTCTTAATGGAAGCCTATTATTCCACATAAGAAATGCTACACATGATTTTCTGCTACTGTTTAGCTGATGAAGCATCCGACAAGTCATTCTCCCTTATGCACAAAAATATCTAGTACTCCAGATACCATCCCATAGGATATGCGGCAAGCTATTCCAGCAACTTGTTCAGTGACATCACAAACAACAGCTTGCAGCAGACCTTGTTCTGTTAGCATACCTAGTATTGAGGAGTGGATATTTGAGAAGAAGAATATCCTGAAACAAGTGTTAGCAGAATAGCAGCAGCTGAAGGCATCAGTTATTCTTTTGTCTGGTCAATTCTTCTTAAACAGTTACTGTTCCACATCATATTCAATGAGTGCAAACTCTTAGACCACCAGATCACCATGCCAGATTTTAGTTATCAGTGGCGTCTAAGAAAAAGTGTGTTTGAAGATCTGCAGTTCAGTCGGCATTTCATTTACCAATCAGACAGGCTTCACAAGAAATGAAAGAGTCAATTTCCATAAAACATATGTCTGGTCAGATGAAAATCCTCATGCTTAAATAGAATTCAGGCATCAGCATCGATTTCCCATCAGTGTCTGGGCAGGAATTATAGGTAACAGCCTCATTGAATCTTGCGTTCTACTGAATAGACTAACAGGTGCTGTTTATCACCATTTCTTATCACATTACCTGCCCTACTGGTGGACATACCTCTCTGTGAAGGCAATGGATTTGTTTCAAGCATATTGGGACACTATCTCATTTTCTACTCATTGTTTGGCAATAACTAACCCAGACATTTTGTGGGCACTGGATTAGTTCAGTAGTTTTTCCTGCTCAATCCCCTGATCTTAATCCCTTAGATTTTTGGATATAGAGAGACATAAAAGATATTCAACACCCATTGATGATGTCCAAACACTGCGAGAATGCATGATTCTCTGAGATGTGTGGCAATGATTGGAACTTCAATCTCTTATAGTGACGATGAAGACTGATCCACATCTCATCATGTATTTGTGTTAGGACTTATGTTTGCTATACCTTTTTGTTCTTGTTTTTGCAAATACTCTGGTGTTAGTAGGGCATATGCGGTGTTATTGCAGTTACATGTGTACTTCGTCAGTGTGGAAGGTACTGCGACAGATAGTGCATTTTTTTTCCATAAAAGATCACCTGCAACCACCAGCTACCCATCACATTCTCCGGATCTGAATCCTTGTGATTTCTGGTTGTAGAGCTATTTAAAGAATATGGTTTATAATGTAAATGTTGCAAATTTGCCAGACTTAAAAGACCGTGTTTGCTACACGTGCAAAGCATTACGGAGGATCAGTTCATCAGCCATTGAACACAAGTGTTCATCGCTTTCAAATTTTACAAGTTCACAATGAGGAACACATCGAACAATATTCCTCACATTGCTAAAGTCTGTGCAGCATGTCTACAGAACAAATAAATGCTTTTTGATTGTTTTTTTGTTGATTATTATTGTTTATTTGTTGTTTTTCGTGTATTTTGCTGTAAAGCTTGACCTAAGGGGACTTTTTTGAATGCTTTTTTTTTGCATAATCCTTTAACACAGCGGTCGGCAACCTTTTGTTGTAAGAGGGCCAAATATTTTACGTGGGGATTAGTGCGGGCCGCACTTGGGCCATATGTCATTACAGTATAGTATACTGAGTAAACCTACAGTATTTGAGTACAAATATTTTAGTTTTAAAATAAAATGCTAATTATATATTTTTACGACATTTACTGCACATAGTTCAAATGAAATAAAAACAAATAAAATAAGTCAATGAGATTTTTTCCAAGACTCCTTGCGGGCCGCACCAAAACGCCTCGTGGGTCGCGGGTTGCCGACCGGTGCTTTAACACACAGAAACACATATAGATACATTATTATAGAAAAACAAATATTAAAAAAAAAAAAAAACACTTTCCAAATATTAAAAACAGGAATCATTAAAAATCTCTGGGTGGTGGAGGAATTCCAATTACATATTTGAACTCTGCATTAAAAAAAAAATCTAGACACCAACCAATTACGTGATGAAAATTGTGTTGTGTCATTATTAATTCTGACACCTATAAGAGTATTTGTCCATTCTCAGTCATTTCACCAATGTTACATTCACTTATTATTTGTTCTACTCCTTCATTATCACATTCAGTTTTGGAATTCACATCGCCCATTACAATAATATCTTTTTTTTACTGATTTTCTTTTTAATTTCCTTTAATTTATCGCAGAATTTTTTTTCTTTTATGTCTGACTTTTGTGGATTCATAACACTTTATTACAATAATATTCTTTACTTATGATTAGTGTAGGCTAAATTGTCTTTCTGATACTGGATGCCATTCAAGAAGACATTTTTGGAGCTTTATTAAGTAGTATTTCTACATCATATTCGTGTTCTTTGTGTCTGTTAGGGGAAATTCCAGAATATAAAAGAAAAGTTCATTTTCACCAAAAAGTTGAAACCTAACTTGTCAAACTTGTATCTTGGCATCTCCTGTACTGCTTCTTTTAATTTCCATTTGTTAATATTCCAAGTTCTGAATTTCTGGATCTGTTTCAAAGCAAAGGTTGTCGTTGAGCTATGAATTACTTCGCAAATGTTCTTTTCTCAGAAGAATTTCAGAAGTTGTAGATGATTAGTCCATAATCTTCCAATTACTGTGATGGGGATGCCATCTTATGACCCATGTACTTGCCAGGGCATGGTCAGGGAGCAGCATTTCTTCCTGTCCTCAAGGAGAAGACTGGTTATCTTGCTGTAGCATAGACATCACAGCCTCATTTGTTGAGGTAGGGTTTGCCACAATGTGAAGTTGGCTTAACAGAATATGGATATAATATGTTTTCCACATTAGTTCCTTTCAACCAATGTATTTATAGAATCTCATTCTATGGTCAGCAGTGCTATTTAAGTCACCTGTACATCTAGATTGGTATCGAATAGTCCAGCTAACCTTGATAAACATTCATGATACTGATGTGTGGTCAAAATGATAGAGACTAACGTCAAAGGTTCAGCATAATATACACCCATTTATTTACAATTAATTACAGTTTATATACAATACAAAACGGGTCAAAGCTATAAATATCGGATTCTCAAATCCAGGTCGCTCTCGAGCTTCCTCTTCGGTCCGTCAGGGCCGATCTCGGATTCTGAGATCTCCCGGCTTGGCCAATCACAGCGCGGCATAATTGGCCAATCCGGGAAGACCTTCGACACTGGCGTCTGGGCCGTCTCTCTCGGAGCTCTCTGCCAGGTCGGCCGATATTACATCATAGCTCCTCATTGTGTCCTCCTTGACATTGCATCAATACTTTTAAGTAATCAATACAACATCTTAATGCCATGTTTTCGAAACTAAGTTGGCAAAATAGTGGAGAAAATGTAAGTAATATCCAGAGAACAGCAGCAGTCACAGTATTTACAAACATCTAGAGAGAGAGAGATTAAATTGTAAAAAAAAAGGGATTTTAATAGCAATTTTCAAGCTAATCACAATATATCCTCTTAACAATTTTTGTAAATTTTGTAATTATATAATATTTGGAGTGGTGGATGTAATCATTTCAATATTGTAAAATACAGGTGCATTTGCTTGTGATATCTTTCATAGCAGTCTCTGCACAATTATCCTTGCAGGCTATGAAGTATAAGAAGTGTCCTTTATTAGCTGTAGGTTAACCAGCACATCGGTGTCTTTTTGTAGTATTATGCAGCCTAGTTTTGGGATTACTTCTAATATATTTATTTATTTTGCAAATTTTAAGTAATTATGTAAGATATCTTTAAGGATTTTTCTGTTTCACTACAAATTTTATTAATAATATGAGGGGTTTTTTTTTTTTTTCATGTAACAAGAAAGTTATAATTTAATAGATTGGATCACTTAAATTTGATATAACTTAAAAAAAAAAAAGATGATAAAGTTTATAATCACTTAATATAGTTCCTCTACTTGTGTTGCGATTAATGTGCCTTTAAAATAATAAATAAAAAGAAAAACAATAAAGCATGCTTACTAGAATGATAAAAAATTGAGTATATCCCAACAGTTTCAAAGGGCTGCATGCATTCTACACTTCTTTAATTTCTTAGAATCATGAATATATTAAATTAGCCATTATTCTGTAGCATTATTTCACACCCATACAGACGGTGATTACTTGTATACAACTTTCCCACATTCTGTTACAATATGGTTTTTATGTTATGCCAAATAACACCTTGAAGGACTTTAATTTTATATTATCAATGTAATATGTGAATAAAAAAAATAAAATTTCAGTTTGGGAAACAAGAGGAGAGGAACTTATTGGGAGATACAAAAAATCTGACCTTTTCTGACCTAGAAGAAGGGGTGTCAGAATTTAAGAGAAACAATGGCCTTTCTTTCTGAATAGTTACTTGGCCAAAATATTTCTGTAATTGCTTATTAAGAAGCATGAATAATTATCATAATTAATAAAAATACCCTTTTAAATGTATTTTACAAGTGTATTAATTATCATTCATAGATTGCTATTTGTAATCCATCATCAGGGTAAAGGTTGAGACAGTGCCATCAATAATATACAACAAAACACATGAATTCTTCATAATAATAATAATAAGGGGAGCTTAACAATAATAGTAAAATAGTGGCAGAATAATTTACAAGATGGTAGACTTTTATAAGACTGATTATAAGGAAGAATTTAGATAGGAAATAACTTCGTTGTAATAGGAAAGAGGTTTTGCAGATCGGAAATTGGACCATTTTTTGCAAATCTGTAGTGTGTGGAGTTTTAATAAGAAATACCTCATATTCTGGAAAATGTTAGGAAAAGCTTTTGCTAGTTTGTACTACATATCTGGATTGATATTGGGCACAAGAAATCTAGTGATATGTATTTACATGTATTGCAATTTCCTGTTCCTTTGAATTTACCTCAGTTTATCATGAAATTTCCATAATTGCAAGACAATTTAGTTTTAAATAGTATTTACCTATATTAAATTCAGTACTATTCAAAATTTGATTTAGTTTAAAGTAATTTAGGTGTTTAATAACCTTATTTTTTTCCTGTTCAATTTTATATTCTTAGCAAAGCTTTAAAGCTTGTGGTTGGAGACCTGTAATTACCCAGAGTATACAAGCAACTGCTCCACCACCACATATTACTAAGTGGATTGGACGATGGTTCCTTGGTTGTAGTGGCATGGTTTTTGGAGCTGTAGTATTAGGAGGAGTTACAAGGTATTCTTTCTTCCTTTACTTACTGTATACATAATGGATATTAAATGTTATTTAATTTATTAGTTTATGTATAAGGACTGCAAAAGAACTTTGCATTAATAGAGAAGATCATTTAATTCCATATATATATACTAGCCGGGTCCCGTCGCTTCGCTCCTGAACCCTTGCATACATAGCATAAAAAAAAAAATATATTTAGTTAGCTAATTAATATCGAGATCGGAAAATATATGAGCTCCCAGATTGTTGTGGCCTTCTCCGGATAACTCAGATGTATTGGAGGTTGGCGCCACACACCTATATATCAATAAGGCAACTTTAAAGCGAAAATATAAATCCTCTTTATTCCCTATCTCGTGGGAATTTCAAAAAATCCGGCCTTATTCCTTGTCTATATCATAAAGGGAACCTCTGTGCAACATTTCAGCTTTCTAGGTCCAAGGGTTTGGGCTGGGCATTGATGAGTCAGTCAGTGAGTGAGTCAGGACTTTTTCTTTTTATATAGGTAGATAGATATAAGGTCTGGTCTATATGGGCGTTGAAAATGCTGCATTGCTGATGTCAGCCAATGCTCCAAAAATTGCCTGGTCTACACAAGGGTGTTGAAAACACTGTGTTGGCAAGATGCAGTCTACATGAGCATTAACAATATTTGCATTACTTTAGCCCCCCAGACTTTCTTTTATAGGGGTAAAATTAAGGAAAGTACACCCTCAGGGACTGAGCTTTGATAATTCACATCAGCTCCTCTGTGTAGACCAACAAGCGTTGCTAATGCGTAGGAAGGACAGACAGTGAAAAAAAAAAAAAAATAGTGGAGCAAGTTCAATAAAAGCTTATGAGAGTCCAAGTTTATTTGTACATATGTAGTTATTTAGATGATGGAAGTTGAGGATTTTTATAAGAAGAAGCAGAAAGTAAAGCACTTAAGAATTAATATGGATTTTAATGAAAGAAGAGATAACTGTTTAATTTGCAGATTAAGATATGGAAGAATAAAAGAATGAAGAAATGGGCTACTTGAATTTGATGAAATTGAGGAATTTTTCATTATGAATTCTTTCTTTATAAAAAAAAAAATCTAAAAGTATTAATCTATGGTCTTCTGTTAATATCCAATATTTAAATATTGGCAACAAAAAACTTGAAAGCACTAGTCCTCTATGGAAACTTCTGAAAAGTCGTAGAACTTATTATTCCATTGATAAAACAGTTGCCTGTACATAAATTGATACTGTGCAATGAGTATGCTAGATGTCATCTATGGACAAAAGAAGAAAAAAAAAAGTAACACATTACCCTCGAATCTTTCTTTCAACTATTAGGTAAACAACTCTGTATAGAACACATCTTTCAGTTTCTGATCCCTCCTTAGAATCTTTACAATCCCTTTCATGTTGCGCATGAAGTTAGTATCATCTGAGATATGTAAATTGATCTTACCTGTTTGCACTTATGAAACTGAGAACAAGGCCTTCAAAATGTATGAGGCTGATCAAAACCCATCGGGCTTAGTGCCACCGTAGAACTCATGCTAAGCATACACTAAATAACAAAATATTTAATCAATTTTACTTCTTTCAATATCTTTCCTTTTACCAGTTATGTAAACAAAAAAATGGACTTCTAAATTGTAGTCTTCATTTAGTTCAATACTTTAATTCTTATTTTCTCATTCTGTAAGTAATCCATAATAATTTTTTTTTCATTTTATTCAATGAATTTTTCTGCCTTATTTACTGCAAATTATAGCATGGCTTCATTTGAGCTTTATATACGGAGGGTTGATAGCCGTATATAATAATAAATTACACATGATATACCTCTTTTACCTGGAAAAGAGAATCCCCTTTTCCACCATCTATTATGTTGTGTGGGCAATATGACTTAGGACAATTACTCTGTGGTAGTTTCCACTGTAGAAGACTGTTGTAAGAATATCAGGGGAATATGGCACCACACTTCCTTTGCAGGTTTTCCAAAGGCTGTGAAGTGTGCTGCATTGCTGACTTCCCAGGTATTTTTTTGTAGCCAAACCCACAGAAATTCATTGGAAATCAGGGGCCTTAATAGGGATGTGCTGGAAAGATATTGTCTTGATCCCAGTTTCTTGCATTTATAAAAAGCTAATAATGTTGGCCTTTGCAAAACTACTTGCATTGCCAGAAGAAGTTGCACCACTTCTTCTCTGCTACCAGATGGAATGTTATGACCTTACCACAATCACTGAGATAAATCCAAGCTTTGTCCAAGATTACCATAAACTTCCATTTGTGACTTTGTTACAGTTCATTTTTTGCTCAACTTGATGGCATTGCAGAAGGGCATGTCCAAACAGCTTGTGAATCATCTTCAAATGTTTACAGATGGCCTTAGAACCATGCAGCTGTGAGATCTACAGTTCAGCCTTGTCCATAAAACTAATGCATTAAAGCATTTATCGGAATGTGCAGGAATGCAGAAATGTAGACAGCTAGTTTGTTCACATTGAATTATCTCACAGAATGGAGTAGTGGACAATTGAATTTGTTATTATATAAAGAATCAACTCTGTATTACTGATCAAGCCAAATGCTCTACTTCTGTATAAATCATAAAAGCTTTGGGAATTTTCTGTATACTGAAATGTTATACTAAATTATCAAGATTTATTTATAATTCTACTAATTGAATAAGTGTAGATACATGAACTAAGTTTCTCAAGAAATTTGATAATAGTATGTCATAAAATTGAACAGTTCATTTCTTTGTAGAAAATGTTATAATAAAAACAACCTACAGACTAAAAACTTTGTTACCATGTGTACATTTGTTCTGTTTTATGATTTATTCCAGGTGTTTTAATTTATTCTTATATCTTTTTGTGTTTTCATGTTGGTTCATTGCATTTTACTTTTTTATATTGTGATGTTTAAGTTTTTACTTTCAGAGTAACTGTATAGAAATTTATTGTTTAACAGATTGACTCGTTCTGGTCTGTCTATGGTGGACTGGCATTTAGTCAAAGAACATCCACCTCTCACCCAAGCTGCTTGGGAAGCAGAGTTTGCTAAATATCAGCAGTATCCAGAATTTAAAATGTAAGAAATTTTTGAAGTATTGTGAAACCTTCTAAAAACAAAAATCTTTGTAGGATAGGAATTTACCTTACATATTGGATGTTAGAATTTATTTATTTATTTTGTAAGACAAGATTCCTGCTTTGTATTAAAGTTTTCTTTTTAGATAAAACTGCATGAATTTCTAATGTATTTTTATAATTATACTAACTTGAAAGCTAACTGCACAGGTTTATAAAGAATATTAAATATTTTTTGCTAGTTTATTGTCATTATTTATCTTTCAGAAGTTGATGTATGTTTTTATAAAATAGGTACAAGAAAGATTTGTTTTATTTGAAGTTCGGCAGAACTTAAAAATGGTCAATACAATTGATTTCAACGTTACCTGTCAGTGTGAAAAATCTATTACATTTCTGCCATAGCTTTTTTTTTGGCTCTACTTGGAAGAAAATAGTCTCAATAAATTTACTTCTGATTTTAAAATTGAAAAGATATCTCTTCATTCAGTATGCTCTATAAATTAATATTTATTATAATCCATCCTAGATTTTCTATCTTGTGTTGGATAAGATTATTTTTAAACTAGTATATTGAATATGGAAGACATGCATGCTTCAACATTAATGGTATAATAAGCAGCTAACACAGTAGCCGTCAGTTTAAAAATACTTATTGTCTGCAATTGTTTTTATTGAAAGAAATTTTAAGCATATATTCTGCTACCTTTGTTTGTTACAAATTTCATATTAAAAAACAACAATAAAACCCAAATAATAAAAACCATCACAACCAGCAGAGCTCTTTAATACAATATGACAATGTTTTCGAGGCAATGATGGAGTAATCCATAAAAGCAAACGTAGCAGATGTACATTGTGGAAGGTTGAGGTCAAATTGACGGTAGTAATTTTCAGGTCCAGGTTAATTTCTTACCCTTGTTAATAACTTCATCAAGTTATTCACCCATTCTGTCTTCACCAGCCACTTCTTTTCAACTTACAGCCTTCAAACCAGGACAGTTGGTTTCAAGGTAATAATTAAGTAGAAACTGGATTAGTAAATTTAGTTGGTAAGAACCCAAGAAGAGAAATAGTACAGAGAGTTAAACTATAAACACACTTGACAACTGAGAGAGCATTTAAGCAACTCGGCTAATCAGAGATAATACTTTGAAACAGATCTGTCCTGGTATGGTTTTGAAATGTCTGAAACTCCAAATGCAATTCAAGGAAGATGAGTAGGAAAAATTCCGGATTTTCCATAACAAATTTGGCAAAGGAATTAAGGAGAAACAGTGGTTGGCAAGGTTTGTTTTCTTTTGTGACCTGGTGAACAGGTGCAAAAAAAAATGTAAGAATTTAAAGGATTTTGAAATATGATTATATTATGTACAAAGGCCTCTTCATTGTTTTTCAAAGAAAAACTGTTATGCCATCGATCATGGGACTGAGCCAAAATAATTGAGCCTCACTACTCCTGGATTAGGAAAACTCCTCATTCTCTCTTAGTGTTTTTTTATACGTTAATTTATGCGTTTTTTTATACCGCTTCTGAAAGAGGCCTGCTCCTCTTTCAGAAGCAAGTTATATAAACTGTAGTTTTTTAAGTACAGTTTGATGCATTTTTTAAAAGAGGGATTTTATTAATCCATAACATAATAAAATTACATTGGTATGGAAAATATTGTTAATGATCTGTTTTCCTTTGTTGTATTAATTTTAGATTACTTTTACTATTAACAGATGCTTTCAGTCAACTAGCAATAATTATTAATACTACATAAGATTATATTTTGTTTCAGTCGTAATAGAGAAATGACCTTAAAAGAATTCAAATGGATTTGGTATATGGAATATATTCATCGTATGTGGGGAAGAGCCATTGCTGCTGTATTTGTCTTTCCTGCCACTTACTTCTGGTATCGAGGATGGTTTAATAAAGGATTAAAAATACGTACAGTAATATTCGGAACATTGCTACTGTCCCAGGTATTTCCAAGTTTTATCATGATTATTAGCTTTAGCTATAACTATATATCTATAAGAAAATGTTAAATTAAATAAGTATTTAATGTGTGTGTCTTATATCAATATTAAAACAGATTTAGCCCAGCTCTGTTTTCTCTTATTCTGAAACTTATTGTAATTATTTCACTTGAGAACAAAACTCAGATTGTTTTGAAAGTACTTGTGTAGTTATTTGAACATAGTTATTTTAACTTCAATCTACAATGTTTAAAGGCCTAAATCTGCTTTAATAAGAAAATGTTATTGTTATTTAATGTCATAGAAATAATTTACAGTTCATAATAATACCTAAGACGGTTTTAGAGGATATTTGTAGTTGTAAAAGCTGTAGACAAATGATATATTCAATCAATTGTAAATAAATAAAACACTAGACATGAGGAGGAGTCTGGAAATAATTTTGAGCTCTAAATAAAACTCTAGACATGAGGAGGAGTCTGGAAATAATTTTGAGCTCTAAATAAAACTCTTACCTAAAACTAAAATGATTTTTAGTGTCTCCAGATTCATCAAAAAAGATAATGTATGCTTTCACTGATTTTCATTCAACTTAATGCTAATTTCTCCCTCCTGTGGCATAAAATAACCTAGAATAAAGATTATCTTCATAAACCATCCTATTATTCAAACAATGGTTTATGAAGATAAACCATTATTTTTATATTTTGGATTTTTTTTGTGTGTGGTGAATGTGGATGGCAGCTGAGCACCGCGACCATTGGTCTACTGTGGTCTATGGAAATAAGGGAAGATGGAGAGAAAAACTGAGAAAGAATGGTGGGAGAAGTGCAGGGAAAATGGGAGAACCTGAGAAGAGATCATTGTCTTAGCGACAACACCAATGGCGCAGCTTTATATTTTGGATGGTCTGAAAACTGCTTTTTTTTTGAACTTCCCAAGCTTATGGATTACCGAATAGCTCATATTTAGTCATATTACAGCCTATACTTGTACCTTCTTTTATCAGTTTATTTAGTTGCGTGCCTTATCAAATTTTATGATAAATGTGTTGCTGTTCTATTTTTATAGAAACTTACTGTTCAGTGAGAAGAATGGTAGCCAAATTTTAAAAAGGTAGAGGGTGGTGTGCATCAACACTTTGCTAAAGTGGTTTTTAGTTGACAAGTCCCCACATCTTCAAGTAAAAGTTGGTGTTGCATCGTCCACCAACAGTTGAACAAATCTTTACTGATAGCCACTTTTAGAAACATGACATGTTATGATTAGTGAATATTATTTAACATTATTTTCAATTTTGCAGGCACCTGTATTTTTTAAAATGGCAGCTTCCATGGAGAGAGAGAGTCAGAATTGGGCTGAATTTTTTGTTTGAATACCAGAATTTCAAGGGCAAGAATCTTCAAATGAATTAGCCCCATCTAACATTATTTTGGGAACTTTTAGAAGTAGTTGATGTCCACCATCTTGAAAACAATAATGGTGAACAATAATGGGGCTGATGGGAGTTTTTTTAGGACTGACTTAACAGAAGAAAATTGGGCAGCTAAATTTGATGATTCAACAGCAATTTAGTGACCTATGAATGTTGATGCACAGCCAAAACTAACGGGAGATTTGAACAACCTTCAATTTTAATGTAAAGCTTGGTGCACATCACCCAGCATATGCTTTTTGAGCTGAGATCAAGTAGAAGTAAGTGTACGTATATGGGACAAGGGTTTAGTTAAATTTTAGCATATTCATTGACTTTATTTACTTATAACATGTTTTCTTTTTTAGTAATTTATTTCATCAATGACAGAAATTTCATGATTTATCATGAAATTTCTAAGGAGATAGGTATGCAGGTTTTTGACTCAAGTCTGTAAAAATAACTATAAATAAAATTAAATTCCCTTATGATTTTATTTAAATAAGCTTTTATATTTGTATTTAGGGTTTGCTTGGCTGGTACATGGTGAAAAGTGGTCTTGAGGAAAATTCTGAATCACATTTTGAACCCCGAGTAAGCCAGTATAGGTTGGCTGCTCATTTGGGTTCTGCATTTATTCTCTACACACTATTTTTATGGTCGGCATTATCTCATCTAACAGTTCCACAACAAGTAAGAATAGGATTTCTTTTCTATTTTTGTATTCTTGAATTTTTATTCTGTTTGAAACAGTGATATAACTAATTATCTGCCTGCTGTTATGAAAGATTTTCTGAATGGATTTACTGTGGAGCTTTCTTTATGAAATGAATCTCCTCAGAAAACCTTTCATAGCCACAGCAAAGTAAGTAGTTTTATCAGTTTCCAAGAAGTAGCTCCCATTTTTATAAAATAAACATTACAATAAGTTTCTTGAAATTTCAGATGCCATTAATTCCAAACATGAAAACGTTTTGGAAGTGTGCTCATGCTACAAAGGGCTTAATTTTTCTGACTGCTATTTCAGGTTTGTAAATAAGTTTTTTTAAATCCAAGCATAGCATAAAAAAAAAATCCATATTTATTTTATTTCATTAATTCAGAATTTCAAAATTCTCTTGTTTATTTATTTATTTATATGTAGAAGACATAGAACAGAATACGAAAAGTTAAAAACATAGGGCTATCATGTTATAATTAAATTTGTTTAATTGGCTTTAATATTGATCTTATTAGAACAGTTTTCTAAACTAACTTCAGATAACGATATTTTAGTTTATAAACCTTAAAATTCAGTTAAATCCATTTATATTAAATATTTGAAAGTAATTAAACAGGTAATTGACAAAAATATATGAACAACTGAACACTTAAAACCAATTATTATGAAAAAAGTAAATGAGAATGAATATTTTTTTTTTGCCACACCTTGAGCTATCATCAATGGGGATCTGTTCATTCTTGTTAGGACTTAGCTATCACAGATTGTCAGAAAATATTTTCTGGATTTTCTTATTTCCAAACACACACTTTAAACATCTCTTAGCTTATCATATTTCTCCCTTGTCCCCTTCCACAGGTGTCATTCAGATATTTGATGACCCTCCCTCACCCAACCTCTTCAAATGACATCCATTTCAGCCTCATTTAAACCCGCCATTCTGTCCCCGTCTTACTGGCATGTACAAATGTAAACAGATGTGCACTCGGACAAGTAGGTTCCCCAAACGCTGCTCTCCTTGGCGATAAGTGCTTAAAAGGTGCGAAACAAACAAATATAACAGATCCTTTGCTACTCTTAAAGCACCTGCCTATAATGAGTAGGCATGCATGAAGCAACTGGCTTTGGTGTATATTGATCCTGCTTGCATATTAAGCACTATAATAAATTTATTAATTTGAATGTCGTACACTTTTTAAAGAGGATTACATAATGTTTCAAAGCTGCATCTGGTCTGTCAAATGAAAGCGAGTAAAATAACTGAAGTCTGAATATTACGCAAATTATAATTTTTAATGTAAAGCAAAACATTTAAATAAAGAAAAAGTAAAACTGGACAGTAAATATGCTTTTGCACACTGAGCCAACATCAATGGGAATCCTGGACAGCTGTTTCATCCTTATTAGGAATCTTCAGCAAGATTTACCCTTGACATTAGGTTCAGACTGCACAAAAGTAAATGGAAATCATTCTCACTCCCGGGAATGGAGTGAGAATGATTTCCATTTACTTTCAAGAACAAAAACAACCAAATAAAATAAAATCTGTGAAATTCACTAAGAAATTTAATTGTTTTTTATTTATAAGTGAAATGAAAAGCAAACATTTTAACATCCATAATAATTTATAAATAAATTATAAATAAAAAAACCCCAACATAAATGGACAGTAAATATGCTTTCGCACATTGAGCCAACATCAACTAACTCCTCGACAGCTGCTTCATCCTTATTAGGAATCGTCAGCAAGCTTTACCCTTGATGTTAGGCTCAGAATCATTTATTTTTGCACAGTCTGCTTTTCATTGATTTTTTTATTATTATTTATAATAATAAAAATTCTTTAGTGCCTTTCAGTGAAAGGATAGGAATTAATACTGATTTCACAGGATTATTTTTTTTATTTGATTGTTTTTGTTCCCGGCGGCCATTCCATTTACTTTCGTGTGCAGTCTTACATCAAGGGTAAATCCCGCTGTTGATTCTAATAAGGATGAAACAGCTGTCCAGGATCCCTGTTGATTTTGACTCAGTGTATGAAAGCATATATATATATTGTCCATTTTATGTTTTTTTAAAAATTGCAAATCACTTTCAATTTATTCCGTATGTTAAACTGCTTCGAATTTAATAAATTTAAATTTTGGTTGAATGACTGATGTCAAGTGAATAAACTATTCAGGTATAGGAAAATAAATAAGGCAGTGACCAGCCATGTGAATTCAAATCCCAGAACGAGTCTTTTTCTCTTCTGTGTTTCCTGTTTAATGCATTGATCTTGGCACAGCATGGTCTCTGCTGCTGTTTTGACATGTATGCAATAGAACAAAATTGACAATTTCCTAAATTCAGATTTGCATATACCTTAAATAGCCAATCACTAAGGCACAAAAATCTTAATTGATTATACCCCTATTTTACTCATATGTACTATTTTCAGTAAAAGCATATTTTGAATGTAGTTTTAATTATAAAATTTTTACTCTGAAGTTGCTAAAAGTATATTTCAACAGCACAAAAATAATTCCATCAGTTATATCGTCGCTATCTGGCAAAAGGGACCAATATCCATCTCTCCATAGTTTACATCATTTGACAAAACAGAGCAACCTCCAGCTCTGGATACCGTAATTATATAGATCCACGTAGACCAAAATGTATTTTCGACCATTTCCACCCAAGCGAAAGGGGCATAATAGATAATGCAACAAAACAGGTCACTATATTAGGTCTTAGCCTGTGTTTACCGTCATTGTTTTCATAATTGGTTCTGTTGCCGATTTATATGGGCAGTGTAGATATAGGTATGCAAATGCTGAAGGATCAATTTAAATTACATACCAAATTTTATAGAAATCCAGCCAGTCGTCAATGTAATGTATACAAATGGATAAACAGAAGAAAAATGTTGAAGTGGAATAGTAAGCAATTCTTAGTTTCATTTTATCTCCTAATACAAAATTTTATTATTCCTAAGAAAACTATGACTCTTAGTTCTTTTAGATGTTTATTTTTCAGCATGTTTTACTTCTGCCAAAAGAACACTAAAGGTGACAACATAGGTTATCTTTTGATGTTTTTCTTTTCCTTTCTATAAAGTACTTAACTGAAAAGCAATTCTTTTATTTACATTAGGGGCTTTTGTAGCAGGCTTAGAAGCTGGATTAGTTTACAATTCTTTTCCCAAAATGGGCAACAGATGGGTACCTGAAGATCTGCTAGTATTCCAACCAACAAGAAAAAATTTTACTGAAAATCCAACAACAGTTCAGTTTGATCACAGAATTCTAGTAAGGATCAATTTATTTTGCCGTTTTCAGAATTGTAACGTTAAAAAAATTTCAGAACCTTAAATAATTTGTATTCTGTTAAATATGCATATTTGCAATTTATTTGTTATTAAAAGCCATCGAAGTCCTATGGCCATTTACTCTTCTATTTCCCCGAAATACCACTGCCATACTTGTAAACAGACAGCCGCAGAAATTGAATATCATTAATACTCTTTAATTCCAAAATGTTGTCATTAGTGAGCTACCTGGTTTTTGTCATTTTGGCTATTAAATTTTTAACCCCCCTCCCTTTTCTGGAAAATAGTATGTTTAACATTATGTCCGATTTGTATATATTTTTAGGGCACTAGTACTCTTCTAGCAGTTAGTATGCTGTGGCTCTACTCTCGAAAAATGCCACTTCCCAGACGAGCTAGATTAGCAGTAAACTGTATGATGTTAGTTGGTATGGTACAGGTAAGTTTTAACAATAGGTAAATTTAGTTTTTGAACAATTTGCACACAAATAAAATAAATGTAATGCCTGCACATCTGAGGGAAAGAATTTAGGTGGGTATCTGCTTCCTTATGGAGTGAAGCTGACTTTTAAGAAAAGCATGCACTGGAATCATGGCAGTGAAAGGTTAAAAATATAATGAAATGCTGGACAGAAACTCAATTTTGGGTAAGAGGAAGATAAGATAACAGTTGGTTCTTGTCATTTCTCTCGGCCAGGCTTACAATAAGTGGAGTGGGCTGTGACTTGGACAAGGCAACTACTGACACACATCAGTGCAGGAGGGAAATTAGGGGCAAGCAGGAGAATTTGCCTTTGAGATAAAATAAAATTTGAAATGTGAATAGAGAGAAAAGTAGTAAAAATTGAAGTCATCTGAAAAAGTTAGGCCAGAAAAGAGTCCGAGGCAAGCTGAGATATGTAAAGGACTTGAGATAGTACAAATAAAAAGAGCACATTGTGTAACTTAGTCATAACTAGGGCTCGGATTAAAAGGGATATCAACAAAATTGTAAGTTTTCTATGCATATCTATTTTGTTGATATACCTCTAAATAACAAATATGCATTTTGCATATAATCAGAGCCTTAGTCATTACAAAATGACTACTTTATTCTTTACTTAAGAAATCCAAACAGTTAATGCATTCCTTAGTACTGTATCAATACAATCGCAAAACATTAATTATTATTTCTCCTATTTTGAAGCCAACGCCTTTTTCATCCAGTTCTATGAGAAATCTTATCATGAGTATATTTATTGAGTACTGGAAAAATCCCATTGAAATATATTAAAAAATACTTAAATACAAAAAACAATTTCTTCAATCATACTACAGCCAACTAATTATAGGGGTGGGAGAGTAGTGGTTTTTTGATTCGAGTCGAGTAGCACAGGTTATAAGTAAAAAACTTAAGTTTCCAATAGTTTTTATTATAAAATTTAAAATACTTATCTCTTAAGATATTGGTTACTCAGTCTGGCAAGTACAGAGCACTGTATTCAAAAGGAATCAGCTGATATTATGACCACTGTTGTATTGATCGATTTCGTATTTCTGGCGAAAACTAACTGGAATGGATTAAACTTTGGCTGTGGCAATGCGAATGCTTGGTCAAAACAAAGTGTAGCCTATCTTATTTAGTATCGATTCACACCCACTTCGGTAATATTGTAATCGTTTAGCGATAAGCGGAAGGATATCAAACTCGTTGTTGAATATGCTGGAAGGACATTTATTTTTGGCAACCTTAAGAGGAACTCTTTTAACCAATACTGATACGATAAAGATGTCTGCGATGCTGTCACCCATCTGCACAGACTACGGTGTTCGGGAACAACATAGATGACTGTTCAATTAATTATTCTACTTATTGCGTGATTATACGAATTAAATCAGTATTCATTTTTTAAAGTACCGATCGGCATTTTCAACACTTTTTAATTACTCTACTTGCTCGTGCTTCGAGTACTCACCCATCCCTAAGATATAGTAGAAATAGTTAACTTTAATGAAGTTGAATTTCATTAATTACATGTGGCATTGATGTAACCAGGATCTAAGTTAAAGTCTCTTTCCAAATAAACCCAACTTTAAATTGAATAAATTTGTTATCTTAGAGATCTCTTAGTATGTTCCCATGTTTACATAAATCACACTAAATTTGTGATTTTTTTTTTTTTTTTTTTAGGTCGGGATAGGAATTAGTTTATTATTGCTGTATGTCCCAAAATGGTTAGCGGCAACTCATCAATCTGGCTCTTTAATACTGTTATCTTTTGCACTGTGGCTTACCCACGAACTCAAAATTGTAAAATATATGCCTAAAATATAAAATTTTAATAAATAATTATCCATATATTGACTTTTTTCATTTTCATTTATTAATTTATGATGCTTATTTTTTTGGTGTGTGTGTGTATGTGAAAAATGAAAAGTCTTTTACAATGGTTTTTAGCTTAAGTCACACTTAAACTAATGAATCATGATATTGGATTTTGATGAACGAAAAAAAAAAAAATTAAATATAAAAACTATCAATTACAGAATGCTTAAAACATTTTAGAATCCTTCTTGGTATTGACGAGTCTCCAATTTTGCAGCTATTAATTCTAACTGTCGTCTTGCTTCACATTGAGGAAAGTTACTTAGATCGTAATATTGAGGGGCAATTTTCAATAACCTGCAAAATAAAATGAAATAATAATTAAATGAAGCATTATTGATACTCTAACATTCTATTTAATAAACACTAATATGTAGTGCTTAGTAACTTTGTATACCATTTCAATATGAATAAGCTGTTTACTCTTCAGAAAATTAATTAATGATACGTTTGCTCTCATGGATAAGGAACTGGTTGGAATAATAGGTAGCCTGTGTGTTGCCCGGGAAGTAAACCTACTTATCTACAAAAATTAGTGTGATTTATAACTGCGCTCTTCGACAGGTTTGGGAAGCCTATTCCATAGGAACTACTTATTATCTGATTAAATATAGACTATCTGCTTGCAAAATTTCATCCAGATCTGTTACATCATTGAGGCATAATTGAATGACAGACAAACATCTACATACTTATGACATTGTAATTTCATCTTATATTAACTGCCAACACTCTTGATGCCATGTAACTACTGTAACAAGTTATTAGGTATAATTTCAATGCTTGTAAAGCAATCAATATCCATCAAAAATTAGAAGAAGAAAAACTGTGCAGATAATTGCAAAGGGTTCATGGTACATAGACTTTAAAAATGCACAAAAATAGCACGACCTGTGGGGAGCAAAGGGTACGACCCGAAAGTGTTTAGTAATGTTGAAATATTAAATAGTATTATTGAAAAAATTCCTAGTTTTAATTTTCATAGACTGGGAACAGATCAGTTATGATTTGAGTTTAATAGTTGTGCCACAAATAAAATAAAGCATTATTACAAGACAAATTATTATATGAGGGGCATCTTTGTTTAAGGAAAATTTCCTTTTCTTCTGTCAAGATGAATTATGGAGGGAGTGGTTTGATGTAAAGACATGCATTATTGATTCCTTCAAAATAATAATGCTGATATTAGTTAGAATAATTCAATGTAGATGGATGAAGTATAAAGCAGTTTGAGGCAAAATACTGAATGCACCTCCAGAGATTTTGAAATGCACAGATGAACTATTTGAACCTCAAATGTAGAATGTACTTATACAGTGTGCAATGCATTATTTGTATACAAATAACTACTGTAAATTTAACTTTATTATTCAGTAGATTGTCATAGTCTTCAATTTTCTAAAAACTGATACAATCTCACTTGAAATGAAGTCTTAATATAACATATGCTTTATTTTCAAATTATAGATTTTTTTTTCTTGTTGCAGTTACTAAAATAGTGCAATAAAGATCAAATGTTACTCAATGAACCACTCAACATAATGGATTAGTCAATCATAGGCAGGACTATTAAACTAAAACTGAGCTTTTAATCCATTACACTTGTCAGTTAAGACATTCTATGACAAACTTTAAAATATTTCCAGGAAGTCAAGGAAATTCATAATGAAGCAATAAAATGCATAGAAACTAGCAAACTTCTTTTGCTTTGAAAAAAATATTTACTATTTTGATGAATATTCAAGTCCATTACATTATGTTACTGGTTATTAAATTAACCTACTTTGTAGATTCAGCATTTTGACAGTCTTGTCACATTTAATCTATTAAAGTTTTCTAATATCAAGAGAAGACAGATTCAAGGTCCCCCACCCCCTCCTTTTGGAAAGATAAATAAATAAAATTAAGGTAAGCAATTAATGAAGTTACTTATTTTAATAAAACTTTTTTGTCTTAAAAAACTACTTACCAATCTGGTTTAATATCAGTAACAGTACGTATATAATTTTTTGTTGTCAAGACAAATTCATTATAGATGACCCATTCAGGCTTGTGATCCAAACATGTTGATGGGTGTAACTGGACAACTTGATTATCTTTGCTAGTCAAATAATGACCTGTTCTTTCTAAATGGGCTACCTGTAAGACAGACATTTTTACATAATTATTTGAATTCACACATTATATTTGGTGCAGAATTAATAGCAACAACCTTACACATCTATGATTCAATGTTTATTGAAATTCCATCATGCCCTTAAGAAGCTAGAGGTGCCTGTAGATCCTTTCTGACTAATACTGTGATGTTATGGAGGAAAAACCAGTTCAGATTTTAGAATCATTATTTGCACTGTGTTCATTTGAAGCCACTTGCTCTTTTTGATTATTACACTGGACAACAACTCAAGAAATCAAAGTTATCTGAAGGGCATGGTAAAGGTGAATGAGATGAAGATCAATCCAACATCCTGAAATGTTGAACTCAGTGAATCACGAGCCAAAATAGTATTATAAGAAATAATTTCCTTACAAATTATTTTAGGGCTTTTCATAAAGCTACCCTGTACTAAAAAAAAAACAAACAAACAAACTAAAGAGTCTTGAAGGTTTGAATTTTCAACAGAATGGAATGTCAGCTTGATTTTTATCAATACAGTGCACAGTACAGTAACTGTACTGTGCAGCTAGTGTTTCACGGCTCACTATGTTTGTGGTATGTGGCTTGCCATTTACATCAAAAGTTCATGTTCTACATCATCTCTCAGCTGAGAAAATGATTTCAATTTGATCCAAAAAAAAAAAGGCAAAACAGTGTCACAAGGAAATTACGTAACAAATATGTACTGTTTGCTTTTCTAAGTTTTTGACATTCACATGAAAAATTTCTAATGGTGGTGATCCAAATGGAAAATTTTTCAATTACAAAGATTCTCTCTTTTTCATAAATATGCCAACTTTCAAGAAGATCCATCCACTGAAGTACTTTCCTTAGGAAAGTAGGACAAAATATCTTTAACTGGATTTATTGCTATTATATGGTTCTCATTTACAGCTGTCGTCTGCAGGTATGTACTATCAGGACCCATTTTTAAAAATCGATTTCTGGTGTTTTCATTTATTTTCTGTTTTTGAAAAACATAACTTGCAATTCTCATTATTTATGATACCACTGGTCATTCTGAAATGGAAAGTATATTTTTTCCAGCGTATTTCCAAACAAAACATCCCAGAAAGGATCTCACCTCAATTAACCTAATCTAGCGTTAATTAAAAGGGTTTTTTTTTTTTCTCTTTCCCCAAACGATATCAGATAATAAAAAGTACTTATTTTTATTTACACATTTGGAAGGGTTAATATGATTTAAATACACACCAGAAATCAATTATAAAAAAATGGGCCCCAATAGTGCATAAGTATCTAAATTTCAATACCATTACTGCAAGCAGCTTTAAACCTCTACACATTAAAGTAAAGTGGCCTCTGGAAGAGTTGAGACCACATATTTACAATATTCCTGAGTATCTTATTTCCACTGCCTCTACAGAGATCTAGATCATTAACAATAAACAGCCTATTGGGAATTATCAAAGTAAATTAACTGCATAAGAATTCAACATAAATAACAAGCCTGTGAAACTGATTCATTGCAAACACCAACAGGGAAAAACGTTGAAAAGAGATTACAGGATGGAGTAAGGAAAAAGCATGAGGAGTTCTTATAAGATCCAGAAACTATTTGTGCACTTATTGAAAAGCTTACAAAGTAATTCAAGTTTAAATATTTGTAAAAACAAGTTATACTCATGGACAAAAAAATTAGCGCACCAAGAAATAATTGCGGGATCGTAACGAAACTTGCAATGAAGGTACATGTCGGGGAGATATGCAAATGATTAGAAATGCAGCGTGATTGTGCATTACGTATAGCCGGTAGAGGGCGTTGAACATCGTACTCTGTGGAGTATAAAACAGGTAACCAAGGCTTGTTTGAGTGTGCTGAATCATTTACAAAGGAAGAGCTGAGGTAGACATGCCATTATGCCGTGTTCGAAGACAGTATACGCAGTTGTCGCAGTTTGAGAGAGGGAGAATCGTCGGGATGATGAAAGCTGGGTGGTCAGCTAGGCGAGTAGCTCGTCAATTAGGCCGCTCTGATTGTGTTGTGAGGAGGTATTGGGACCAGTGGACCCGAGAGATGTCATGTACACGAAGACCAGTCGTCGAGAAGACCGCCCCATAGTCAGAAATGCACGCGTACAGCCAATTGCTTCATCGGCCGCCATCCAGGCACAGGTAGCACCTTCACTTGGGGCCGCTGTGTCTTCTCGAACCATACGAAGGCGCCTGGCTGAAGGATAGTTGGTATCGCGGCACCCATTACGTGTGCTGCCCTTGACGCCCACCCATCGACGCCTCCGTTTGGAGTTTTGCCGCGCACGAGGAAACTGGACTGCAGCGGAATGGAACCAGGTTGTCTTAAGCGACGAATCCAGATTCAATCTCGGCAGTGATGACAATCGTGTTCGTGTGTGGAGAGCACGTGGTGAACGCTTCAATCCTGCCTTTGCTGTACAGCGACACACCGCTCCCACAGCTGGTGTGATGGTATGGGGTGCCATTGCCTACAATACACGGTCACCCCTAGTATTGTTCCGTGGCACCATGACAGCCCAGAGGTATGTTCATGAAATCCTGCAACCACATGTGTTGCCACTCATGCAACGGCTCCCAGGAGCCATTTTTCAACAAGACAATGCTCGGCCTCATACGGCAAGGGTGTCACAAGACTGTCTCCGCACTGTTACTACCCTTCCTTGGCCTGCCCGATCCCCAGATTTGTCTCCAATCGAGCATATCTGGGATCATTTGGGACGACGAGTTGGGCATCCCACGAGTTTGAACGAACTAGAGGCAAGGTTACAGCAAATATGGAACGAAATGTCTCAAGACATCATACAGAACTTGTATGACTCAATGCCCGATCGTATCGCATCGTGCATTCGCGCTAGAGGGGGTCCAACGGAGTATTAACTCCTCCGTTCTTTTGTCTTTTTCTCTGAAATAAATTATCCTTTTTCTTTGATTTTCTTATCATTTACTTATATCAAAGTAGTCATTACGTATGTAAATTTTCGTTTCATTTTGACGACTCCTTGGTGCGCTAATTTTTTTGTCCATGAGTGTATATTAGTAAAATATTACATAACTTACTTGCATGAAATACCCTGTAACCAAGACCTTTCGAATGTTGATGTAGTAATCTTTACTGTTGAACTCATTACTCGTCCGCCTTAAGTTGAACCGATCCATAATCCTTGCCAACTGCTGTCGAACATTATCTGCACTCTTCAGGGACCGATAATTGACAAAATTATCGTAACTCCACTGGGGATCTTCGTGATCTGCAAATTTCAATTAAAATTAGTATTTTTATCAAAAGCCTTATTTCTTTATTTTTTTTTTAATTAGTTACATGAACAAACTGTTTCTCGAGTACAAGGCTCATTTTTTTACATAATTCAACACATTTGTAAATCGATGAAATAGTTTCTCTCTAGTTTAAACTGACATTTTTGCCTTTTGATGAAGATATAAGAAAATATTTTGCTCATTAGAAAATTTAATGTTTTTTTTTTTTTTAACTCATTTGAACTTTAGTTTGGGAATTTAAGCAAAGGAAAGATACTTTCTAAAGCGTTAGAAATCGGAAGCTTCCAAAACTAACTACAACGGTGTTAATAGTAGCACCAAAAAAACTGAATTGCCAACAGGAGTTATTGATAATGAAAGATGTCAGAATTGATTATAGCAGCAGATGGCAAGATCAAACAGGTGATAAAAAACACTGAATTTATGATTAAAAAAATAAATAGACAGACATTTAATACATTTATCCCACTGTCCCCAACATTCAATTTTTGCCCTTGGATTCCCACAGTTGCCTATCTATTTAAATCAATAAAATGGTATACATCAGGAGAATGACCAACTATATGAACTTATGGGATTTATGGTTAGAGTCTAGAATATGGTACTAGCCAATAGGATGTTTCATACGATATTGCGCAAGGATACACGACGTCAAATTTTGAGGTCCGAAGGACTGAACTGTTTAGTCCGATTAATTAGCCTTTGAAACAAATTTCATCCGAATGAGATCCGAAGGACCGAAGTGTTTATTCTAATTAGCTGTAGGTTAGGTTAAGTGAGGTTTGCTCAGCTCCAGGATGTATCTGTTGGTAACGTTTGGAACAATTTTTCCCAATTCAAATGTTGAGGTGTGAAGACGGCCATGTTTGACGATGCGAAAAAAAAACCAACACCCCATACCGTAAACTAGACTTTTTACCAGATTTATATATTAAAGGCATTGTATTTTAATATGGTTTAGATCAGTTTTACTGGCAAAGTCAAATTGTGAAAATAAAGGGGGGGGGGGCATTAAACTACTCAAAAGACTGTTACATCATCTCCTCCTAAGGAACAAATAAAAGCTAGATAAGAGCAATACCACATTTCTTTTAAATCCTATAACTGGAGAGAAAGTTATCGATGGGGGAAAGAGTATTAAAATGAAATGGATACTCCTAGCTGATGGTTGCCAAAGAACAGCTATTCTAGGATGTCACTTAGTAAACACTTGGTCTCACCCATTGATAGAATCAATGCTATCTACAGCCACAAGTTACAACAATATTAGGAGAACAGTTTGAATCACAGAAAAGGTTTGATCGGGTTCCTGATAAAAATAGGACTAAAAGACAGCTGAGCAGTGAAATAGACAATCAGCAGCAAAGATTCTTAAAATATACGGGATTAAGTAACATTAAATCATTTTTTGTCCATTAGTCATTAAATGTGAATTCGAAAAGTTTCTTACAATAAAATCTCCATTGCTTTCTTTTTCATTTAATATTTTTGTTTATAGATTATAGCTGATGTTGATTTTTTAGTTGATAATTAGTGATTACTTCTTGATAAATTTAAAGCAAGTTTTATGCAATTCTTTCAATTTCATTTAATTGCAAGTTTTCATTTCTTCTCATATTTGCAGTGGCATAAATTTACCATATTTCATTTTTAATTTATTAATTTAAGAAATTTATTTTTGGGGCCAACAAAACCTGCACCATTTCAATATACAACTATGACAAATTTTTCATTTCACCAAATTATGTGGTACAAAAAAAAAAAATATGGAAAGACAGAATATTAGATTCTCCTTCTCAGAATCCCTGAGTGTATTAGTATGTGAATTACTCAAACTAAAGACAACGGACGAAATCAGAAGAAATCCTATTAGGTTATATATGACGTGAACTATAATTATAATGCCCACAGAAACATTAAGAGGAAGAGGAAGTAACTTTTCAGGAGAAAGCATATTTTATTTTTATAATCACCAAGTCTTAAGATATTTAAATAAAAAAGATTGACTTTACATTGTAAAATATTTGATTAAAATCCAAACTTCTACTTTATAGCAAGTGATTAATGAAAATTAGCTACTTGGAAATTAAAAAAAAATCAAAACTGAGTATGCATGCATTTGATTTTACAACTCATTAAAAATCTCAGAAACATTAAAAATTTCATTACTAAGTTACTCTGATCTAATTATATAATAATAATAATCTTACTTTGCTTGAAAGCATGGTAGACATTCAGCAAGGTGAGATGGTCTCCGTCTATGTGTGCGAACCTCATCTTGGCTTCATCTGCTGCTTTCTTGGCTTCATTGGGTCGGATGAAACACTGTGGAACTAAACAGTGTTGGGTGGGGGCCCATGGAGGGCAGGCCCACGTCCACCGAATTTAGTAACCAGTTGGGCCAGAAGATTTATCTGACTCTTGCCAAGTCATTAGCAACACCTAGGAACACAGGTAGCTATTCCAAGTTAGAAACTGTTCCGTACACTTTTTTTTACCAAACAGTAGTAGCCACTAATTTCCCAAGGACACAGGTCACGTAACTTTCCAAAAGGTTTTATTAAAAGGTTGGGTGGGAAATGAAGTTTTAAAGATTGTGTACAGCACAGGACAATTTCTAACTCGTTTTAGCTAGTTCTTTCTATCTTTTCTTTAACTTTTAAAAATTTAATTCTTTACTTTAAATTAAATTTACTTTTTAAGATAAACCAGTGTCTAATTTTTTTTTAAAAAAAAAGCAAGAATAAAAATTAATTCTCAAATATTAAGTCAAAAATTTTAACTTTAAAAAAATAATATAGAAAAAGTTACCTGACAGCATAGCCGTAATGGAGAGGATTTCATTGGAACAATTATAGTCACAACTGGAAATCAGCATTTTCGCCAATTGAGGATCAAGTGGGAATTCAGCCATGATGGAACCCAATTCAGTAAGGTTACCATCATCATCAAGAGCAACAACGTAATTCAGCAATTCCAGTGCTCGCATCAAGGTTTCAGGAGCTAAGAAATAAAATTTGTTTTCTGTTAAATAATCTGTAACTTCTAATCTATTCTGCAAAATCTTTACTATTTAAAATCAAGGACTAAAATAAGTTATGAAAAGCAGTGGCTATTCTACACTGAATAGGAAAAAAAATCTTTAGAATTTTTCTTGCTAGTGTTTTTTATCATAACACCACTTCAGGGAGACCCAAGTCTCTTAGGTAACGAGTAATCTAAACCAAATCAACACTGATCACATTCACAATCATCGTCCAACATGCTTTAGCTTTTTTTTCTTTTTTTTGTAGTTTTCAAGATATTTTAAGGTTACCAGCAATATATTCTGGTAGTTTCCTTAATTTAAAAAATTCATTATGTATCAAAAATCAACAGGGATCTTCTTTTAAATATGCTAAACCTTCAAGTAAACTTAAGCCTTAAAGAATAAATAATTTTTAACACAGACAGATATAAGTAAATTTGTATTCTGATTAAAATAACATTAAATTTTTTTTTAGTTCAACACTCCCCCACCGCAATTGAATATTAAGGACTGATGTAGATAGTACACAAAATCTGTAAGACACGTTGGTAATAAAACTTATCTGGGTGTAATTAAGAAAGAAAGGTCCACAATTTAAGAACTTTCGAAAGAATGCGGTAGAGTACCAAGCAAACCTAAAAAGTGGAAGAATAAAGTAACAACAGAAAATAGTAACTTCATGTCCATATTCACTATCAACATTTCAATATTATTATGTAATAATATCAAAACATTATACAGATAAGAGATGATTCTTTGTAGCAGAAATGACTTTTTAACCAAATAATAAAAGTTTAACACAAACTGAATGGTTTGTCACAATGGCTGAACTAATGGGGGCACAAGTACATATGGGTGACATGGAGAATTTCAGTTTGTATGAGACAAATGTCGTAATCAAAGAGGGGAATTACATGGAAACATAGACTAAGTTAAAAATTGTTACAATTAACATATCTGAAATTAATATGTAGAAGTAGGGAAAATCTAACTTCAGTATTTGAAACTTTTCCAAATGGATCCAATGTCAAATAATTAGCATGAGAAGGAAACAAAATTACCACAGAAAACACTAAAAATCGAAATTATGGATTCCTATCTAACTCTGTGAATGTTTCACTATCTTAATGAATATTAAATGCTTATGCTAATACACTGTGTGTGCTGCTGCTTGATACAATTAAAATTAATCACATTTAACAATTTAAGGAAATGATATGAGTTTTCTTTCTTCGGAAAAGGGAAAATTTGTACTGTTTGTAATGAACAGATATTAGAATTTGAAAAAAAGCCTAAACATAGGCTTTTTATTTATAATTTAAAAAAATAAATAAATAAATAAATAAATAAATAAATTACATTTTAAGGAAAGTAAGGTTTACACTGCTGTCCGAGATGCCTCATTCATATTATACAAGACATAACTCATATCGAGGGTCTCAAGCCAAAAGGTTCTATGTGCGTTTTGCCATTTTCTTGCCCGTAGAACTTTCCGGCACCGAGAAAGCTCAAAGTAGTAAAAGAAGTGAAAATAGAACCTTTTGGAATAATCAGCTGATAGGCTAGAACTAGTTTTTCAAACAAAATCTTCTGGCACACGACAGATGTAGCCAAAATAAACCGTTTAGCACACAGAACTAAAATTTATTAAAAGTGCACACTCGATATGACCCTCGATATGATGTATTTGCTAAGTTATCTTTGCAGCATAACTTTAAAAGCCTGACCAATCAGAATTATGTTTTTCTTGAGCATGAATTATTATTATTATATACTAACCAATCACAGTAAAAGGACTTAATTCATTTCAACAGGGCATTGTGTGGCACTGATTTATTGCTTTGAATAGTCTATAAATCTTGAGCATTATTTGCTCAGTAAAGAAATTGAAATGTAACTAATAAATGAGCTTATAAAAAATGAAAGATTAATGAAATACTAGCACAACTTTCATTCCATAAGACAACCATGGATGTGTCATCTTCAGTATAATATTCAAATTACATTTAACAAAAGCAAAACACATGTGCAAACTGAACAGCATTATAAAATAACTGCTTTATATAAAGTAATCTGCCTATTTTGCACCACTTCCAATGAATAGGACCAAGGATGAGAGGAAATTAATACTAAAAAGTAAAGTGCAAAAGTGAAGCCACTATTCGTAACAAATTTAAGCCTGGCTTCAAATTAAGTACAGTCGGACCTCTGTTTAATGAACCTCTCTTTTGCGAACTTATCTTTGGAACCAAGAACATTTTGATAATTTCTTCATAAAATAAGCTCCAAATAGCGAAGTGCATTTTCTATTTAACGAACTTTTTCGTGGTATCTTTTTTTTTTCTTTCACCGAAATGTTTTTGTTATCAATATTACCTTAGAGGAAATGAAAGAAATGTGGATACAGCTGAGGGAAAAAGAAGAAATTAACGATGATGTGCTGATTGATGATTATCTTTCACTTGATTTTGAAGTTGAGACCTCGGAAACACTAACTGAATCGGATATTTTGGACAGTGTGAAAAATAAAAACAATACAGCAATGAATTGCGATGAAGATGATGAAAATTGAAATGATCATGATGCAGAAATAAAAACCTTCGTATGATGAAATGCTAAAATCATTTGAAACAATCCGACGCGGATTACAATTTGAAGAAAATATGCCTGAAGGGGTTTTTGGTGCATTGCAAAGATTCGAGACGTACTATGAGCAAAAACACTTCTTCAAAAAAAAAACAAACAAACAAAAAAAAAATCCTCAAGACAAAATTAACAGACATTATTAGTAAAATTTATGTACGCACATGGTAATATATGCTTTATGTCATTAAAATTATTACTTTTTAATAATATTTATTGTTTATATATTTTAAATCTGTTTTATGTAGTTTAAAGTAATTTTAAAAGGTATATCTCTATTTAACGAATTTTCCATATAACGAACTTTTTTTTTTGATTTAGCGTCTTCGTTAAATAGAGGTCCGACTGTAAATAGTTTCTTTCAAATAGGAAAAAGAAATAATTGGCATTACTAAATTTTGCTGATGTTAACAAAATGAATTCTAATTTATCTGCTTCACATTACAATATGAACGAACTGTTCTATCAATACTAAAGTGAAACACTTTTTAACATCCTCTATAGAATTCAGAACAAATGAAATAACTTGTGATATATTTTCCCACCTTTAATTAAAGAATATAAACATGATGAATGTATTTTAACAGGAAAAAAAGAAGTAAAATAAAAGAATTTTTAGAGAAACCTTGAAATTAATTAGCCCAGTGTTATGTTTTTAATTTATTTTTTTTATTATAAAATAAATCTATTAGATACTACCATGAATATTAATTTTTTTTTTTTTTTTTTAGCAAAATGAAGGTAACAGTTACTGTTAGAGTAACTATTTTTTTTTTTTTTTTTACTGTTAAAAAGTAACTTTCCAAACTCTGGAAAACAAAAATTTTGTAAAAAAACATTAAACGTTGCATACAAAAGCATTTTTAAACTGAAAATAAACATTAGGATGTACAGGCTTGTATCAATTTCCAGAAAAAAGCACAATCCATAAGTAACCAATGCTTCTTAATAGGCTATTTATTGAATATTAAATTAAAGCATACCATAGCAAAAGAAAAAAATAAATTATATTGTGGGATGAACAAGGAACCTCAAATTTATATTTTGATGTCTATAATAATTCAGTTATTTTAAAACACCGATAAGACTATATTTATTAATTTCATTTTATAATTTGAAGGAAACAACTGGCAACTTAGGAACTAGCTTCTGAATACTGTTATGAAACATTAAAAAGCTGAATTGTTTTAATCTGTAAGTGATCACTAATCAAAATTCTATATTTGAAAAATCAACATCTCAATGTAAAATTTGAAATACAAGGAATGTTTGTATAATGTTTATCCAGCATTTTTATGTTAACTAGTTACATTACAGTAAGTCGTAATGCTAGTTTTCGATATGCCATGGAAATAGACAATCACTTAGGTCACACGGTGATTGGCATGTGGTCAGAAGATAAGTCGTCTTTGCTATAAACTAGGATATGGTCTATTTATTGCCTTGATTGCTGCCCATATATACTAGCAAGCTGACACCAACACATCTGGTGTTGAACTGTAGAAACTTTTAGCCCAATCAATCAAAATTACTGATTTAAAAAGGACATTCACAAAAAGAGGTCATCTTTCCACAATATTTCCTTTTAGAAACAGCTGTATTATTAACCAAAATTATAAAAGAATTCCTGTCTTAAAACCTGAAGTGGTAGGCCGATTAATTCGCAAAAACTATATTATCATTGGTTGAGATTTAACAAGGCAGAAATTTAAAATGAAGAACTTCAAAAAAAGATGAAAATTAAAATATACATATTTCTATATCTATATTAATAATCAATTAAAAATATCTCGCATATTCTGATGGCACTGAATAAACAACTTTTACATAAATCAGTGTTTATTTTTGTAAGCAAAACAGATAAAGTGGAATTAATTATAATGATCCAAATTCATCTTCAGCAACTGATAAGTATAAATTTCTGTCTAATGGAAATATGTAAGATTGAGTTTCATGCTTTTTAGTCGACCTCCCACATTGCCATTAAAATGTTTTTATATTACCAAAGAATGATTATGTATCAAATGAACTAGCTTTTAAAGAATAATTACCTGGTGGATCCATGAAATCAAAATGAACCAAGTCATCAATTCCCAACTTCTTTAACTGTAGAACAACAGAACCCAAGTTAGATCTTAGAATTTCAGGATAAGTATTATCCTGCATTTCCTGTTTATATGCTTTTTCTGTGTACAGACGAAAGCACTTTCCTGGACGTGTACGACCAGCTCGTCCTGCTCTTTGTTGGGCACTGGCTTTACTGATTGGAGATACTAAAAGCGATTCTACTCTTATTCTTGGGTTATATACCTAAGAAACACAAAAAAATTTAAGATTAAAATATGAAAATAACTTTATTAAAATATATCAAGCAGTAACAGTCAACAAAAACAAATATCAAAACCTGTGAAAATGTAACTTGGCAAATGAAGTTCATCGACTTTTAATTTGACGCCTACTAAAAAGGTAACAGTCAAAACAGTGATTCTCCATTCGCATCAGTCAGAAAAACTGAGTATTTCTTTTAACTTTGCAATACAACATAACTATTTTTTACTCTGGCAATAAGACAAGGTAAACAGATTTACTGAGTTTTTTTGTTTTTTGCTTCATATCTTTGAATTTTAAGGAATAAATCTGTATAAAGGAAATATTAAAAATAGAACAATCTACTCCACAGAAAGAAAAAAAAAAAAAAAATTGTTCAAGCTTGTCCTTTGTATATGTTTCTTTGGATCCTACTGAGTTATGAGTACTGGGCGAATCAAACTGATGAGACCTGGGAAGGTCGAAACAGTCTGTTTTTGATTCCCGGTACAAAAATGCCAAAAATAGCTTTAATTATTGTGCGTTTTTATCTTTATTACTAACTCTTACGCATGTTAAACTTTTGCCACAAAAAAAAAAAAAAAAATCAATAAAAATAGTAGCTAAATTTCTTATTAGGAGTCTTAAATTTAGAACTCGACCTAAACTCTTTTGAGAAAAAAATTGATGCACCCTGAAAAAATAATCCAATAATAATGAAACTTCACATACAAAAAAACCTTTCAACCAATCAAATGATCAAAAATTCGCACCCAATGAAACAATAAATGGAGTTACAGCACATTGGAATTCAGCATCATGATGGTATATATAAAGAGCAGATCTCGCTTCAGGAACAAAACTTCCAGAGGATTTTGATTGTGTTTTCCTACCTTAACTGTAACATTGCCTTGCGGCGAATTCACGGCCACTACGGCCATATGGTGGAGTTTTAAAGAGAACGTGCCATGGAATACATTAGGCTGGATGGAGAAACTGACGAATCGCTTGGCATTGAGTGGAGCAATGTGGCAATTAGATGATGCTGGCAAGAATGGGTCCTGAATGGCAGTGGACAGCCTAGGGTGACGACAGAACGGAACGATCGAGTGATTGTCAGACCAGCTGTTACACCGCACCAGATTAGTCAATATCAACCATCAACATGTTATCAATACTGAAGTGACCACCCAGACCTTTAGTAGAAGACTACAGGGGCAGAATCTATGCTCGCAGCGCTCATTACACTTAACAATGACTAGCACACACCGTCAAGAGTGATTACAGTGGTGCCGGGCATGATCAACGTGGAATTGTGCTGATTGGAGATGAATTATCTTCAGTGATGAGTCCCGTTTTGAACTGAGCCCTGACGACCAGCCCAGACATTGTCAGGATCCTGCTCTAACTGTAGATGCCACATGGCCCGACAACAGGGAGTTATGGTTTGGGGTGCCATTTCACTTGATAGCCAGATCCTCCATGGCACCCTCACCGTGGTACATTGACGAAATTCTATGACCCGTTGTGTTGCCGTTCCTTTTGCAGCACCCCAGATTTACTCTTCAAGATAATGCTCGCCTATACACGGCACACCTCTCCATTGATTGTCTTCATGGTTGCAACACACTTACTTGGCCAGCCAGATATCTCTGCTATTGAGCACATATGGGATGATAGGGCCATCTCAGAATGTTGTTGAGTTAGCCAATTGGCAAAAAATTCCACAGAACAGTGTCCGCCTACTGTATCAATCTACGCCACGTCGGATACCAGCTGTTATCCAGGCCAGAGGTGTTCAACACCTTACAGCACCCTACTTACTTTATTTAGCTCTTTCTGTCCAATAAATCTTCCAACTGTTCTGAAATTCTAATCATTTTGTTTTCTGTATATGTACATTAAACATACCAAATTTTGTCTTAATCGAATAATTCCTTCTTGGTGCGTAATTTTTTTGTCAAAAGAGTGTATTTTCATCTTCAAAGGAGTTAAATAATAAAGATCTAGTTTTTAAACAGGAAAACTATACATGTTGAATGTATTTGTAGATGGAAAAGAGAAATTTGTTTACCTTTTGTTTGGAAAATCCTGGATCTATCACAAAAACTACTCCATCAATTGTCAAAGATGTTTCTGCTATATTTGTTGAGACCACAACTTTTCTTCCAATTCCACCATTTGGCTTATTTGGAGGTGGTGGCTCAAATATTCTCTGCTGCAAATTAGGGGGAAGAGTGGAATATAATGGAATGCATTTGAGTTCTCCTACATCAGGTCCCAAATTATCAACTTCTCGCTTTATTCTCTTACATGCTTCTTCAATTTCCTAGACCAAACAAATATGTTTTTACTCTTACAGCATTTATTTACATTTAAATTATGTTTTAAAAATTTCTAAAAAAAAAATATTTTTAAAATAACAATAAATCTTAACTTAAAAGATTTGAACTTACTTCTTGTCCTGTAAGAAAAAGTAAAATATCACCCTCGGATTCTTCACACATATGAATTTGAATGACAGTTCTAATTGCAGCTTCCAAATAATCCCGCTCAGGTTCTGGTGTATAAAAAATTTCTACAGGATGTGTACGTCCAGGAACATTCATTAGAGGAGCATTGTCGAAGTAATGCTAAAAAATTAAAAATATATATCTTAAAAAACTTATAATCTTATTACATTTAAGTAGTAAATTAATTAAGAATTGAACAACAATTAAAAAATAAAAAAACATTTCCATCAGCCAGGATGTTTCGATCTGCAGATCTGGTTTACGGTAATTTTTTTTGGGTTATTTTTTTCAAATGAGTTTAATATTTTTGTTTGTTGTTCGATTTTTAATAAATTTCACTCCAAACTAAGTTGAATTAGTAAATTAGTCTTTCAAAATTCTATGATGTTCCGTAGTGGCAGTAACTGACTATTTTTATTTTGCAGAAATTTTAACAATTATTACCTTTTAAAAACAAGATGTTAGCACTATAACCTCCCTTATTTCCCACTTCTGTTTTTGATCCATATTAAATCTCATTTTTAAGTGATAAGAACATTATGGAGGATATATACACACAAGTTGGAGTTAGATTCCTAAAGAAACATTTTTCTTGAAATTTCTGAAATATACTATGCACAAATGAAAATTAGAGGTACAGACAGGAAAGACAAATATTGTTCTTACAGATTAAAAAAAAAAAATTAATGGGAAGTCTTATGAAAGAGTTGAAATGCAACAGGAGATAGAACAGAACAGCAACTTCACACACTCAATAAAAGCAGGAGAGAAATAGAAAATTTCGTGAACAGAAAGGACATCTAGTGGAGACAGAAAGACTGTTTGAGCACAGATCCAATGGGTAATTTATTAAAAATAACACTTAACACAGTTAAAAAAACTTAACACAGGAAAAAAAAAAATAATCTTTGGAGTTCTTCAAAGAAAATGCCAGCTGAATTTCAACTAATAACAGGATTAATGGCCAAACAGCAATTGAGATAGAAGGGAAGTGTTCAATGACGAAGGAACATGAAGTTTGCGAGATCAGCAACTGGGAATGAACAATCAACTAGACTCTGAAAAAAAAAAGTGACAACTATAGAGCATTAGTGTACGGAATGCACTAGGAATTCAGATAATCCTGAATGGTTAGTCAGATGTTTCATAGAACGATGCATTCCAGCTGCAAAACGTCTTCCGCTAGTAAGGTAAAGTACAGGTGCAACAAAAAGTGAACAGATTTACCAATTAGTGACTAGGAAGACTTAGGAACCTCTGAATCGTTAAGGTTAATGACACTAAAGAAAGGCCTATAAGAATACCTCGGCACTGACCAACTTAGTTGGAAAGCAATAAAACAATAAAAAAAGAAGAAGTGGAGGGGGGGGGCTTTCCTGAGGTGTGCAGGGTATAATGTCGCATTGTTTTGGTTTGCCTGGGATGTTTTAGGAAGACTTGGGAGATCGGACACTGATGATAGACAAAGAACAGCAGCTTCTAAAGGAATATTGCGAATTTCAACCCTTTCAGAATTGTCAAGCTTGGAGACAATAACAAACTTGCATCCTGGGTATTTACTTGTGTCTTTGATTGAAATTTAAATCTTAATAGGACAGGAATCTTTCTGTGCAGTTTGTCTAGTCCTAACCCTTAAAAGCTCTACCCCATTTGAATGCTAGAAGACTGCCTGCAGTAGGATATCAATGGGAAATCATTCTAAGCTTTTTTTATGTTGAGATTCATGTAACATTCCACTATGGTTTAGGATGGAGTGGAAAAATATAAAGATGTCTCTGGAATAGTTACAAGAAGACTAGCCTAAATCATAATATAAACATTACGCAGGATGTTATTTGCATTATCTGATAAAATTATTGGTTTGGAGATTATATTTGTGAAGAAGTCACAATTTGCAAACTGGACAAGCAGAACAAAAAAATAATAAAGCAGAAGATCAAGTTCTTTAAACTGTTAAGGATATCAGCAGAGTATAGATGTAGTAATTTCTTTTTCCTTCCCTGGTGGAAAGTGTCTTTCAAAATACCTGTTCTTAAGGATTAAAGATGACCTGTAAATGGTCATTGCTCCAGGATTATCAAAAATTTAAAAGAAAAATATGGAACACAAGCAGAACAAGTGCCAAATTAATCCAGAAAAGGATAAAGAAATAAAAAGAAATAAAGGATAAAAGGATAAAGGATAGAATGCAAAGTGTGTGGATGATCCGTTACTGAAGACGATATCTATGAACTAAAAGATCTTTATAGTAGTTCTGCTGTTGACTAAGAGCTCGAGACTGGAGACAGAGAATTGAAGTCACCGACAATCAAAAAATGATCAATGAGGTTTCTTACAAGTCTCTATGTGAAACTGGTGCAGTGAGATACTGGCTATTTGTGTTGTTTAATCATCCTGATAATAGACAAAGAACAGCAGCTTCTAAAGGAATGCCGAATGTTACAGGAACATGAAGAAACTTATCTCCTCCTTTATCAGTAAATTGTTAACTGAGAACAACAAAAGTTAACTATATCTGTGCCTAGAAAAATTTTCCTATAGCACAGATAGATATATAGGTAAGCAAGAGGATCTTCACATAGTTACAGTTGAATTAAAAACCTCTTGAATTCCAATAGCTGTTAAGTCATTGTTAATTTAAAATGAAAAAAGATTGAAAACCCTGTGAAGCTACTGTTGATATCCCTCTATACAAGAGATCATAGAGATGTCCTCCATATTATCGATATAACATTGCCTAGGAAAGAAATGTATGAGAAGATGAATAGTACTGCAAGCAATGCTTTGATGGAGAAACTGAAGGACTCTTCTTTGAAACTTGAGTAGTTAAGTCATTGGCAAAGATTGTGTAGTAGAACTGCAAACTAACAACTTGGGATGGGGATGACTCTTAACAAAAGCCGAGAATGATACGAAAGGGACATGTTATGTCTGATATGAAGTAGACACCGACTGTGTTGACTTTACTACTGAGGAGAAACTCTTTCATTTATAGTTGAACTGTGATCACTTTCGGTACTCTAAGCAGTAAATAAGATTTCATTGATAATCTGGATATCTTTTTTTCCTTCAAATGAGGGCAAGAATAGTCATCCGATTTAATGCACTTTTACAGGCAACTCTCAAGGTTCTGTTCTTGTTAACTCCTCGAGGAGTTCATTGTCATCTGAACTATATTACAAAGGTTAATGTAATAAAAATGAGTTATTTTTGTTTTTTTGATAGGCTTTACTGCTTTTGAAAAGTCTGCACTATCGTCACTTTTCCACAAATTATTGCTCCCCATTAACTTGGTGATCTTGTCAACAACTCAACACAAATAAATTCTTTAGGACACGTGTGTCTTTTCTGGCCAACAATATTATCATGCTGAACTAGCACACCCTGAGTCAACACTATGTACCAGTTGTCTCTTATGGCCAGCTTCAGATCAGAACTCATTATATGTGGCACTGTTGTACCTTTAGCCATAGAATGCTCCAGAGCTGAATCCTTGTTGTCTCAGAAAAGCATTACTTTCCCAGCAATGGCATTAACAGAATCTTTTTTGGCTTCACAGAGATTGAATGCCTTATATTTGCTTACATGTATGGTAAGGAAAAAGATACCAGAAGATTACAGAATATTTCGCGAGACGAAACTGAGGGAAGCAGCTCAGGCTAGAACAAGCATAAGGAGAGTTGAAAAAGAAATAAATCTTAAACAGACGATCCCCTCCTCTCTCCGAGATCAACATGGATACAGTCAAACTAACAGGAAAGAAATAAAAAGGATTATTCAAAATTACTACAATGAACTCTATTCTTCTAGAGGCCAATTGCCTGAACCAACTGTTCCAAGTCAAAATGTTATCCCTGAGGTCCTAAAGACAGAGGTGGAACACGCAATTAATAAGATGAGGCTGGATAGGGCCCCGGGCCTGGACGGAATGAGGGTTGAGGATGTTAAATATGGAGGACCTGCGTTGATCAAAGCTCTGGCTAACAGATACACATGGTACCTAATGAGAGGACAAATCCCTAGTGAATGGAAAACTTCTAAAACAATACTACTATTTAAAAAGGGAGACAGAGAGGATGTAGGGAATTACCGCCCTATTAGTCTACTTTCTCACATTTACAAAATATTTACTCAAATAATCTTGAATAGAATCCAAACTATCCTAGAATACCAGCCGAGAGCAAGCGGGATTTAGAAAAGGTTTCTACACAATAGATCATATTCATGTTATAAATCAGTTAATTGAAAAATGTCGGGAATATCAGATGCCCCTTTGCTTCCTTTTTATAGATTTCAGGAAGGCATTTGATACAATAAACCACAATCATTAATGCTTTACTTGAACAAAATATAGACCCAATATCATTCAAATAATTAGGGAAATAAACAGAGATTAAACAACAAAAATAACACTTTTTGATCAGCCTGTACAGATTGACATAAATCGAGGAGTCCGACAGGGCGATGTTATTTCACCAAACCTCTTCACAAGCACTCTGGAATATATTCTCAGAAAATCTGAATTGAGAGGAGGAATCAATATCGATGGTGAAACTCTCAATATCCTCCTGTTCGCAGATGACGTTGTCTTGGTCTCCCAAGACCCCAAGGAGCTGGAGGAAATGGCACAAGAAATCCATGAAAACTGCAGTAAGATAGGACTTGAAATAAATGTCGAGAAGACAAAATGGATTAAAAATTCTCAAACAAGTGACTATACAATGCACCTCGATGGCACCATTGTTGAATGTGTTGATACATATAAATATCTTGGCCAAGTCATCACAATGACAAATGATCTTTCAGCAGAATTAGCTCAAAGAAAAAGATCAGCCTGGTTGTCTTACAACCGTCTCAGAACTTCCATCACAGATCAAAGGCTTGACATAAAAACTAGAGCAGATATTTTTAACAGCAATATATTACCATCATTGTTGTATGGTTCTGAGACTTGGAACACAACAAAGAGAGAAGAAGAAGGCCTCAGGGTGACCCAGCGTGCGATGGAGCGAAAACTTTGTGGTGTGAGCAAACTGGATAAAGTCAAAAATTCGGATTTACGTGAAAGAACTGGCTTGAAGGATGTTGTCGAGCAGATATATAACAGCAAGAGAAGATGGGCTGGGCATGTGGCAAGATTAAGGGGCGATAGATGGACATACAGGATCATCAACTGGATACCTCGAACAAAAAGAAAACGTGGAAGACCACCGACGAGATGGGAGGATCCTTTGGTCAAGATGTTGGGAAGAACCTGGAGGAGGAAGGCACAGGACACGGATTTTTGAAGGCATCTCTGCGACCTGCATCTGTGGAGAAATCCTAGATGAAACTACGGGTCCATCAAAGAATCAAAGAATGGCTGAACCCAACTTTTGTTGTTGGTAAAGATTAATGGAGAAATATTTATTATCTTTTAACTTCATAGCAACGCAACAGCTCTTGAATGGGTCTATTCTGCTATTCTAAATCTCCGATGTTAAACAATCGGGAAGCAGCTTACAGCAACTTTCCTGTACTGCAGTTCTTCATGCACAATAAAAAGTCTTAGCTTAACTCAAAAGTGTGGATGCTATTTCATACAAAGTTTTACAGTGAGTATCCAGAATAAACTGGCCTACCTATGCTCATAATACAATTTACTTTGCCAGACAATGGTGCACAGCTATGATGAACAGATAGAATTACAATGTGCACTGATAAGTGTCAAAAAGTTTTTGTTCCTTCACTGCACAGAAAATGAGTAACAAATCTATTCCTAAGAAAGAAAAATTAAAATGCACAAGACTAAGAGTTAACTTATCTGTTTTTGAATTTGCGATACCGGGAATCCAAGACGGACCATTTCTAGTTTCCTGACCTTCATCCGTTGGATCTGCCCAGTATCTTACATCACAGTGAACTCAAAAAACATAAATAGAACAAAAGTAAACATCAAAACGGCCCTCCAATAAACATATTGGATAGCAGTTTTGATGTTTACTTTTGTTCTATTTATATGTTTTCCGAATCCACTGAGATGCAAGATACTGGGCAGATCCAACTGACGATCAGGAAACCAGAAATGGTCCATCTTGGATTCCCGGTATCGCAAATTCAAAAAACAGATCAGTTAACTCTTAGTCTTGTGTGTTTTAATTTTTCTTTTTGTTGTTGTATGCACGTTAATTTTATGTATTGAATTCTCTATTCCTCTTTGATGAATGTCTGGAGGGATGCTGCTATATGTAAACAATTGAGGTCAGATTCACAATTTATCTTCTGACAACTGCCTCCAGTTATGAGGCACAATGTAGATCCACAACTGTCCTCGACCAATATCCCAATAAAAGGTTCATTTATTTTTTAAATTTTTAATGCACTTTTCTAATTTACCATTTGATTGATACTTATGGTGGGGGAAGAGGAAGCCTGTGCTTACCACCACAGAACCACCCTGAGATCTTGCGTTTCATAAAAGCACAGGACAAAGCATTGTTGCAAAAAAAACAAAAAAAACAACAACAATTAGCAGCTACTCAACTGCCAGCCAGGATCCCCCTTTCCACTGATTGCTCTTCAACACTGTCAATGGAAAAGGATCCTGCCATGGATGACCCTTCACCAGCTATCCAGGCCAAGAGGCCTTTAAATCACAGCAAAAAAATTCCAGTGTATAAAATCCTTAAGTATTTATTCAAAGTAGTACCTATTAGTTTTCATAGTAACTGGATCTTTAATTTCAGGAGTAATGTTCTAAAATATTACCCAAGATTCCCACATAGCAGTTGGCAAAACCATTCCACACATTTGAAAAAGATGTTCTGTAGAAATGAATTCAAAGAAAGAAAATAACTGTCTTACAAATTAAAGTTCAACTCTCCCTTCCCCATTGTTATCAACTACAAATCAGCAGGTGAAAAAGTAAAATGATATAATTGGTTTTTTTTTTAACTTTTATTTAAAAAAAAAGAAAGAAGAAAAAACTTACCTGAAATTTTCCAGCATCTAATGTAGCACTCATGATAACAATTTTCAGATCCGATCGTTGTTTGACCACTTCTTTCAAAACTCCCATTAAAATATCTGTTGCAAGTGTTCGTTCATGAGCTTCATCAAGCAATATCACACCATAAGCCTCCAATAAAGGATCACTCATTGCTTCTCTTAATAACATACCATCAGTCATATATCTGAAAAACAAAGCATATAAGATTTAGAGCATGGAATGCATAAATTTATGCTGCTTTTTTTAAACTGAATTATCATAGTAGTGTTGGGTTCATTATCTTTTAAAATACCCTTGATTACTTCAGTTTTGAGTATGTTATAGGTGGAATGATTCTTATTAAGTAAAGGCTTTTGGTTTTACGAGGACGATTCAAACGAAAATGATAAAAATGTCTCAAAAATCAGGGAATGTAAGTAGAGCAATGCGATGCCACACTCGTACAGTCTCTATACCTCTGCCATCGTGGAGGTTTTCACTAATGATAACTGCCACGTTAGTGGCACTTTGAAAATGGCAGCCCCCTTAGAGCAGTGCACCAAACAAGAACAGCATGCTGTGGTACGATTTTTGGCCTGTGAGGGTGCCAAGCCCATCAACATTCATCGATGGATGTTGGCAAAGTATGCCGCAGGCATGTGTGTACAAATGATACAGGAGATTCGAGCCATTCTGATCTGGATGATGCGCCGAGGCCAGGAGAATCACGCAGAGTTGTCACCGCTTGAGTCGATCACCGCCGTAGACGCGATGATTCAAGAGGACCAACGAGTCACCATTAAAGATATTGAATCTTCACTTCTATTGAGTGTTGGGGTCTGCCCGCCACATTATACACAACGAACTTTGATACAGGAAAGTAGCTGTGATCCCTCGCCAACTCACATCAGACATTAAATGAGACGAGTGGATGCCTGTATGGAGCTGATGCGGCAGTACGAGGCTAAGGGTGAAGGATTTCTAAAGCGAATAGTTGCCGGCGACAAGTCTTGGGGACACCATGACCAACCGGACTCAAAGAGGGCAAGCAGAGAATGGCTTCACTCATCTTCTCCCAAGCAGAAGAAATTCCGCTTACAGCCATCAATGGGTGAGGTTATGCTTACCCTTTTCTGAAACCACAGTGAACCAATTGAGGAACATTACATGGATAAAGGGACGACTGTGATCGGGAACACGAACAGGGCACTTCTGACTGATGCACTGAAACCTGCGATTCACACGAAACACTGTGGAAACCTTTCTCAACTGGTGTTCTCCTTCAGCAAGATAACGTCAGACCACATATGGTCCATTAAACAGCGTTAATCATCAAATCCCTCCGCATACAGTGTCTTCCCCATCCTCCTGACTTGGCACCCGCTGATTACCATATTTTTGGAGCTAAAAAGGAGGAACTTGGTGGATGCAAATTTGGAAGTGACGAGGTGGCCCAGGACTGGCTGTGCATTCACTCAAACTTTTTTTTTGGGCAGGGATACAAGCCTTGCCAAAAAGGTGGCCAAGGACAGGAATGTAGACTACATTGAGAAGTAGCAGTGTTCATTTTGGTACCTCTAATAAACAAACTGTAATAAAATATTTATTGTTTTCATTTGGCTCACCTTCATACATACCACCTAGGAATGCATAATGTCATTTCTGAGAGTGCTTCAATGAACATACAAATTAAGTGGGAAATGATAGAAATAATAAACAGAAATGAGCTTTTGTAGTATCTACAATTAAATATTGTCAACTTCCTTGAAACAATCAAGAAGTGCTTTTCTTCAAGAAAGATTAATGAGAAGAGTTTTGCTCTCGGCCTTTTTGCAACACGAAGTAATAAAAATACAACATGCTTTCAATCAGGCCACAAAAAGTAAATGTAGACTTACAGCTAGTAACTTTCTTCTAAATAAACTTCACTTTTGTTCTTGTTTTTCTTTTTTTTTCCCCCATACAGAATATTTCAATATAGTCTAAGGACCCAAAGCAGAATATTGAGCGACGGGGCGACAATGTCGCAGAACGAAAGTGAGGGCTGCAGAAAGATATCGTATAGAACAGGGTCTTTTTTTTTTTTTTTTTGGTTGTCGATTTGAAGGTTCGTTTTTTTTGTTTTTTTTCTGCACCTGCAGAAAGTTTTTCGTCTTAGCATCAATCGTCGCAGAAAGATAAAAAACATTCTGCTTTCGAGGTCTAAGGTAGCTATCAACAATAATAATGTTATTGTAGAAAAGAAATTACACGAAGAACAGTAAGGAGAAGAAATTATCAGTGAAGCCTTTGGAAAAGCAGAGTGAGATCGAACATTTTATTCATAATGTTACTTTCTAAAAGGGAAAAAAACAAAACTGAATTCTAAAAGACAAAGATTCAAAGTGTCCAGACAAGCAATTGAAATTATTACAAAAGCACCATTTCTATTATAACTGAAGATCTGGCAATATAGAAGTTAAGATTATGTTGACTACTGTACTGTAAAATGCTAACAAACAAATATATATTATTCTATCAGGATAAATAATAATCAACAATCTATAATTAAATATTGTAATGAAAATTTTCTACTTCAAGCAAATATTTTCAGACAAATATAACTGGATACAAGAATTGAATTCAAAGTGCACAATAAGAATGGATATGACAAAATGTAGGATACGAGCCATGAATGAATGGAGAAGGCCACTACAAGAAATCAAGACACTTTAAAGTTGTCGTCTAATCTTTCTTTTTTTCCAATTTATTCACTAGAAATTGAATAAAAATTCATTACAATAAAACTAAAAGTAATTAATAAACAGGAACTAGAAGTTTGTTTTTTTTTTTTTTTTAAATTTGTTGTTTCAATTATTTTTTCCAGTAACGTTGTGTAGGCCATGTTGTATTTATTTAAAATTATTAAATTCAAAATTTTAATTAAATTGAATATTAAATTCAATTAGTTACTGCTTAATATTTTTTTTTTATCCTTACCAGTTAAATTAACTTTATGCTAATAATTTTACTGTTTTGTTATTGTAATATCTCTGTCAAATATTAGATGAATTGTACTATGAGTTATTGTTAAATAAATCCTCTTGCTTCCAAATGTCCAAAGGAAACGAAAATGCATTAAATTTTCAATCTTCAACTACATGAACATTGCAGTAGCTCAATGATCTGACTAATTATGTTTTTTACAAAGACTATATAGGAATTGAGAAAAACAATAGAAATTACAAATCATATTTTTTTGTTGACAACAACAATGTGAAGTTTAATAATTAAAATGGGGGGAGGGGGTATTAAGTGTTATAAAAATCTATTACATTGAACTTTGTTTTTAATTCCATAAATGATTTTACAGGAACTTTAGAAAACAAGCATTGCTGAAATTTATACTAAAACGACTTCCAAAACTTTTTGCTACATATACTTACTTCAAAATGGTTTTAGGTGATGAGCAGTCTTCAAATCGAATGCTATAGCCAACTTCTTGACCTAACTGTACATCCATTTCTTCTGAGACTCGCTGAGCAACACTCATAGCAGCCACCCTCCTTGGCTGTGTACATGCAACACCTCGCTTTCCTCGGGCTCTTACAAATTCAACACACCACTGAGGAATCTAAGAGAGAGTCATAACACATTTTAATTGAAAAATCTGATTGGGTCCTTGAAAATCTGATAAAAGATTATTTTGATATAAAAATACATTTCATTTTAAGTTTACTGTGATACCTAAAAACAAAAAGAAAAGGAATTTAGATTGTTTAAGGTTTCATGAATAAAATAATTTCAAATCTTACAAAATACTTTTCTGATAATTTTCCCCTGGACAACATTAACGTAGTTTTTTTTCTTTTTTTTTTAGATCATTAAAGTAATTAAAAATTTATTTATTATCTCAATCTTCCTTAAACAAAAAAACAAAAAACAAAAAAAAAAAAATGCTATAAAAAAGACGAGTAATTTAGGTTACTTGGAAAAAAAAAAAAAAAAAAAAAAGTACTTCTTGAAATAAAATGAAAATTTATATGGAATCACATGTTATTGTTAATGTAAAAATCTCATGAAATACTTGTGATTATTATTATTGCCAAGACAACGCAAAGGAATATTGAAAAATCCTTCACATGATAACGTTCTACACTATGAGATTAATTGCCTTAATCAAAACAATAGGAAAAAGCATCGGTGGGGTGGGGGGTTAGAAAACCTGATACAGAATGGATTAAAAAGTTCATTGACTAAATAAGAAAATATAGAAATTTAATAAAAATTGCTGCATAAATGTAATACAGTGAAACTTCTCCGAGCGGCCACCCCTGTATAGCGGCAACCCTTCTAAATGACCAATTATTCATGGCACGGATTTTTCGACTCATAGACCTAATATTAAAATAACCTGTATAAGCGGCCATCCGACCCCCTCTAAACGGCCACCGAGTGGGATCGCCCATTTCATTTTTTGGGAAATTTTACTCACTCCATGCTTTAATTTTGAGAGGAAAAAACTCAAGGTCAAGTCCATTCCAGCGGTTACCCCCCTTTTCTTAGAAAGAGTGAAAAATCTGTTATCTCTTTTGTATTCTCCCCACACCCTTCAGATAGGGAATCCCCATTGCACCAACCATAGAAACAGTTTCATTTCATTAGTTGTTCAGTGATCTGAGTTGCAACGATGCCGAAACGCGTTTTCCTAAATCTCGAGCAGCGCATTGAAGTTTTGCATGAAATAAAATATTGTACTATTTTCTCTTTAGATAAGTTTTAAATTTCATTTTAAATAAGGAATATATGTAAGACTTGTTTATATTACGCATTATAGCAATTATCTTATAATAGTAAATAAAACCCTTCAGAGCGGCCAAATATTCTTGGTACTGTGGGGTGGCCGCTCAGAGAGGTTTCACTGTACTATCATTAAATTTTATGTGTTTCTAATGGGCAATCATTTTCTTCTTCCGAATACTGATTTATGCTCATTATTCTTACTTAGTATCAATACTTCTTAAGAATTTAATACAATAGGATTAAGAAAAAGCCTCTAGGCTTCATATTCATAAACAATTAAAATCAAACAAATGAATACTGCAGTTGGCCTTTGGGTGATTCTATAAAACCTATTGGTAGTGTAGGGGAGAAGTTGATACTGTTATTCCATAAAGTTCCATCATTCAAAACATACTAATCAAGCAGTTTAAATTTCAGATTTATATGTTATCTTTTCCAATCACTCTTCAAGTGAAGTATATATCAGTTTAATCTTTAATAAACATATAAACTATAATGATTATTTGAATTGTTTAATAATGGAATCTTCATGAGTTACAGTATCCTTTATCTGGGTTTCTCAATTCACACATATATACACTGATGGAAATGAAAATCTCAACACCAAGATGGAGTTATGCTAGGTGAATGAAAATTACACACAATATTTGTCTACATGAGTTATTACACTGATACCAGTTTCAATATCATAACTCACATGATGTGCGTCCAGCACCATTAAATGTCATCGTCCTCATTACCCTCATTGAAGACAGGTGTCCACACACACATGCATCCGATTGCAGAGGTGTCAGATGTCATCCTGTGGGATGGTGTTCAAAGCTTGCTGCACCTGTACGGTCAGATCGGCAATGGTTGTTATGGGTTGCGAATGAGTCCAGAACCGTCATTTAATCATGTCCCTCACATGCTCTATTGGCGAAAGATCTGGCGATCTTGCCAGCCACGGTAACATGCTAACATCTCAAAGAGCATGTAAGGTTGCAGCTGCAGTAAGTGGAAGAGCAATACCCTGTTTAAACAGGCATCCGTCACTACAATGAACTTCAGAACAACGGGCTCAACCACCATTTTGATGTAAATGTTTACTGTCATGTTGTTACCATGAGATAACTACCAAGGAGGGTTCCTGTTATCATTCGAAATCCCTCCCCATACCATATTGCTGGGGTTGGGTCAGTATGTCGACAATGGATGCTTCATTCACCAGACCTCTCCTGACTCATGTACATCGATGTACATGAGCATATCATATGAGTTGTGATGCTGAAATTGGTATCAATGTAATAACTCATGTAGACAAATATTCTGCGTAACTTTTATTCATCTAGCATAACTCCGTCTTGGCTTTGGGATTCCATTTCTGTCTGTATACATATAAAAGAAAAAGTAATAGAATTACGGATTCGATTCCTATTATTTATTTTTTTACAAAATAATTTATACTTTCTATTTCTTTGATTCTATTTTTCGGAGGAATATTATGAAATTATATTCACTAAACAACATTGCAATGATCTGCTGAAAACTGAAATTCTGTAATAATAATTCTTTCCTTTTTTTATATATACACTGACAATCTTAATACTTTCTTATTGAGTTTTGGATAAGTTACGAGAAATAAAGTAAATTCAATATTAAAACAATTAATCAGGATTACATATTTTGAAGTTATAACTTTCTTGGTAACAATCAAGAAGTGATATTTCTTCAAGAAAGATTAAGGAGAAAGTTTTTTGTTCTTGGCCAATTTGCAACATGTTTGCTATAAAGAACAACATGCCTTCAGCTAGGCCTTATCAAACAAAACCAAAAATATGCACATGCTGGTCACAATAATATGAACATCTCTGGATTCCTGTAATGGACAGATTCGCACACTTGGTATGCATCACAGCATCAATCACTGTAAAAGCACCAGTGTTTACCTAACTGCCAAGTGTGAGGAAAATGGGATGTGCTTGCTTGTAGGGCAGATCTCAGTGTATTACAACGATTGCAAAAAGATTTTGATTTTTGCAAGAAGTGTTCTGTCAAGGGTGTACAATGAGTGCGTAAATGGTAACAGGCAATATCCTGAAGATGATTATGCGGTTGGAAGGCAGTGGTTGATGAATGCGGGGTCCGATATGTCACCTGATCAGTAATTCTCAAGACACGCCACCATCCATAAACTTAATGAGGAATACAACAGACGCAATGCCCAAAGGATATCCAAAAGGACTACAGACATACATAAAAATGGCAGAGCAATGGCAGGCATCATCCCAACAGAGTGCCAAATATTACTAGCTAACAAGCATAAATGTCAGCAAAACTATAAAAACTGGAGCCTGGAAGCAGGTGACATGGTTGGACGAATCCCCATTCCAATCCCATCAGCACGATAGGCTGGGTGTGGAAGAAACCCATGAAGCAATGGATTCATCATACTTGTCCCCTCATACCTGCAGACATTACTCTCAATGTTAAGGCCTACAGAAACATCATTGCTGACCAGGTTCATCCCTTTATATAAATCATGTATCCACAGGAGGATGGTGTGTTTCAACAAGACTATGCTCCTTGTCATAAGAGCAGGGATGTTGGTCAAATGGTTTCAGGAACATTCCACAGAACTGTTACTAATGATATGCCCTTTACATTTACTGGTTCTGAATCAGACAGCAACTTTAGGATATCATTCAGGTCCTCCTGATCCACCCCAGAATCTCACCCAGGAGACAGTTCTTGTTCCCCAGAGTTATCAGGACTTTTTTGTTTTTTCATGCCTTAACATGTGGGTATATTTCTCAGAGCCAGAGGTGGGCGAACATTATATTAGGTACAGTAGCTGTTCTTATTTTTTTGGCTGGTTTGCATGTGCAAGTTTATAAATTGATTAAATAATTTAAGATACACATTTTTTTCGCAGTTATTTTTAATGTCTTATTAGCAAATTACTTATACAAGGAATAGTCAAAAATGACATATCAACCAAATCCTACATTTTCAGCTAAAAATGAAGCATACAAATAAAATTTGAATAACATTTTCTTGACATGCAGAAAGTGAGATCAAATTTTTAAGTTCAATTCATTAAAATGTCATCCTTTAACGCCAAAGTTAAGTAGAGTTAACAGATCATGCCTGACAAAGGCTATTAGGAAGAGAGTTCTTGTCAGAATTGTGAAAATACCATTTTAGAAAACTTTTGCACATATCCTATTTTCCATTTCGTAGGATTTCTGCACAATTTGCACTAGACTCTTCATTTCAAAATCTTTTTGATCAATTTCAGTTTCGTCACAAGCAAAAATTGCATAATGAAAAATCTGAGTCAAGAGCAAAAAAATTACACTCATATTTAAGCTGACTTATAAAATAAAATTGTTTCAAATATTACTGATTCAATCATTTTAACATAAAAGACAAGACAAATATGCAGTTAAATACAGTAAAACACTGCTTTTCAACCTTTTCTGCTTCGGCACACTTTCATATTTGCAGATATCCTGCGGCACACTAAACCTTCTCACTGCTTTTATTGCTAATTAAATTCTTTGAAAAACACCTATGACTTAACAACAAAATAGAAAATGAATGTATAGTCTTATTTTGGCTAATGCATGTACAGTCTTGGTCATATTTCTGTGTACCCAGATTATTTGACGTCTCGATTTTATTCTGGATACAAGCATTTGACTACTGTGATGCTAAATGTTGATAATTGATGTACTCTCAATTTTTCTCAAGACCACTTTGCCACAGCACACTGGTTGAGAAGCTCAGTAGAACATAAATTATCTGAACACTCCCTACCACAGTCACTAGATTATAGTATCTACAATTTGTACATGTTGTTCTGCTGAAATATTACTCCTGCTGCTTTAATGGACTCTTTTCTGATTAGTTTATGATAAATGCAGTATAGCATGAAACTAATCTTAATTTGTCATTATACAGTAGAAGCTAAAAATTATTTCCTAAATCAATTTTTTTTTTTTTAATACTCCATTTATCAAAATAAAGTAGTAACAACATTATTCAACAAATTCTTCTTAATGTTTTAAATAACTTCTAACTCCGTAACTCCAACGACAATATTTCTTAGGGCTAATCGCCCTACTTTATCAAGCTTTTTTTATATAATTTAACCTCACGGGAAGAGAGACCATTTCCCTCCTTCCCAAAAATCAAAAAATAAATTACAAACAAGAATTCTAAATTAACAAAGAAAAACGTGAATCGTATGATGAATAATTTAAAATAAATTTCTTTCTTCTTTTTTTAAGTCCAGTAGTTATCTTATTTCAAATTGCTGTCTTCAATTTTTAAACTATTTTAAAACTGTTAATGAATTCATTTAAAAAGATGATAATTTTAAAAATAAAAACAACAATTGGACTTTAAGAAAAGAAGAAAGAAATTTATTTTTAAATATTTCAACGATTGGAATTCATTTACAAAGAAGATAGATCTATCATAATAGCATCTATAAAGTTCCCTGCAGAATCAACTTTGTTTGACTTGACCTAGGAATGAATGTCAAGACAACAGACAAAGGCTCCTAAGTAAATCCCTAGTAAGAACATAAATAAATTACCTGTGTTGTTTTTCCAGATCCTGTTTCTCCTACAAGTACCATTATTCGATTCTTGTTTAAAATTTCCAAGAATTTCTCTCTGTATTCCCATACTGGAAGTGTTATACGCTTCTTGTACAACTCAAAGTACCTAGATAAATTGGAAATCAACAATAACAATTTAAAAAAATATATAGGACTTCAAGGGGAAAAAAGTATGAAAATTATAATTAAGTAGTAGTTTGAAATACAAGTTTTCATTAGTATTATTTGGTTAGGTGGATCAAAATCTATGATTTTTTTTTATTATTCTACAACATCTTGTTATATGTTGTTCCCTTCTCAAAAGAAATCATTCAACCCCATGCAATCTTCTGAATCTTAACACACTATCTCTGACAATAAACACTCATGAATATTACAGAAGCCTCCGATTACTAAATTGAGATATGAAAGTTATTACCTTCACAAATATTCTACATGGTCAGTAGGAGGATCAAAGCAAACATAAAAAGATTACCATATTAAATTCAATAGCTGTTAAGTTACATATAGGTCAATTACAAAGGTTATATAGCATAAATACATGGATTTCAACTATGATTTTATTACATAAAGATTATAAAAGAACAGAAACTAAAAAAGTCAAATGTACAAAAAAAAAAAAAAAAAAAAAAAAAAACTGACCAAAGTAGATTAGAATATGACAATCTTTAACTAGGAATCTTATCCAATGGATACAACAGAAACGGTCACAGGTGTGGATCGCAGGTTTCAGTTTATCAATCAGGAGTGCCCTGTATGTGTTCCTGGTCAGTTTTCCCTTTATCCATGTAATGTTCCAGAATAGGTTCACGGTGTTCCTAGAAAAGGGTAAGCATAACCTTACCCAATGGCTATGAGCGAAATTTCTTGAGAGAAGAGTGATGCCATTCCCTGCTTGCCCTCTTTGTCTCCGGATGGTGATGGTGTCACCAAGACTCGTCGGCAATGACTATTCGCTTTAAAAATCCTTCACTCTTAGTCTCATACTGCTGCATCAGCTCCATACAAGGCATCCACTTTCCTGTAGGTAAGTTTGTAGTGTATGATGGAATGGGCAGAACCAACGCTCAGTAGAAGTGAGTTTGCAATAACTTTAATGGTGAGCGTCGGCCTTCTTAAATTATCGCGTCTGGGGCGGCAATCGACTGAGTGATGACTGACTGTCCTGGCCTCGGAGCATCATCCACACCTGAATGGCCTGCCTCAAACCTCCTGCACCATTCATACACATGCGCCTGTGACAAACAGGTGGCGCTGTACTTTGCAGACATCTGTCGACAAATGTTGATGGGATACCCTCAAGATATCAAAAATCGTACCGCCGTACACTGTGTTTGGTGTACTGCTATAAGGGGTCCACCATACATTAGTGTCAAAATGAACCTTCACGACAACAGAAATAGAGACTATGCATGTGGCGTCACATTGCACTGCGTACATTCCATGATTTTTAATATCACTTTTATCATTTTCATTTGAATTGCACTTGTAGTATTTATGTTGAGATGTGAATAATGACAGCAACGTCCTTCTTATTTCAGGTTGCAAGTACATGAAGTTGGCCTAATGGATATCTCTCAAGAAGTGCTTTGTCTGCAATCATTCATTTTTGAATATCTGCTATCGAATTTGTTGGAACGAGTTCTTTTGCTAAACTAACAGTCAAATTCAAACACAAGTTCAGATTCGTACTTGAAGTCTTGAATATCATCTATCCATAAATTTCCAAGGTGTCCCACACTACCAATCTTTAGTCATTTATGATCTGTTGTTTTTTCTTATTCTGTGTCTTGTCACTACGAAATAACCTGTCTCTCTTGGATTGATCGAACAAGTCATTAAGAATTTGCAGAACTGATTGGGAGCAGGTTCTCCTATGATCTGCAAACTTCTTAAAGAGACTTAATTTATCAGCAGGACTATTACCCAATTAAGAGATTCAGACTATAGAGCTTCTTGTTCACGATCAATTTGTAGATGTGGTTCAATATGAGCTCTCTCTCTCTCTCTTGCAGTTCTAAATTTGCCATCCCTCTTGTAAAATTCTAATTTTTATATATTTGCAGCCTTGTCACAAGGATCTAAGTAATTTCAACACCTGCATATATATATATATATATATATTAGTTTCTTCTATTTAAGCAAACATGTATAAAATATGCCTAATGCAAGGTTCAACCTAGTAAATAAGTAATGTTAAAGAAGTACTAATTTGAGAAATAAGAAATTTCAAAATTCCCTATCTTCAATTTTGTTTAGGTGGGCAGACTGCATTGCACACACTGAGCAGTTTTACTAGCTGTAAGAAGGCCTTAACCTGTCTATCTAGGTCAAATTTGGTCAATTTGTACTGGGTTCCCAGACATGATGGCATTTATGGAAATGAAAGAGAAGATCGGTTGACCAAGAAATGTTCTTCTATGCTTTCACATGATCCAGAACTTTTTCTATTGATCTGGAGAAAATAGTTCTATAAACATTGGATTACCTCGTAGGGCATGACGCAGGCTAAATTGTTTACAAAAAAAGCCTGACCATAGAATGGCAATGTCATTCTTGAACTTAAATAAGAAACATTCCAGAATGATTAAGGGCCTCTTTACAGAATAGTGAGCTCTACCTATTCTTGGCATTTGCCAGGATAGTATTTGCAGTAAATGTGGAACGAATGACCACATTCTATGTTTTTGCCCTACTCTAGCTAAAAACAGATGGGAGACCTATGGCAAGATCTGTGCTACAACTGATATTATCTCCACTTTTAATATCAATGTCATTCTGTCCTACTGTAAATCCACAGAACCCTTTTATGATCATTGATTCTATTCCCATATCCACTGACACTATGTCAGGGAAATATGGGGTGGGTGGGGGCACATTGATGTGTGAGAGTGCTGAAGTGGAATAAAAATCAGATTCTTAGTTTATCTCTCATCACCCATACAACTTTATATTTAATAAAACATTAGCATTTGTCAGATTCTTACTGACAACTCCCATTTTTTAAAATATATCTTAATAAGATTTAAAAAAAAAAAAAAGGCAAGTCTTCACACAGTAGATATAAGTTTTGTTATGAAAAATTAAAAGTTTTGAATTTTCATAAAAATAATAATAATAATAATAAAAAATGCTGCAAGCCTACATATTTTCTTCCCAAAAGTAAATTAGGCTTAAATTATTAAAAATTACGAAAAGAATTTCCACTTATAAGTTTCGCATCTAGTGGGTATGCATTATGTTCTGGGAAGGTTCTATTAACTCTGAGCATACGAAGTAGCTGCACAAGGGAATTATTTTTTTACATGTTCAAAGGCACAGCGATCATATTTAAAACAGACCTATTTTCTTTATTATTTCATTTTCTGTTTTTCCAAAAATCACTTACTTTTTTTTTTTACTTATAATAATCTCCAGCTTTTTCTTACAAAAAATTCGTTAACATTTTCAAATTGTTTATTTTCTAACTTTGAACAATAATTATTTAAAAGCTACGGATGACTAATTATCAACTTCATACAGCAAAGTTAAAATTCTTTTGTATTTCCACCATCCAGTCTTTCTATTCCGGGGATGATGAGCTACATTTGATCGGTTTACTTGTCACTGACAATTCGCCGCAAATTATCTTATTAGAATAAATTTTTACGAGTTGAAAGAAATAGACAACGCAACGGTTTGTTTACATGCAAGATCCACCATCCCAAAGCCATCTTTTACGGGAATCAAAATAGGCTTAGTAATATATTTATCAATGATTTTACAGAAAATAAAGAGTGACAATTTAACATTTAACTTTATAATAGAAAAAGCAAACTGAAACAAAATAAAATTAAGATATTGTAGATAGGCTTAACTAATTAAAAAGGTTTAAACAGGCGGAAAAGGAACAATATAATTTCAAAAAATATATGAATGAATATATTCATTTTCTTACCTTGGAGTATACGGTAAGCCGGTGAAGGAATTCAACTGAACTTGAACTTTGGGTACATTGGGTAAAATCGACGAAATAACAGTCGAGTTCTTATCCGAATCTTTTTCTTTTTCTCTATCCCGATCTTTTCCGGGTTTCTCCCGATCACGATCTCTGTCATAATCATCCCTCTCATAATTAACGTTGTTTCTAGAATGATAAAATAAAAAAAAAAGAAAAGAAAAGAAAGATAAAAAATGAAATGAAATACATGCGAGACAGAACTCGGCACCACGATGCTCAGAAGCACAAGGGAGCCATGATAAATTTTCTTAACCATCCGATTCTAAAATTTTTCGCCTATTTTAAACTATTTAATGTTATTAAAATGGTGTAGGCAATTCTGAGAAAAAGTTCATTACGTCCACTTAATTTACCTTTTCTTGGATGAATATGCATCGCCTACATCAATCCTTCGTTTGGACATAGCTTACCAAACACGATTAACAATGGCGACGAAATGATGAAAATGATGGAAACACGGAATTATGGGATTGAAAATGGAATTGGTATCGGTTTTTCGATTTAACAACCAATGCTTATAAAGTAAAGTTGACTGAAAATTATTGTTATTATTTATGTATTTATTTTAAAAATTTTACGTTACAGATATACTAGATACTCATATACCTGTGTTGTATTAAATATAACAATTACATTACAAGTACTGTATTACAATCAGAGCTGACAAACAAAAAAATGCAAAACGTGATTTCATTTTTCGTAACGTTTAAAGTTATAACGAAATTTAAACGTTTAAAGTTATTATGCAAGAAATAAGACAGGATATTATTTATGATAAATAATTTACTTACTATAAAATATATATTAGATATATTTTTATTACAATATGCATTTATACATACATATTATATTTATAAATTTAAAATAATGATTTATTATTATTTTTATTATTATATCGAAAAAACTTCAAACCATGGGTTTCCCCATCTAAGACAATATGGCGGGTCAAGCACCAAAGCACATATTGCCATGTTTAAAAAAAAAAGCTTGGAAGAATAGTTAGGGATGTGTGGTTGTGTCCATAAATTTCCTAACTATGCCTGTTGTGTTGAGTAACTCAGCCTTCTGGAGTTGTGCATAAGTGTTTTTATGAAGTCCTAGTGTGCTGAGGCTGTGGTACAATGTGTGACGCACCAGACCAGTGGCGGACAGGACGATGGGTACAACACGTACTCGGTCCTTATCTTATTATTATTATTATCATGTTTGTATGTTTCAAACCTTGGGTTTCCCCAGCAAAAACAATATGGCGGGTCAAGGACCAAAGCACATACTGCCAAGTGTAAAGACGTGTGCGAGAATGATT
>JAFIDM010000001.1:65725387-65796516 GCA_023159025.1 Thereuonema tuberculata
TCTGTTTGGGAGAGAAGGGGACAGCCTGATATTATGTGGTCGATCGTCTCATGCGTAGTGTGGCATTTCCTGCATTTGTCGTCATGTGTGTTTGCATCGTGTAGAATGTGTTTCTTGTAGTTGCGTGTGGAGATGACTTGGTCCTGTATTGCGATCATGAACCCTTCGGTCTCCCCAAACAGCTCACCACTCGTCAGCCATCTGTTCGACGCTTCCATGTCGACATGAGGCTGGCTGAGTTCGTGATGATGTCTGCCATGAAGTTCCTTATGAGCCCATGATTCACGCAGCTGCTGAGTGTGGGTGTCAGGGGTGGTGAGTGTTGGAGAAGAGTTTTCGAGGTCCAGGGGTGTGAGGTGTGTGTCAGCCTTGACAATGGCTGAGTGAAGTGAGGAGTCTTCTGCTCTTTGGTGGAAATGTTCCCTTATTATTATTATTATTATTGTTATGTGTTTTAATTCTTTGGTTTCCTCAGCAAAGACAATATGGCGGACCAAGGACCAAAGCATATGTTATCAAGTGTAAAAAAATTCTTGGGTTAGGGATGTATGGTTGTGTCCAGAAATTTTCTAACTATGAGTGTTGTGTTGAGTACTACAGCCTTCTGGAGGCGTGCATAAGTGTTTTTGTGAAGTCCTAGTGTGCTGATGCTGTGGTGCAATGTGTGAGACACCAGACCAGTGGCGGACAAGGCGATAGGTACAACACGTACTCGGTCCTGCCTCCACTGCATCTGAAGCTCGTGTGCTAGATCGGTGTATTTACTGATTTTGTCTGCGTGTGTTTTCAGCATGTTCTTGCTGGTAGGCACTGCAATGTCAATGAGATAGGTCTGTTTGTTGACCTTATCAACAATTGTTTATGTCAGGTCTGTTGTGATGTATAGTGTTGTCTGTGTGAATGGGGCGATCCCAGTACAGCTTATATGAGAGTGACTCTAATACGCTTTGTTAATTTATGTTATTACAATAATATTACTTTAATATTTCCGATTCTTAAATAATTTATTGAAATTATCATTTTTTTCGCCATCTTTTTCCATTAAGAGCCAGCCCCCACCTCTCTCAGCACCCGGGAGAAAAACCACATTGTAATTTTCGCGAAATAGGATAAAAAGTACGCTAATTTTTTCTTTGAATAGCCGCCTTAATAGAAACATTGTAACATCTTTTTAAAAAATCTTTTTTTAATTGAAATTCATTTTTTCATCTTCGTTATGTTAGTACAATTTCGTAAACGCTTTTCGTTACGTTACGCATACCGTTTTCCCGTACTGATTACAATATATTACATTAAAACTTAACTAAGGAAAACGTAAAAAAAGATATAAAACAATAATAGTTCTTTTACAACTTGGATGTGAAGGAGGAGGGGGGCCATGATAATTTGATATACCCGTCTATGAGGGATTTTCTCACTCTGGGTGAGTTTTACTCAACTTTTTCGGCTCGGTTTCTTTAGCCTTCATCAGGAGATGTTGAGTGTGTTCACAATGTCACGGAGAATAAACAACTTCTCCAAGACAATGACAAAGTAATAGCGCTAAACTCCATGTAATATTCATATACTTGAAACAAGCCTCAAAGACGCGTATATCCAATAGTTTTTTTGTGTTTCTATATTTTAGGCGCTTTTTCTTTCTTAACAATGCGCATAGAAAATTCTTTGAGGCTACCGGAAGGCAGCACAAGAATTTCCTTTACTTTATTTTTAATGTGTATTTTTTTTTACTTTAATTTTCTGGAGGTGAAAACATTTGCATTCCTACTTCCATTAATTTGTACTGATCACGTGATTGTTTACCAATTTGGGAAAGTTTGATGTGATAGAGTTGTGGAGAAGGGGATGGAAAGTCATATATTCTCTGATCTCGATATTAATTTCATATTAGGGATCTCGAGTTACAAAATACGAATATCACATGATTTTTGTACGTATGGGGAAAGTTTTGAAACGATCTCACAAATTCAATTTCTTTCTGATCCACATCAGAACATCTGGTTTTGTAACGCGTACGAAGAACAGGGTATTTCCGCTAGTTGTTAATACACTGAAGCTCGGTTATAACGCGATCTTTCGGATCCAAGATTTCGAAGATCGCGATATAACCGAACTTTTATTTCTTCGTGACGTCAAATGTCGTATATCGCACCCTGCTATCGCCCACACGATTCCAAATCGATTTAAAATGGTCATTTCGCGATTACCTACATCATTCAGAGCTATGTGAGAGAATTTTATATTTATAAATACATAAATTATTACCTTTTCAACACTTTGATGGGTTATACTAGCCAAAATCGATTTCGCGCCGCCATCTTAGAATCTTGTACAAACGACGAGTCACATGGATCGAAACTAGGTATCCATACGCCTATTAGATTATCTGGGCCTCTTTACTGGTTGTCCTTGGCAGAAAAATAGATCTCGATATTCATTTTGGTTAAACGAAAAAGTCCGCGATTCTGGTATTTTTCTAAAAGTATATTGTATTTGACGCATTTTCGTGACATTAGGGTGGGCATAGAGAGTCTCAATTACTGTAAATAATAAGGAAACAAGCATATTAATTTACACCTTTGATTTGATTTTAGGCTAAAAAACGATAAATTTTGCAATTTTACAATTATACACCTTTTGCAAAATAGAAGGGGTCCAAGACCAAATCGCGTTATATCCGAATTCGCGATATAAACGACCGCATGATAACCGAGCTTCAGTGTATTTAATGCGTTGTGATAATATTTGTTTTTAACATTGTTTATCATTTTTTTTACCCAATATCTTTTCTTTCTGTACTGTTTTTCAGATTTTTTTGTTGGTGCTGTTATTTGTGGAATTATTTTTGAAATAATTCATCTTGTTCTTTTATATTATGTGAATTATGTTGCTCATTGTTTCTTTTCTTTCTGTATCATTTGCGTCATTTTTATTTTTTTTTTCGTTTTATATGCATATAATCTGGCTTTATCTATCTATACATATACAGGGTGATTCAGAATTCCTTGTACAAATTTTAAAGGTAGGTCAGGAATACAAAAACAAACCGTATTCATAGTGGAACGTATGTCCGCAAACGACTTATTTTGGAAGGTACACTAAGGTTCAGAAATAAAAGACAACAAGAAAGGTAGAAAACACGTTTATTAACCCTATGTTTATAATATGACAATAAGGTGTACAATTGCAGGTGTGAAAGGAATGTAAGCACTCCTCGTGTATAATACACGCCACATGCTGAATTGAGGGAGTTCGGTGTATGACCTCTTCCTCCATGCAGATCTGCGCGTCGATCGTTACCGACCACAATCATGCCTGTTTCCGTCGAATGATCCAATTTCACACAATCTCTAGTGCAAACGTCTGACGATTGGTGACACGTCTGTTGAGGAACCGTTCACGACACAATCGTACAGCGGCTCATCCGTTTCCGTTCGCTGCCCCGTAGGCTAGGTGAATATCTGCCCTCTCAGCATTAGTGAAGCGATACCCCTTCTCGTACAAAGTCAACGTCTCAAATGGCGATGGCTCACACTGCCCAACTAATGTGCTGCCAAACAGCGCACATTTGGGGTGGTGTTTGCGGACATACGTTCCATTATGAATACGGTTTGTAATTTGTATTCCTGACCTACCTTTAAACTTTGTACAGGGAATTTTGAATCACCCTGTATATAAAAATCAAAGTTTGTATGTACGTATGTTCTCTATACAAATTTACACTGACGGATCTGAACCAAATTTTGCATAGTTATTCTCTACTAACCTGCGGAAAATACAGGCTACCTTAGAAGCTGAGCAAACAGTCCCCTCCCCTTAAATTCATACCATTCACACATTTTGATGATAATACTCGCTAACTGCTTTAAACAAATCTCCATGAAATTTTGTCAAAAATGAAAAGATGCTATTTGATCGAATTTTCCATATTCGGGCCCTAAGGGGTGTAAACAGGGGAGCCAAACATTCTTGAAGGGTATGCATATCTCCGAAACTGCTTGAGGTGGAAACACGAAATTTGACACGAAGGTTTGAAGTGATAGGGGTGTGGAGAAGGGCAGAAAGGGATGGGAAGTCTTATATTCTCCGATCTCGTTATTAATTTCTAGTCGAGTTACAAAATACGAATATAGCATTACTTTATACTTATCACGTGATTTCTGTACGAAATGAGAAAGTTTCGAAGTGATCTCACAATTTCAATTTCATTCTCATCCACATCAAGACATCTGTTTTTTGTAACCCGTACGAAGAACGGGTATTTCAGCTAGATCGTTATATTAATTACCTTGTTTATGATTTTGTTTGGATCAGTTTCTTTGCTATTGTTTATATTATATTATATTATATTATATTATATTATATTATATTATATTATATTATATTATATTATATTATATTATATACTAGACGGGTACCGTCGCTTCGCTCCGGAACCCTTGCATGTATAGCATTAAAAAATAAAAATAAAACCTTTATTTGTTTAGCAAACTAATATAGAGATCGGAGAATACATGACTTCCCAGCCCGTTGTGACCTTCTCCGCTTAACTCAGGTGTATTGCAGGTTGGGGCCTCACACCTGGGGTTGCGCCACACACATTTTTGCACGTATCTTGAAACGCAGAAACGTTTGTGAATGACTGATATCTCGTTCGATAGAACTTTCAAATACCAACATTTTCTCAATATAATGTTCTCTTCCAACTTTTATACTTTTCGTTTAAATTGAGAAAAAGTCAACATTTGACCCTTTAAAAGGCGCCATCTTGGAAACCAAAAACTTTTTTCGAAAGATTTTTGTAGCATTTTGTTTGTCTTAAAAAGATCTACATTTTATCCATTTACATGATCAATCTATCTCTTATAGTTTGGTCACAAAATTGGAAAAACTGAAAGTCTTATGACAGACAGAAAAATGTTTTTATAATATATAATTAGTTTTATAATTATTTTCTTTAAAGTAGTCTTCGTCCATTTTTGTGCTTCTTTTATTGTCGTTTTTATATTTTGAGTTAACAGGTTGTTCTCTGAGAATATGATGTTCTATTATGAGTAGGTATCAGATATATCCAGTCTAATTATATTTCCAACTAATGTTGCATTGTGTATTTAAAAAACAATATCAATACAAATGGTAGAATTATTATTTACAGTTTTTGCTTTTTTTGCTATTTCTTAAGATAATTTTTGATGCCTAAATTAAAACAGGTCTCCAAATACTTTAGAGTAAATGAATTATTATCTTGTTTTAAAATGTCAATGTTTACATTTTCGACAACTATGAAGTCTTTAATAATATTTAATCTATCCATAATTTCTTTTAAGGCATTGTTTAGTTCATGTAATTATAAATAACTAGCTTTTGCCCGCGACTTCGTCCCCGCGGATAAGGAACTGGTTGGAATTTCGGGATAATAGGTAGCCTATGTGTTGCCCGGGGACTAAATCTACCTATCTACAAAATTTCGCGCATTTTAAAATTGAGCTCATCGACAGGTTTAGGAATTGTTTCATTCAGATTTGTGGTGCCTATCCATCTGGAACTACTTGATAGTCCGCGATGAAAAGTAGCCTATATGATATCCTTCCCCGTGTCATAGACTACCTGCATGCAAAATTTCATTCAGATCCGTTGAGGCGTGATTGAATGACAAACATAAAGATTTCCCCTTTTATAATTATTATTAAGGATGGATGACTTATTCGTATGAGGAGGTTTGTAAATTGCTAAGATTGTGATTTTTTTTAATAAAAGCTTTTTCTCTTTAATTTACGTTATATTTCATTGTGCAAGTTATGTTTTCGAAAGTAATTGTATCATATATAAAGCCTCTGTACTGTAATGTGTTTTTTTTTTTGTAACATATCATTATACCATCTCGTTTTGCATTTTCCAGTAATTTATGAATATTATTATAATTTGGAAGAGTATAGTAAGAGATCCTTTATATTTACTTCTACTAGGATCATTATTTCGAATCTATGACTTACAAAATTTGTTTTGAGAATATTTAAGAATAATGTTTTCAGATTTCATTTGAGATGTACGAATTTCATTATCAAATTGCGATTCGTTTTTTCATAGTTGAAAAGAACTCCTTTGGCTGTGAGATCTTCCATCTTTTTACTTAAAGATATTTCTTTTCTTTTCTATAAGATAATGAAATTACAAATTTAGAAAGATCTTCGTCTTTTTCAATTTTGATTATTCTTGAGTTTTCAACAAGAAAATATTTTGATTTTTGATCCATGTAATTCTGAAGTTTTTTTTTCTTTTTCTTTTGATAACATTTTCGCTTTCTAAAAGAGTCCTTCCCTTTCGTTGATGAGTTATCATTTAAATAAATTTAGCTCTAGTTTTGATTGTTGAAGATATCGTTATTGTTCAAGATTTTTTTTAAAGCTGTCAACTCACACTGTTTTGGTCTTTAAATCTGCGAATTTAATTATAGGCCTATAAATTTATCTAGTATAGGATTGATACCTGTGAACTGCATCAATGATGTACCATTGGTTGGTTACTTGTAATTTTCGTTGTAAGTCATTGGCTAGCTTGTTGATACTGTCTCTGTAGTTTTCATTTGGAACTTCTTTTTTTGGTTCGATTACCTCTACATTGTATTTCCTTGACATATTTTCCACGTGTTCAGTTTGTGTTTCCAGTTGTGTGACTGTTTCCATACTGTTTTGATTTACTTTTTCCAATGTCAATGTATTTTTATTTATCTTTTTGAGGTACTTTCGATTCGATTGTAACTTATCAATAATGTCCTGATTTTGCTGATTTATGAAGGTCATTCCATCTTTTAAGTTGGATATTTCCATTTTGAATTCCTTCATTTCGTTTTTGAATCCTCTAATTTCATCTTTTAATGCTCTCAGTTCTGAGAGGATAATTAAGGTCAAGGTCAACGTTGTGTGTTCGGGGGGATTCCCCATGTCTCTTATTGGGATTGTTGTTCCCGATTGTGTTTCTTCACTGAAGAGTGAAATGTTTTTGTCTTCTAAGTTTGTTGTTGTTGCTGTTGTAATTCTGTTACAGTTTGTACACTTCCATAAGTTTCTTTTGGATGAGTTTTCTTTTGCTATTTCATCACAGCTGTCCGCACACCTTAAATGTTGTTCAGCCCCGCAGGATCCACATTTAAGTTCTTCATGTTTCAAGAGTTCCTTACATTTAAGACAGTGATTTTTGTATTCTTTGTACTCACTCATTTCTTCTGTTTCTTCGCTGATATGTAAACAATCTTAAAAGTTGAATTACCAATAAAATCAAGGATTTTTTTGGAGAGCGATGAAGTTGCACACGAGCAGTCGCTAGACGCATGCGCTCATTTCTCTTTTAATCAAAAAATAAAAAAAATAAATATACATATTCTTCTTTAATAAATTATATTTGCAGTATTTATTTCTAAAATACAGTTTCATGGAGGAGTTTATTAAACTTAAGTGTTTGGATGTTTTTCGCACATATGGTTGAAATAACGAAACATAAAATGGAAGGAAATCTGTTATCATTATTATCTTGAATGATAACACAAGATAACAAGGGAAACTGACACTTGAAAAATTAATATACAATCGTTTTGGGTTTTTTTTTCTTTTTCCAGTTTTAACAATTCTTATACAATTCTTTTTTTTTTTTTTTTTTTTTTTTAACAAGGAAACCTCTCCAGAATTGATTGAGATGTTCTTCTGTAAGTCGGTAATAAAATAAGAAGTTACGTATCTCGGCTTTCTGTTACGTAGACCCGTTTCCAAAGAAAATAAGCAAAAAATAAATTACTATCATAAAAGCTTAAGTCAGTGTACAGTTTCCGAGTGTAATGAAAGTGTAGTGTTTGCGGTTACAAGTTCTAATTCACCTGAAGTTTGATTTTTTTTTTTAATTATAGAAGAAGGAACCATTTTTTTTATTATTTGCTTATAATGTTGTACATGCTAGAATCATTAAAAATATAGTTATATTAAATAATTTAGTGTTTTTTGATTAATTAAAAACCATAGTTTATTATAGATTCCTATGAATTTCATTCAATTGATTTGAAATTTAATTTGCTGACGCCCCTCACTCTGTTATATTTTCTCAGATAGGTTGTAGGCCATGTTTGGTCGGATCCTCTAGGCGGCCCTAGGGTTCACCCAGCCCTCTGTCGAATGGGTACCGAGTTACTTATTTTTCGGAGGTTAAACGCGGGCGAGCATCGGGCTGACCAACCGACCTCAACTTGGTCGAGAATCTCTCGCGCACCCGAGGGCCTGCATGGTCTGTTGCGATGCAGTTTAACTTAACATGTTTGGTCGGAGGAAGAGTAGGTTGCCATTATACTATCATAACAAAACTGCCTTTCAATTGACTTCATATTTGATTACCGTTCATGTGTGGGTAATGAAATACAACTCCACATTAATGCACCAGAAGGAAGAGCAAAGAGTGCTGCATGAAATTGAAGCATTCCAGTTGCAATATTTTTTAGCATTAAATAAATTAACAACGATTCAGAAATTTAATATAATTACCTCTCTTGGTTTTTTTTTTAAATCTTAATTTCCTAGCCTTTATAAGTAGACATAGCATATAAGCATCCGCAGAAATTTTTCCAGGCGGGGGGGGGGGGGGGCTAGCAAAATATTTTGCAAATGTTCTTTATACTATACAATTCTAAAAAATAACTTTAGTAAAAAAAAACATAATAACTTCAATAAAATTGCCCATTTTTAAATGTCTGTTAGTCCTTTGACGAGAAAGAAATTTTATGAATTACATTAAATTTGAAAATTCCGAGGTTGGGGGGGGTGTCTGGGGGGGGGGGGGGGGTAATTGCCCCTCTTGCCTCTTGTAATAATTGCGGGCGCACATGATACATAGTATTACATACTTGAAGGCTCTGATGATATATATTTAACACTCTAGCATTTTTTCTGGACAAGCTGGATCAAAGAATGTAGAAAAAAGGCTTATATTTTCTTTGGCTGGGTATCTTTGATAGTTTTTTTTTTTTTTTTTTTTTTTTTTTGAGGTAGTAGAGGTAGGCTTTATAGTTTTGATTTTACTTGACAGACTTATAAGTACAGCCATAAAAGAAATTCTCTACAAATTGAATTCTAATGTGTGTTTTTTTCTTGCAACACTTGCATAATGTTGACACAAACATTAATGAATTTAAAGAATCAAAACTAATAAAATCAAAATAAATGATATCTTTACTCGAAAACAGCAAGGGATTTCGGATAGTATAGGAATGCCATCTTGACAGCAGAGATATAACAATGACTGAAAAAAAATGATATGACAATGAATATAAGAAGTGATATAACAATGATTGACGGAATAGAACAGCATATAATTTACATTTGGAATTAAGCTTTTAATCAACACTCGTAGGTCATTACAACAAAATTTCCGTACGACATACAGTATTAACTGAAACACACAACACAATCTGTTTAGAAGTTCATAATCTTATCACTGGTAGATCTATCAGTACATATGACCTTCGCACAAGTCACGTGCCCCATCCATCAACTTGTGTCCATCTTTTGCCCAACCATTTCCCTGTAGGCCAAAGATGGGATTTGCACAGAATCTGGAAACCATTGGACTCTCTTATACCTTTATTTCAAATAGGCCATCATTTGTTTTTCTTTTGCCATGTATTTTTTTCTTTTTTTGACTAAATGAGGCATATAATGAGGCACAACGTAATATTGCTACCGTGTTTTCGTGTCGGGCACGATCCCACGTAACACAAAGCGTTGGCCCATCGTTGGCTAACCATTCCCCAACAATGCCAACCATGGCCCAACGTTGGGCCAACGCTTTGTGTTACGTGGGGATCGGACGGTGGCGGGGTAACGGAATGCGACTGAACACGGAGGTTCTTAAAATAACAGAGACTTTTATTTAATCGGTTAGGTTCCAATACAAATAATTTCGAGTGAGAATTATTAATCTTCGGAATGTCAGTGATGTCTTCCTCCAAATGGCGGATCGTCTGTGATGCTTTCCTCCAAATGGCGGGACGTCTGGATAAGTCCACGGCGAATGAGACTCCTAAAGTCGGTCACTTAAGTCCTTCCCCGTCGTCTCGAGTTGAACACCGAACCTCTTCGGAACTCTGCGGCGAATGAATCACTTCTCTCGGCAAGGGTTGACTTTTCCGATGCCGTATAACGATAATGGGACCTCTTCGGGGATAACGTGCTTCGTTGCGGGCTTCACAACTGAAGTCTTCTCTACTCACTGTCCCGGTTGGGAATCTTCTTGGGTCCTTTGCCAAAACAAACTACTAACTACTGTTTCCCGGTTGGGAGTCTTCTTGGAGCTGCACGCCACGCAGTTGAATCAGCTCCGTTCTTCGGATAGGACGCTTTTTTTACTGGGCACCTGCCCACGACTGGATTCGAATGCACCTCTTCCAAAGGAGACCCTGTTGCTGGGCCACTGCCTGAAGACCAAGGCGATCACTCTCCTCTATGTGGAGTCCTCTTATTTGGGTTGCTTCCCGAAAACGAACTCGTATGCTCTCCTCCTAATGGAGACTTCCTGGTTGGGCGGTTTGCCCCAAGACGAAGTGGAATGCTCTCTTCCCAATAGAGACCTCCTACCTGGGCTGCTGCCCGAAGACCAACTTCAACACACTCCTCTAAGTAGAGACCTTCTACCTGGACTGCTGCCCACAGACGTTCTGAAGTTCAGGCGCTCTGCGCCTCGTTTTATGGGCGCAGATTACCTCCCTCTTGGCTCTGGAACGGTCGACTCGACACCGGTAGGTTGGGTGGATCGAGTCGACTCCGTTGAAGGGGAGTGGTCCAAACAGCAGGTAACATTATTCTGACGTAAATATAATTTAATAAAAATGATTTCATTACAAAACGCATTAATGGACTTAATGGAATTCCTTAATAAACGAACGGTGTACAAGAGCCAGTGCCCGATTTGCCAAAGCACAAAAAGGTAAAAACTTTTTCATTATCAACTATCATTTTAAAATATTGACTTCGGGGTCTTTTTTTTTTTTTTTTGGTTAAAAATATATTAAAGTAATATTAATATTCCTAGTAGAATTAAAACTGGATTCACGAAAAAGACGAAATTTTATATAGGAAATAAAACCCTATATTGAGTAAATATTTCACTTACTTATAGATAGTAAGTGTCCATCTTTCTGTGTTCAGTTGATGCAGCCTTAAGAAGTTTTTTCTTATTGTTCAACCACCTCATCGTAAAAATGTTCTTGTGAGTGCATAGAGTTTCACAATTTCGGGAGCAACATCCAAAAATTTTCTTCTAATTTCACAGCAGAGTTATTTTCAAGACATTACTTTCTAGTAAAAGAGAATCTATAATATGCATCTGAATAGATGTCAACTCAAACTGACATTTTGTAGCCAATCTGTGGATAGAATTAGGATCATTCCATGTCAAGTGGTCTAATTTGAAAATCGACCCCCGCTCGACCATCTCTCAATTTGATGAAATTTTTACAGTTTATACTATAAAGCCTTAGATGGGCATCTGCAAAATTTCAGTTCGAAATATGCATTTCTGGCTCAGCCATTGTGATTTTCGTCGAGGTCACTCATTCTATGCCATGAAAAAATTGGCACTTTTGAGCTGTAATATCACGGTAAGTATTAGAGCATTGACCCTGAAAATTCATTTCTAAGGTAAACCTTATGCGTAGATTACGAAAATGATAAAGATAAGTTACGAAAGTATCATCCCTTGCCTACATGGGCCGCCAAAGTTGCCGAAAAAAATTTCACCGATTTTTTTTTCGGATTTTCAATGAATCTTGATGGAATAAATAAAGCAGAGACGATGTTCATATTTTGTACTTTGGATGTCTACAATCTTGAACAACAAATGAATAATTCTCTGCAAAGTCCATCAAAATTATTGCTTCGTCAGACTCCATTCTTTCCTTCAAGTTCTTCAAATAATTGCTCTGATGCTTGGCAATATAATAATGACTAGACACTGCAATAATTCTGGCCACCATTTCCTCGATAAAATCATCAATAGTCAATTGTTTGGTTTCAAAGTGGACCGATCAGTGTGTGTGTATCCATTGTTTAAAATCGATAACATCATCAAAGTCACTGTCCTCAAAGGAGTCTTGTACATATTTTTTCAACTGTTCCGGCCCTGGGCACTTTTTTCATCGACGAAGCATACAATTTTGATTGAATGTTATTATCACAAACTGTTTTTCCAATCAATGATTTATAATCTTCTTTGATTGGACTAAAGGCGAGCATTAATTTCAGGTTTTGATGTACCGTACCTACGCACACCACATGAGATCCTGATGATCCGTCCGTAACACACCATTTTGGCCTCAACTCACAAAATTTAGAAAATCCGATTTCGGTACGCAACAAACATTTCTTTCAGATTCACCAATAAAAGATGCCTTTGCATTTTCTTATCACCCACACGAACAGAAACATAGTCTTTTGCAACGGGACAGATCCGACTAAATTCATCATCAGTGTAAAAGCCGACACTCTCTGTTTGACATTTTCAGATAGCTTCTTGCCAATTTTATTTTCAGGTAGAGTAATGCACCATCTTTAGCCTTCAATGATCATGCAGCTTTTACCATTCACTCGGAAGTGTCAAATTCGAGACTTGTTTTTCTTATTGACCAGCTTTGTGGCACTAATGTCAAAATCTGGATTTTATTTCGACGAGTGAACTTCTTGAACTTCTCTTTTAGTTCGAGGATAAGTTTATCGTAATCCGAACATTTATATGGCAAGATGGAGATACTGCTTGGTTGCTGCACCTCATCAACGCTAAGTCCGCTTGCAGTTGCAAGTTTTTCTGCCACAATTTCCTGCGTTTGACGCACTTTGCGGACGGAGTATCCCTTTGTGTCCCTTCTGGACATACGTTGAAGTTTAAACGGCGATATATCCATTGCCGACAAACTTCTATTGACTGATTCCCTTGCACATACTGCGTCATCATAGTCCTCCAAATCAGAATGTAGAATTTCAGATTTTTTTTTTCACAACAAAATCTTTCCGACATGTAGGACATAATTTTTGACCGGGTTTGAACTCGCATCTTGTCAACGCCAATATTTTTTTTTGCGGTATCTAGATCAATCGCTCTCAAACATTTCCGAACATTGTGGTTTTGTTTTTTAAATGGATTGCAACAAGATTTTTGTAGAAATTCGTATTTACGCAGAAGGGTCGCTTGATGATGCAAGCAAATATCGTCGTCGACTCCTAATAAACAACCGATACGAAGACTAATCAATTGCTGCCCTTTGACGGAAAATTCACCAATTTTCGTCAGACCTCGGGCACCTTTCGTGTACGTAGATAAATGACATTCAGAGCCATCCAACTTGTTTATGCAACAACAAAATAAATTTTCTTCTGAAACCATCATAAACGTAACTTTTTAAGAAACCTGAAAGAAAAATAATATTGAGCAAGTTAAACTCTAGAGTCTAAACACATAGTTATCGTATCATGCACCTAAAAATTCATCAAAAAACCATTAGAAAAAAAAGTATTTTAAAAAATATCTAATTACTCTGAACCCCTTTGCACTTTACACCATTTTTTCAGAACAAGTTTATTGTAAGTTTTAATAAAGTTATATGAAAGTCAAATTGTAGCATCTAAGAATACGTTTTCAAGCAATTTTGGCACAATGAAACATGATGAGACAATATTTGTCGATAGCATACTGTAGTGGACTTTAACCCTAAACTTTAGACCTTATCCCTCAAGACACCAAAATGGGACATAAGTTTTCTGGTACAGAAAAACTTGCTCTTTCTAATGATGGCAACTAGAATACGCTAACTGGTGTCCCCCCGAACAATTTATCCCTCTTAAAAGAGCTCATTTTTTGGCGTTTTTCATTTTGATGCAAAGTTTGTCGCGCCAAATTCACCAAAGTATATTGGCTGCAAAGTTGTAAATCCTCTGACTTGTAGGCACTCATGTAGACATCCAAAGTACAAAATATGAACATCATATCTGCTTTACTTATTCCATCAAGATTCATTGAAAATCCGAAACTTTGGGGGCAATCGGCAACTTTGGGGGCCCATGTAGACAAGGGATGATACTTTCGTAACTTATCTTTATCATTTTCGTAATCTTCGCATAAGGTTTACCTTAGAAATGAATTTTCAGGGTCAATGCTCTAATACTTATCGTGATATTATAGCTCAAAAGTGCCAATTTTTTCATGGCGTCGAATGAGTGACCTCTACGAAAATGACCATGGCTCAGCCAGAAATGCATATTTCGAACTGAAATTTTGCAGATGTCCATCTAAGGCCTTATAGTACAAACTGTGAAAATTTCATCAAAATCGGAGATAGTCGCGCGGGGATCCCTAGACCACTTGACATGGAATGACCCATTAATAATTCTTCTCGTAAGAAGGTTACTATCCATCCTATTGCTTCCTTAGGAAAGGTCAGTCGTTTCGCTGTTGGAATTGCGAGGGAACGATCGTATGATCTTCCACGGAATGCGAGGTACCCGGCTAAATATCGGAAACCTTCAGAAGAACACTGAGCAACATTTGCTCCTGTTGAGATAGTTGCATCAGCAATCACATCTCTCATTTCAGTTTCGCCGTCTGCCATAGATAATGTTTCCATCGTAGGCGGTAAAACATTGTGGAATAGTCGTCATCTGTGGCAACAGGGTATTTGTTTATAAGAAGTGAACGTGAGAAGTGTGCATACGGATACGGCTTTTCACTTCCGTAGGCAAATGATGGCCGTAGAAATGTGTGAGCCCTCTGATATGCTTTACAAGGAAATCCTGATTTGTTCTGGCTATCACAATGTATTTGACATTTAATGATTTTACATCATTTGAAAGTCCCAACGGGTATCGGATGGAGTTAATAAATCCTTTCTGGAAGAGAAGCAGATGTTTTACTTTTCCGACTCTTAAATGTTATATATTCTTATATGTTCACAAACAGCTGCAAATTCTCTTAGAAAGTTTCCCTGTAGTGCTTCGTGAATTTCAAATCCTCGGGCTATGACTCTTTCATTATTAGGCTGGAATTCATTATATCGAATGCATCATTAACAAAGTCAGTAGTCTTTCTTCATTCAGGCAAAACATAATGAATTGTTTGTGCTGTATGGTTGCTAAACAATTGGGTTGTTAAATACGCACGCTGCCTTTCTCTACCTTTCACATTTAGATGTTGCAGCGTTAATTTGGGGCATATTTTCATTTCCCCGCAATCCAATGGTAGAAGTCTTTCTATAACAGATTTATTAAGTCCATCGTCTTAGAAAATGATTGCGAAGCAGCTTTATTAGATGAGGAACCTCGGCAAATACCAATCCACGGTTTTTGGAATCTGCAGAATTTGAAAAACAAATATTTGTGTGAGACACATTTAGCTTCTACCATACTGTAAGATTGGTGCCACCCAGATCAGAGACTATACCAACAACATTGTATGAAGCGTCTTTTAAGGAAACAATGATTTGTTTTCGTAAGAAAGCAGATATGGACGTTTCATAATCAAAATATACAGGTCGCTTCCAACTTGATAATACATCACGAACCATTGCTACTCGTATATTACTATGTGACCTACAATTCTATCCTCTTCTTGTTGGTAGGTAACTCTTCTGTCGACGTACATTTCATCGAATCCAAATATGCAGACAAGCTGTACTGGTGAAAAACTTTTTGCTTGGGATCTCTTTAACTCCAATGCATCACTTAAAATCCCAGGACGACATCGGAATGAACAATTTGTCCACCTTTTCAGGGATAAATGGGAATCCTATTTTTTGCATAAGAAACAAATAACCTTTTTTTGTTCGAAGAGTTAATGCTTTTGCAATTTCCTTCTTGCTCCATTGTCATTGATTTCTTTCCAGTGATTAAACAGCAGGTTCGGAGTGAAATATTTTCCTAGGATTTTTGAAAGTTTAGTGGCCATTTGACAGCTTGTTTTAAACTGTCTTTTAAGGATTTCTGCGCATATACGTGACTCCAATCTGTAAACGCTTGTTCCGTGCTCGTTGATATTGTTCAGGTTTAGAATTTTTCTCTTCAAGGCCTCTATTCTCTTAATAGCTTTTCATTACTAGTTGTTGAAATGTCTTCATGTTGTAATGCCTTTGTCTACTTTTTTCCTTTTTTGGAGACAAGATTTCGATTTTTTTTTTCTCTTCAAGTCTTCTGTTTCTCTTAATAACTTTCTAGTTGTTGAAAAAGTCTTCATTAACTGTTGTAATGCCTTTTTCTTTTTTGGAGATAAGGTTTCATTTTTTTCAAATGCTCATTTTCTTACATTACGATCATGATATCTGCTGGCTATATTGTATTGCTAGAAAGTCGATGAATGGGACTAATTATAACATCCGTATTCCTTGTTGAACTCTGGCCACGTAAATTTACTGAAGGAAATTGCATCTGGCTGCAGACATCTTTTAGATTTCAGTCTTAGTAACTCAGCTTTCAAATCCCGCTGAAAATCTTCACGAAAATGTTGTAAAAATATTCTAGTGTTAAAATTGGGTTGAAATTAACCCCACACTTTTCTCAAAGTTGGATCTCGTGGAAATCTACGATAGTTATTCTATAATAAGTTATGTAATTTGCAACTGCACAACTTGACATTTCTTCCTCTTTCTATTGATGACAAAATATAACATCTAATTCAGGAAAAGTTTTCACTGTGTTAGGAATATCTAATCTTTTCTAGCCCGCGGATATTCTTTAAAGAATGTAAATTATAACTGAAACTTTCTTCCAATGAAAATACAGGGAATCGTCGTCCAATCAACTAAATGAAACTGATTAAAATAACCCTCACAGTAATACCATTTTTTTTTTTAAAGATTGAATTATTTTAATTCAATTTTAAATTCAATAATTTAAATTTTTGAATTAAAGTGTGTGTAAAGTACAGGAAAAATAATAATAAAATAAAAGCATTAAAAGTTCAATAATATCATTTTTACTACCTGACAAATTGTTAAATATTACAAAATAACAAAAAAAAAAAAAAAAGTTTCTTTACTAGCATTTTTTATTTTTTTAATTTTTATTTGTCTTTATTAAAAAAAGATGTCAATATAGTTAAAAACTAATTTTAATTTGTAATATTTTATGAAATAAAAGTGAAATTTATAACTCATATCTCAGGTATTATCTTTGAAAAGTTTCTTTTTCGATTTATTTATTTGTTAATTTATTTTTTTAGTTTTTAGTCATTGTATCAGACTGCTTCTAAATGTAATATTTCGAAGTTATTTTGCTAATTTTTATTTGAATTCTTGATAATTAATTGTTTTTTTCAATAAAAAAAAATCTACTCATTGTTTGAATAGAACAGAATTTTCAAGTTGCAATCGGGTGACGTCAAGCTCAGATAGAAAATATCGCGTTGCCTACTACGCAGCGATTTAGACACCTCCACGCCCCTGGTGTTGGCAACATATATTAGATAGTCTAGTTCCAGATTTCAATTATTAATTATTATTTTTTTTTGATTTGGCTATCAGCGCCAAAGTAAGGTAGTAATGAGACCAAATGCTAAAAAACTATCAAGAAAAATTTTGTAATCAGAATCAGTTAGTTAATAATAATAAAACAGTGTGGAGTTTGGGTTCTGAGCTAACAACTCAGAAACTGATGACATCAACTGGATGTCGAATAGGATTTTACGTTGATCTGTATGACAAACAGTGGATTTTAAGAATCCTTCTATTTATCGTTATTTCTTCAGTGTAAGTAATTATTTTAAATTGATCAGTACATTGTATGAAGGAAGTAATTAACATTATCCGATGTACTAAATTTAGTGATAGCCATTGAATGTGCCTAAATGATTTTCAAAAGATTAAGCAATAAGGCCTCCACGTTCGTAAAAGACATTTCGTGAAGCTTCTGTCAAATTTCGACCGTCCTTGGTTCTATTGGAAAACAGTAAAGTAAATTTACATTAGTAGTTCATTTATGTTTGTATTCTTAACTTTACCTTTTTTAATATTGCTAAGATGACAAGATGTAACTTTTTCGCTCTTAGACATTGTAGGTGTTGCTGCTTACAATGATTATTTCCGGTTATTTTTAATGATAGGTCAATCTTTATTTCATAGTATTTTATTAATAATGATTCTTGCTTAGCGTAATCAATAATGAAGTAGTTTAATTTCTTTCAGATTAATATACTCTTCTCCCTTTTTACCCCATACCAATCAAGATTCAAGCGAGATTGTCATCGATTTCAACATATGATTTTTTTTTTTTTACCCTGATGTTATTATCCACTTCATTTTTAAAAATTAAATGAAACGTTAAAACATAACAGTCTTTGGATTGATTCTGCATGATTTTAGACTTGTTTTAATGAACTGCAAAATTTCTGGACAGCTTATATTCAATGGTGCCGTATCTTCTTATTTTAAATTTAGAGAAACCATGGTTAAACTCTATTCTCTGAGTATCCTGTACAAGAGGACGGGGAAAGTGACCGCACTTAAATCAGCCTATGATTTAACATCATTTGGTTACTTCCAGAGAAATAGGTAACAGCATTTAATTATTATATGTAAGAATAAAAGGCTTAAAAAATTATAATTCAAATAATTGTTGTTTTACTTCCATGCCTTGAGAATTCATGTATTTTTTCCACTATTCATTTTTTTGTTAATGAGCTTCTGAACAATTCACTGTTTTTCCATTGACTAAATCATTAGTTAAAAAGGAAAAAGACTTTCACCTGTTAAAAAGTTAGGTTCTAATAGGCAAAAGTAAGACCTAAAAGTAATCTAGAATAAATACACTACAACCTCGTTTATCCGGCCCTATTTGATCCGGATCTCCGGATAATCCGAATCACATTTGTAGACATTTTTTTTTTTTTTTTTTTATTTAATGTTCAACAAGAATAATATTTTTAATTATGATAACAAAAAAATAACTATAAGGGGTCGTCCATTAATTACGTGAGGTCAAAAGGGGCAGGGGGGTCCGGCAAAATCTCACCAAGGGGGAGGGGGGGGGTCAACGAAAATCAACTTTTTCATTCAGATAATATACTTATTATAATACAGTGGACCCTCGTTATAGCGCTGCTCGCTATACCGCGCATTCGGTTATAACGCGGGCGATAAGTTTATACAGGTCCGTGCGACGTTAGTGAGTACAGCATTTTATACAGGTCCGTGTGGCGTTGTCAGAATATGACTGATGAAAAGATTATCGAATCCATTTGCGGTGACGAAGATTGTCAAGAAGAAACGAAAGATGATGATGAAACTGCCAGTGGGATAGCTGATATACCGCCAACAACCAAAGAAGCAATAACAGCCATGGAAACTGCTATAAAATGGGCTGAATCACAAAAAAATATTAACAGTGTCAGATTGTTGCAATTAGAATCTTTCAAAAGGGAAATGATACAGAAATTATCAAAAAGCAAACAAACAAAAATTACTCACTTTTTTAAGTGATGTTTTTTAATTGAAATGATGTCGAATACATAGATTTTAGTCAAGTGCTTGTTTTTACATATTTTCAAGCGTACCTTATGTATGTAAATAAAATAATAAATATATGTACTTATTAAGATGTATAACTATGTTATGTGAATTTTAATAAAACACTTAATAAATACTGTAAATTGTTTTTTTATTAAAATACATAATATGTATATAGTTGATGGGATGTTTCAGTATATAGCTCAAATCGTTCTGAGTAAATTTATTGTGTTGCTACTGCGCCGCTCGGTATAGTGCGGGTGATGTTTCCCACCAGACATGCGTGTTATATCGGGCGTCCACTATACATTACAGCATTTTGTAATATTGACTTTTTGACCTTTTTTGATTTTTTGACTTTTTGAAATATCAAATGAAGGAGGGGGGCGGGGATCCAATTTTTTTAAAAAACATCTCACTTAATTAATGGACGGCCCCTAAGTACACCAAATATTCGCTTTTTATTTTGATTAAATGTACAGTTCCTGCATAGATTGTTCAATAAATTATGGTAATAAAATGCTTTTTGTTGAGTTTAAGAAAGCTTTACTAGTGTCATATAGTGACATAGTTTTTTACCGTAATAAACTTATTTAAGGATTTGTTTTGTTTATTATCCATATTATCCAGATTTTCGATTTTCCGGATTGCCTTTGGTCCCAGTTAGTCCGGATAAACGAGGTTGTAGTGTACTTTTATTTTGATTAGAAGAATTTATTTTAATTCTATAACTACTTTTTGGGCACTAGATAACCACAAAAACAAGTTTAATTTGGAAATATACATTAATAATGATATTAAAATGGAAGAAGATTTAAAATGGTGTAATGTTATATGATATAAATAGAATGTCATAAGTTATAAATATATTAAAGGATTTTTTTTTTTTTTTTTTTTTTAAACAGTTATGTACTAATAATTTTTCTTTCTTTTTCTAAAGTGTTCAAGAATTTATGAGATTTACCAGTCAAATTATTGTTGATCGAACGTCTGTTGCATCTCGTTCATCAGTTAGGGAACAAGGTAACTCCTCTTCTATTGAAATACACAAGATTGATAAAGAAAGTTTACTAAGATAAAGACACAAAATTTTAAAGCATTGTAATTACAACAAAATAAATACATAAGTATATAAAAATTATGAAACCTAAAGAAATAAACCGATTGTAATGAATTAGAATCAGATAACAAAGTGTTTCAATTTCCACAAGTGTCTCAAATGACTTCAAAAGAAGTGCAGTAGTCAGTTGTGGATAATTACGTTTTTATTTGCTTAGCTGAAAATGCTTTTGATAGTGCACTCAAATGATTCTTACAGACAGTTTGGAGTGACAACTTAGTAGTAATATCAATTTTTACTAACGTACATACTGACTGTACAGTTGTTGTTGTGTAATCATCATAAAGGATGTGGTTGATCCAGACAAACAGATCACATAAGAATCACTAGATCTTCCCAGCAAGCCAAAACTTGCTCAACATTATCCCTTTTCACCATAAATATGGAAAACTTAAAGATGTAGCATCCTCTATGACTAGCTTGTAACATTGCATGTCATTGTGTGATAGCAATATCAAACTCAATTCCACTTATGTAAACGCTATGATGTCTACCATTAACTGCATGTAATTCTTGGTAAAAAACAAACAAACCAGAATTAAATGAATATGTTGATTATGTCTTCTCGTGTATTGTATTGCCTTTGTTCATGACTTCCTGCTGTCATTGCAGTAAAAATAATGCTTTCCTCATCACAGATTCTTATCCAGGAATGTCTATATAGTATCACTGTCCTTTTTTGTCGAGATAACCAACAGAGGAGGATTTAAATCTTTGCAAAGGCTTTTGCTATATATCATTTGAGACTTATTTGTCCCACTATAGTTTTCGAAATGGTTCTATTCACATGTTCCACAACAAACTTCATGCTGATTGGATAACTGCTCCTGAGTGCAGCTATTTCATCAGAGAGTGCATTTAGAATATTGGACAGTTTCAATTAAACAAATATGATCCAGTACATCAGCACTATCTGAGTGCATATAAATTTAACCTTTTTCAATATTTTTTTGTTTTAAGTATTACGTATGTCTTAATGTTCTTCAAAGTATTTAAATTTAAAAAACTTAACCATTCATAAGCATAATCAGAATTTTATATTTGAGATACTCGTTTCTCAGTTACACTTTTAATCACTAAATTATTCAGATTCTGATAACCAATAAATAATTCAATTTAATTTTGTATTTCCAGATTACCTGTGTCATGTTTATGTCAGACCTGACAATTTAGCTGGGGTTTTGATTTCAGATCATGAATATCCACACAGAGTTGCTCACACATTACTAACAAAGGTAAAAGAATTGTTTTAAAAAGAAACAGTTTAGGAAGTTTTTGAATTTTTAAAAATGGAGAAAAAGGAAATTTGTGTTTACTCTTTAGCTTAAAATGTTAGTAGAAAGAGAAGAGGCTTTTTTCACACACTAACCAAAAAATTACAAAACAGTAATAAAGAAGGCCCTACTTTCTTTATTAATAAAGAAACTTTTAATAATTTTACAACATTGGGACAGAAATTTGGAATTTATTTAAATGATACACATTTTAATTTTCAGTATGACTGAAATTATTTAAATTTCTTACATTTTACTGGAATTATTATAATGATATTTCAACATGAGTTGTGGGTCTCCATTTGAAAGCATTTGGAATCGTAACAGTATATTTTGCTTTATAAGTTTTCGATCTATATTGTTTACAGAATTTTTAGCATTAAAATAAGGGGTTTAGATTATCTCAGAATAGTATCTTTCTTCCTAAAATAAACTGAAGAGGTGATACGTAAATATTCCAAACTCTTGTGATTTAAAACGCTGGCTAGGAAAAAAAATAGCAATTTACTATAATTTTCTCTTTTTCTTTTTTTGAACTATTTAAAGGATATGTACCTTTTTTTTAACAGAAACATAAATGAAGATCAATAAAATAAAATAAAAGTGATGATTAGTTTCATTACTGTACATTAAGCCTATCACAAATAAATATTTTCAAAATTCAACAAGTTCTTCCTGATTTAATCACAATAATGCTTCAAAACAGTGAATAAATTATTTATTTATTCTCTTGGTGTATCATTAGAAACAAGGTGCCATATGGATGTACCTTCTATTAATACTGTTTTTATGAATATTATTTGTGATATAATTTTTTTTTATACGAAAAAGATGATGATGATTAAACTTATAAAATTCACATCCAATTTTCCTGTGTGCTGATGTGTTACATTTGAATGAATAAATTATTTGCAGTTCTGCAAAATATGACATACAAATTATTATTATTATTATTTAATAGGTACTGGATGATTTTACCAGTAAAGTTCCTCCTGCACAGTGGACTGTAGAAGATGAAAGGTATAAAAAAAAATCCTATTTATACAATTTGTTTTTTCTTTGATCAGAAAGATGTTGAGAAAATCTTAATTTAAAAAACGTAAAAAAATACCTTAATTTGACTTCTGAAGAGCTACTAAGAGAATTTTTGACTGAAGCACATTCTTATTTTAAATATGAAGATAATTAAAAAAATTTGGAGTTCCTCATATACAGCTTTAATACGTTTTGCCATATCAGATTATAAGAACAGTTAGTTATCGGATCTCTTGCATTCTGTTAATTTTGTATAACTACTTCTAATTTGAAGTCTTTTTGTTTGAATTAAGACATTAAAAACGATTATAAAATCATTGCAGTCCCAGTATTATATCTGTGGACTGGAGAAGCCAAGTTCAATCCTGGTTTAGGATTTTTTTTTTTTTTCCTGGTTACTTCTCCAGCTGAATATTGTTTATTATCCAATTCTTTTTCAAATGGATATTAGATGTATTATTTGAAGGGTTTAAGGCAAGCATCCGACTTGCAGGCTGACTTCGTCATTCTGTTTTGCTGGCGATCACAGGAGCCTTACTGCCTAATCTGTAATAAGAATGATTGGTGTGATGCTTGAATCTTAAAAAAAATGTATAAAATCATTGGGAACATATAAAAATTTAAGGCAGTGCAAAAACATTATTTTTCTGTTTTTGCTTTTTTTTTTTAATAAATATTAATGAATTTAATATTTTTTAAATATACATATATGTAAAATGGAAGGAAATTTATGTAAAGATAAATTTCTGATTTTTCTAAAATTTTGCTGAATTAAACTTAATTATTTACTTTTCAATAAAATATATACAGTAAAACTCAGGTCAACCGAAACCCGGGTTATCCGAAACACCTTTAAATGAGTAATTCATATGCTACAAACTATCAAGTACAGAATATTGTATTTTAATGTTGCCTATTGTAATCCTAAAAATGTAATTTTAACTTTAATAAAAAACATGAGTGTAGCATACAAAGAGATTTTTGAATTCGTTTGACCTTGACCTTTCAAAAATACGTACTGTAAATTCCAATCCAAAATACTGCAGCTGTATTAGATGTTCATGGCTTAACCGAAAAAAATTGTTATCCGAAACAGCTTCCCCCCCTTAGTTCGGTTAACCAGGGTTTTACTGTATAAATCCTTGTCTTAAAAATAAAATAAAAGTATATTAAATGTGCATATGTTAATTGTTGCAGTGAAATTAATTTTGGAGGATTAGAAGTTCATTTAGCAAAGTATCAGGTAAGTTTTATATTTTGTTCTTTATTTAAATTTAATGTTAATCATGAAATATGAAACTTTACTGTTCACATAAATAATTATCAAAACAAAAAATAATTATTAATGTCTAACAGATGGATGTTGACGATCACGTTTGCGCGAGAATTACGAAAAACACGAGATCTCGCCATTAGCCTCTTCAGCAGGTCTCAAGGAATTTAGTATTTTTAATGTCTGTCACTAGGAAAATGCTACATAATGAATTTATTGTTTGTTTATTGACTGTTTTCAATTTATTAAAACTATATTAAAATGTAGTAAAAGTCTCATGCATTTCCCCATATTATAATTCATTTAAAAATTTCAATATTTTGTGAGAAGACATGGATAGAGACTATTCTCGTGTAAATTACGTGAAATCACGAAAATACGGGATCGTCAACATCCATCTGTTAGACAATAAGATTAACAGAAAAACTATTAAGAAAATGTATATTTTTTCTCTATCAGTAAATACTATATGAAGTGAGTAAAACATTGACACACACACACACATAGGAAACACTAATATATATTAAAAATTATGAAAAAAAGAATACATTACATAAATGGACTTGAGGGCCGGACGTTTCGACATTCTCAAAGCGGATTGTCATTCTCAACAGAATCATAATAGAAAAAAAAAGAGTTACAGTTACAGTTTGAATATCTTGGGAAGGGGTTTTCTCATCTGGGAGTTGCCAATCGTGAGGGGTCTTTAATTTGAGGTGAAGGTTGTTGGTGATGTGATAGGGTGTGGATAGGTCCATTCGGTGTTGGGGTTGGTATTATCCAAATTTCCTGATCCTCCCGTGTTTACGTTTTTCGGTGGTGGGTGTTGGTAGGGGTTGTTTGGCTGTATTTGAAGGGTGGTGGTCTAAAAACAGGATTTTCATCAAAGAAAAGGCATAAAAATATGTGGATCGTTTGAGTGTTTATTGTAGAGTGGATTTTGTTAGGTTTTTATTCTTTTTTTGCAATCAAGGTATGTAAATCTCCATGTATTTCCTGATATATAGATTTGATAATTTTTTGTTGTAAGGTGTTAGGGTGGAGATAAAGATGGATTCTCTGCATTTTCTTTTGTATTCATTTTTTTTTCTATCCCTAATATATCGATGTTATGGAAGTCTGTGGTCTATGTATAGTCGTCTCTATTGAATGTGCTGTTATTTGAGAAGATTCTTTGCCAAATTGTTTGGAGGAGTGTAGGTGGAAGTAGATTCTTTTTTTCAGTTTTTTGTCCATTTCTCTAATGGAGGAACAGTTGTTAGTGCAGTTTAGTTTGTAAATAGTTCCTATGTTGGATTGTTTTCTTTTGAAAGAGTGGGTGTTGAAATTGACTTTGTTTTTCAGGCTGCTCACGATTGTGATATCAGTATCTTTGAGAATTAAATTTAGTGCTTTGTGGAGTTTCTGATTGATAGGGATGGTGATGTAAATTTTATCATGGCTGGGTGAATTGTTTTTGGTTGGGATTGTAGATGTATTGGAAAGATTTCTTGATTCTGGAGTTTATGAATACAGTGGGATAATTGTGTAGGTGCAATTGTTCTTTGATTTTTATGATTTCACGGTTTGAGAATTTGCTTGTCGGAGGAAATGAGGAAAGCTCTTTTTACTAACGTGTACGATATTTTGTTTGTAATGTAAAGGTGTGTTGGAGTAGTAATTGAGTCTTTTCTGATTCTGAGGGTTTTGTATAAGGTTTGGAGGTGAAACGATGTGCTGTATTGGTAACCATGATGTCCAAGAAAGGTAGCTCATTGTTTTTGTTGTGAGTCTGAAAAACAAAATCAATTTCAACACTCACTCTTTCAAAAGAAAATAACCCAACATAGGAACTAATTACAAACTCCTCTACACCAACAACAACAGTTTCTACAGCGGAGAAATGGACAAAAAATCGAAAAAAAGAATCTACTCCCACCTACACTCCTGCAAACAATTTGACAAAGAATCTTCTGAAGTAGCAGCACATTCAATAGAGACTACACATAGACCACAGACTTCCACAACATCGATATATTAGGGATAGAAAAAAATGAATGCCAAAGAAAATGCAGAGAATCCTCCTTTATTTCCACCCTAACATCCTACAACAAAATATTATCAAATCTCAATATCAGTAAATACATGGAGACACATACCTTGATCGGAAAAAAAGAAGCAAATCTAATGAAATCCACTCTACAATAGTCATCTAACGATCCACATATTTTTATGCCTTTGATGATAATCCTGTTTTTAGACCACCACCCATCGCCGAAAAAAAAGTAAACACAGGACGGTCAGGCAATTTGGACATATCAATGACCTTCACCTCAAATTGAAGATCCCTCACGATTGGCGACTCCCAGATGAGAAAACTCCTTCCCAAGATTCCCAAAATATTCAAACTGTAACTGTTAACCTTTTATTTTATTTTCTGTTATGATTACATTGAGAATGATAATTCGTTTAGGATGTCGAAATGTCCGGCCATCAAGCCCATTTATGTAATGTATTCTTTTTTCTCATAATTTTTAATATATATATTTGTTTCTTACATGTGTGTGTCAATATTTTACTCACTTCATAATTATATTCAACACACATTAAACTCTTAATTAGTAAATAATATAATACAGTGAAACTTGGATAATTCGAACTTGTTTAATTCGAAATTCTGGATAATTTGAATTTTTTGCTCGGTCCTTAGAATTCTGTATTAAAATAATGTTAAAAAATCGTGGATAATTCGAATTTTTCGTACAATTGTCCTTAAAATATTACGGTAAAAATTGTTCCTGAGACCTTTCTCAGCTAAGATACATTATTTATTTTAACGGTCTTTCTCAGGAAAACAAAAGCGAGGGTTGGAATGTCACTATGTGGGGATTTCCGAGGATTTTTCTGTCCAACTTCTGTTGTTACCCTCTCCCCTCCCACACCCCTTCGGTCTTTAGAGTCACGTGCGTTCCTGCAAATGATTTAGTGCGGTTATATACATTTTTAGTTTTTGTGCTTTTGCTTTAAGTATTGTTTATATGCTCTTACTATGCCATTGTCAAAAGCTAAAGCTCCTTATAAGTCATTAACATTAGCTGAAAAGGTAGCGGTGATTAAGGAGGTGGAAAAAGGCCTTAAAAAGAAATCAGAAATTGCCAAGGAATTTGGAATTCCATCCAACACGTTATCGACATATTTGAAAAACAAAGATAAAATCTTGACCAGCAAAAATGGCAATGGAAAAAATAGAAAAAGAACGAGAGGACCTGGCAACCAGAGGTTGGAATCATATGCTATGACTCAAAGATTGCATTCAATGAAACAATTAAAAATATCTGCCTTTTTTTTTTTTTGAAAGTGATGAATAATTAAGCTACTAAAAAATGTTTGAATTAATGAAAAAAAAAAAAAATGGTAGTAGTATTCTTAGATAAAGTTTGTGTTAAATCTTTGATCGTGGCATTAATCTTTTTATTTATCTATTCTGTTTGAGAGAATACAGTAGAACCTCATTATAACGGACATCGCTTATAATGGACAGTTTTTAAAAAAAATATAATAATAATAAAGGATGCATATCTATCTGACGAGTTTTTACATTTCCAAGCAAACGATTAAACATCGATCATTTAATGAAAAAAAAATTTTAACGTGCCCGATGATTCAAAGAATTGAGTAAGCAAACGAAGGCACAAGGCTACAAGGAAGGATTTGCAACTTTGTAGCGTTGTTCCTTCGTTTGCTTTCTCAAATCTATCCATCCTTTAATTTTGTTATTGTCTGAAATTCCACAAATTGCCGCACACACTCGTCAGTTTTTATTCAGTAACCTTTGAGTCATGTCGTTAAGTACTTTTTATAGCTAACTATTGTCCTTTCATTGATGTACACCCTGATGCATTACACCGATATAGAATTATTTGTTATAAACCGGACTTTCATTAAACGGACAACCTTCAGCCCCAATTAGTCCGTTATAATGAGGTTCTACTGTATATGTAATTCGAATTTTTGGATAATTCGAACTTTTTCTCTGGTCCCTTCAGCTTCGAATTATCCAAGTTTCACTGTATATATAAATATTTGCATAATATTTATATGTGCAAATTCATTTGGTATTAATTTTTTTTGGTTAAAACTTCCAGTAAACAAGAAAGGTGAGTTTATTGTCACAGTGAGCTTCGGTCCCAGTTACAATTTGGATGTTCTTTTCTTTAAAGAGTTCTCCCATGTCCCTAAAAAAATAATAAAAAAAATCTTGACTATATCTTTCCCTAGAGATGCTGAGGATAATCGTGACTTTGTCCTAGGTTAAATAAAGCATGTAGAGATGATTATGTTTATTTGTTTATGTTGTATTTGTAAAAGTTCGTTTCTTTTTATTTTAAAACCTTGTACATATCTTAATACAATCATGTTGACAACTTTTCACAATTTTCAGTATTCTTGAACTTGATTGGAAAATTCCTACTTCTGGTTCGACTGTTTTGCCCTATTTACATTTAGTAGTTTCTGCAGGGCTGTCTTAACAGCATTGTAGGCTCTGCACTGGGGCTTCTACTCATCTATAAAAACATAATGGTCAATTAAATTACCATTCAATTTATTGGTATTTTCAATAAAATCAAGTGTTTAGACATAAAACAAAAAACATGACGGGGATACAAGGATTAATCAACAGAACTTTTGAACATTGTAAGTTTTGAAAAACACAAACATTTCAACATATAAATGATAATTATTCAGTAAACTGTTCAGTATGGATCAATGAATTACTTATTATTAATCAGCATAAATGTTTGCTGAAATTTCTCTATTGAGAATTGTTTTATTCAGTGGTCTTGTAATGCTGCTTGAATTTGGAACATTAACAATTTGCAATAAAATAATGAATATACTGAGTACATTCATTTTTATAGGAAATAAGTAAGAACATTCATTGAATAATAATAGTAATATCTTGAAGGCTCTTTTCCATGACTTTAGTCCCTTTTTCAATTACAGTAAAACCTCGTTACAGCATTCCCGCTTAAAGCGCTATCCCGTTCTTTACGATCCTTTTATAAGGTCCCTGGACGTTTTCTATGTACAATAAAATCTCGATATAGCGTTGTCCCGCTTATTACGCTTTTAGGTCACGGTCCCATGATGAGCGCAATAATGGGGTTTTACTGTATTTTATAATCAACAATCAGTTGGTGATGAATTCACCACAGGGCCTTTAGGCAATTGTTCAGTGTGCCTATATATTAAGACAATACTGGTTTCTTGCAGTAAACACAATCTTAGTGGGACTTACAAATTGGGTTATTTTTCAAAAAAATTGAAGCCTAATATTGAAAGATTATAGTCAAAGTTTTCAACAAGAAATGATATGGTTCTTTTCCTCTGTTTATCAGCATGTGTTGTAACCTAATGCACCTCCTACATCTGTCAGGAGTTAAGTTTGATGTAGCAGTGTGAAATCTTAGTACAGTATCAGTTTGACAGTAATAAATAAATACATTTTACTTTTCTATCACTGATCATTAGGAAGAGAAAGAGTCCAGCAATCAACAATGATATCTCATCATTTATTATGCCAGCTTGAGAGAAATGTTACCTAAACATCCTTCTTCGACACAAACCCATAGTCATTTGTTCCCTTTTGTAGAAATATCTTTCCCTTTGATATTGCATGTGAAAATATAAATTAATCTGATCTTTATCAATAAGCTTGGAGGCAATCTTCGGCAAGCAACTCCACTACCAGTTTGTTTCCTTAATTGATAAAAATAGACCAAGAAGTTACTGGAAAGCTTATAGTTCTAGTACAACCAACATTGTCAGAAAAGAACAAATAAACAATTTTATTGATGTCTCATTTAACTCGTTTTTTTTTCCCATGGTATTGCCTGGTTTGGCATTGTTTGTTTAAACATTTCTGAAAATCACAACTAGATGAAATTATTCATGAATACAGTGTGTAGTAGTATCAAATTAAATGTATTTATATTTACTTTAGTGTGTTTGGTCCCCTTTTTTAATTAGATGAAATTATTGTATGAATTCTTGATAAACTACGATTTTTAATTTGTTTCCATCAACCCATAGCACTGACTTAATTTCCAAGATTTGTCACTTTTGTTAATAAAAAAAGAGAATTCTTTTATACACGTACCAAGGAAAAAAAAAAGGGGGGGGGGGTCATTATGTATTCTTAATTTACTTATTGAATTGTCCTGTTTATAAAATTCTTTTTTTTTTTTTTACAACTCCTTGTTATTCGCTCCAAGAAAACCACTCTTAACAAATAATAATTTTTGTTATTTATTTAGAATCCTCGAGAGGCTGATGCAATGAGCAAAATCCAGGCAGATTTGGATGAAACAAAAATTATTTTGGTAAACAAACTTAGAATAAATAATAATTGCATTGAAAAATGTTTAATGGAACAGTAATTCAATTAGTTCAAGCATTCACAGGCGCTCACTACTTACGAACAAGACAGGTTCCTGAGGTTTTTTAAGTCGAAATGTTCATAAATCCAACATTAAGTCTTGCTAATACTGAATACCGTACATAGCATTGTAAAAAAAGGTTTTACATTATAGCTTTCCTAATAATACTAGATGGTATATTTACCGGCCTTGAACAGTATTTTAATGTTGAAATAGCAATAGTAATAATAAAAATAAATATTTAATGATAAAAGTATTCTTAATATTATTGTACTTTACTCTTGATACTGCCTTGCTTACTGGTACTGATGTTGCTTACAGTGATGTTAAGTGAAGGATGGTACTAGGATGATGATGGAACATCATCAGTCTGAGAAACAAAGACTGGGAATACCTTTAAAGATTGAATACACTCCTATATGTGTGGATATCATCATATCATAAATAATAGTGTAACCCTCCCTTAGAAAGGCAACAACTGTGTTCATAGAGTTGCACTGAGCAACTACAGCAATGTCATCTATTGTGTGTAGATTCAACTTCTGAACTGGCACAGTGTTTAAAAATTTGGTTTTACAGATTTGTTCATATCTTTGAAAGTTTGTAACATGAACGTTTGTAAATAGAGGAGTGCCTGTATTTGAAATTCCTAATTATAAAAATCAAAACAGTGTAAAATTATCAGTTAAAATGGCTTTTAAAATGTAGTAGCAAGGCATAAACTTCAATGATTTGCTAACAATAAATGTTTCTTATACTTCATTTTGAGAACTATTAAAAGAAATCATTGGAGACATTAAAATAAGTACTACTAAATCATGGAACTAGCGTAGCAAATTGCCTTTCATGTTCAAGATTTGAATGTTCTTATATATATATATATATATATATAATACCAGTCTATTTTTTTTACCCCCATTCCAGCATAATACAATAGAAACAGTTTTACAAAGAGGAGAAAAATTAGATGATTTAGTTAGCAAATCTGAAGAACTGAGTGCACAGTCTAAAGTGTTCTACAAGACAGTGAGTATTACTATTCAATTCAGAATTTCTTGATTTTAATCATTGTATTTATGCAGGATATGACCTTCATCTGGAAAAATTATATTATCTAGTTATAAATACAAACTACTATCATCATGATTTATATCTTAATTGCACTTGATTAAAATTTGAAAGATACCAATAGGAGTATATGCAATAATAACATAGTAATGAAATACTTTTTTTTTATATAATTGCATTTATTGCTAAAGTTACTACTAACATTTCCCTGCTGTTTTCTATAACGTCAAGCAATATTTGGGTCAAGTTTCCTTTTCAATGGATTTAATGACATTGTAGATTATTTTTCTATAGGTTTTATCTGTAAAATAAGATTTAAAGAAATGCTGCTTTGATATCTTGAGTAGGATGAAGATTGGATTGCTTTTTGGAATCTTTGAAATTTTCTTTCTGCTATATTTTTCAGAGCAATTTTAGCAGAATATTCCTTGTCTCGCTATTTAATTATTAAGATAGTTGCCATATTTATATTTAATGAATGCTAAGACCCTGGGATAATAATTAAAGATGGGAAAAAATTGAATTAAATTGATACGCTATTTTGTAGGTGTTTATTTATTGTAGAGAATACTTCAAAATAGATAGTTATGATTGATGTAGGCAATTATAAACTTACAAAATTGACTTTCTTTCACAAATGAAAAGGATTTTAAATTTTTAATAGCTTAAATTTTCTGACTAAGAACAAAAAAGCATTTAAGGCAAAAAAAAACAAACAAAACAAACAAAACCCTTAGCTTACTTATCAGGCATCTTTTGTCTACAACTTTTTATTTATTTTTGTATGCAGAACTCATTACTATCGGAAGTATCTAAGATTTGGTAATACTCCTTAATACATGAAATAAAAATGGATTAGTGCAAAAAGCCCCAGTTGAGATTTAATGTGGAATTAGCCTGAACGTCTGTCTTTAATCACGATAATTCAAATTACTTAACTTGAAAAAAATGAAAATGTAATAGTAAATTTAGAATATTAACTGTATTGATTGGCAATTAGGGAGCTAAGATATATACTTACTGTTGACATATATTGCTGCTGAAGAGCTAGAATCGCAGTTCATTAAAAATTACTCAACTTTAATCATTCAAGGATATTTTGAAGTCCTGTCTCTTTGTGATTTTAATACAAACTGGATTGGTATGTGAGAACTAAAATTATTATAGCATAACTTCATACCTTCCCCATCTTGCAGGTGAGAAAAACCTTTTTGGACTTAAACACTGCCCCAAGACACGTAACATATTTTTAAATTGCAATATTCTACTTGAGGATTAATTCTGACTTGCAAAAAACAAAAACATATCAGGAAGAATAAGAAAAGAAAGAACCTCCTCTCCTCAAATCCTTTTACACTATATTTTGTAGGCTATTATCATGAAACACTGATAACTTAAACACCTGGAAAACTAAAAGTTTAATAGTTTAGACGCTTAGACCAACATTTCCTAAACTTTTCTACCTAAGGTCTAGTATTTTTTTTTTCCAATTTTTTCCCCCCTCTGGGATCTGTCTTCTTGTATAGATATTTGCAAAATTTTATTTTGGGAGGATGCATAAAATTCAAATGGATAGGGTCAAGATCCATAAATTTCCTATGGGAGTGACTACATTCTCCTTCAAGAACAAAAAAAAATCTCACCAATTTACATGGCAATTAAATTTTAAATTCAGAAAATTTTCTAAGCACATCTGGATTATGCAAAAAAAAAAAAAAAAAAACTAATTCAAGAAAATATATGGTTTTTCCTTTAGGGATTGACCTCTTTTAGATATTTTTCTTGAGGCTCATCCTGCTTCTGGTAATAGATAATGTCAATTTTTAGTAATACCTGACATTTTAATACATTCATGGTTGTTATAAGGTTATTAATTAAACAAATTAAAATATAGAATTTATTTTTTGGTTTGGTTTTTCATATTTTTTCCACTATATTTTTGGGGTCTTGCCATGCAGAAAAAATTAGTATACAAATACAGTTTTCATGTTAATTGGTGGAAGTGGCAGTGTTTAAGCAGTTAATGTTTGAGATCTTAGTTTTCTTTAACAACTCTCCCAATCTTCACATTTTTGCTAAACATTCTATCTTTTAAAAATATAGAGCAACTGACGCATGAAATTTTGCTTTGATGTGAACATTTGTCCTAGAAACCTATAGAAATAAAACAAGGTAATATGTAATAATTACCATAAAACATTATGGGATAATATTAAACATATCTCAAAATCAGTTATCAAGTTTATATTATGAAATGTATTGGTGTTACACCACTTCGTAAAACTGCCCATTTGATGAATTGGACAAATTTCTGCTGATTCTGTGAACTTGTCTCTTCTCTTGCCCATTTCATGAACTGCAAAATGACTTGAAAGATGCTAAGTCGTAGCTTTATAATTAATTTTGAAATAAACATGAAGTTATTAAAGAAATCTTAGAATCAATGGACATTATGCAATCATAATATTAAGTAACTATAAATATCAATAACAAATTTAAATAAGCATAATCTAAATTGTGTGCTGGCTCCATACATTATAATAGAAAATAGAAAATAGCTTATAATAGGAAAACAGTGCTGAAAACTTACTCTCTACTTCAACAGAGGACTTCTGGTAATTTTAATAGTAGAAATTAATAATATATGAAACTCACTATACCATTATTAAGCTGCTAACGTTATATTGTTCAGACATTAACACAGGCATATTCTTCTAGCTAGTTCATAAACTGAGCAGCTGTAATCTCTACCCAAATGAACTGGACGAGTTTTTGCCCAGTCCTCGAAATTGATAAGCAAAGATACCAGTTCATGGAATGGGCAGAATTTCCCAATTCTTGAAATGGTCAATTTCACTAAGGGTCTGTAATATAAATATATGTATAATATACTTACTGTAAATCTATTGTATTTCTCCCTAGGCAAGGAAAACAAATTCTTGTTGTGTATTACTGTGATAAAGATATTCAGTTAAATAGGTAAGTTCCAAAACATTTTTTGTTTTTTAAATATATAGGTAATGTTGGCTTAATTATACACCCCAACCTGGGTTCGAAATTCCGGTGCAAGGCTTGGATGTTTCCTTCTTTCTTTTTGTGTCCGTTTCCCTTCCTTTCAGTGATCTGCTTTCAATTTCAACCCTGTTCTTGGCACAGTTTAGCCTCTTTGCTCTTGTGGCACATTGAAGTATATGTGAGACTAATGAAAGAAACAAACAGCTAGTTTAATTGATAAAGTGTAATCATTATGAAATGTTAGTAAGTATTAAAATTTATCAATTCATAACTGCTAGCAGATTCTGTCCCTAAGCAGATGGCAATCATTACAGAAACATATTTTTAACCTGTGAACCAAAATATTTTTAATATTATATATGTATACATATTTTCGGAAAGGACATAAAAGCAAAGTTCAACTATATTGGCTCCCCATAAATAATAACAAGATAAAAAATTTAGACAGATTTGGCCCAAGTGTATTGCTTAGTTAGTAGGTCAGTGCCAAACCTTCAGCTGTATTTGAATGGTAAGAAACCTTAAAAGTCAAAATGTGGATTTGTAATCCTTTTGTGACATAATCTTTAATCTGATGGCTGATACTAACTATCTTATTGCTTAAGTATAATGGAATTATGCATTATATAGCATGAAGTTAATTTGATATTCTTTGGCATTTCTGCTTCTGTAAAGTGATCCCTAAATGCCTTTTGCTTAACTTAATGAATCACAGCATCCACTTGTTACAATCAAGATAAAAAGCTGAAATCAGTCAAATTTCAGAGTTAAAATTTAAAGTTGTAATGTCAGAAACCACTCCAAAATTTGAACTTTTGGCTTAGTTTGGCTCTTGAAATTCAGTTTCAGAATAATTAAACTGTTCCATACCTCTTCTTCACTTCATCTCTCTTATAATTACTATTATTATTAAACATCTTCACCAACACACAAAAATAAATGTAATAACATATATATTTATTCTAAAAAAATGCAAATTTTTTATCTGGGGGAAAGTAAAAGAACGAGTTCTTGAACATGTATAAGAAATAAATTGGTAGAAAAATCTGAGGTGGCAGAACATAGTGTGGAAAAAAAAACACATTGTAATAATAATGAGATCAAAATTTTATGCATTGAAAAAGATACGAAAATAATTGAAAGTATGTATATTAGAAATACGAATGAGATAAATTTAAATAGAAATGATGGAGTTGAAGTCAATACTTGTATCGTAGGATTAGCTAAAGAGTTGGTACAAAAATTGTATTTAGGTTGCAAATTCAAGGTTGTGATTGATGAGTTAGATTGTTAAAAGCATTTGATTATTATTGGAAATTTTAAACTATATTATGGTAATTAATTGTTATTAACAACTAGTTAATATTATGTAGCATGTAGTCTGAGATTGTTAAGAATTTAGCAACTTATTCTGTAAAAAATATGCTTGTAAAAGAGATGATTTTCTCCTTAAAAATTTGCATTATTTAGAATAAATATATATGTTATTACATTTATTTTTGTGGGAAGATGTTTAATAATAACAATAATTAAACTGTACTTTTTTTTTTATAGTTTATTTGTGACAGTTTGTATTTATCTCACTTTTTTTTTTCCAGAAAATGACCATTGCATTTTGAAAGGGAAATAATGAGAAAAATAAAATAAAAAACTCTTTGTAAAGAATACTTTTATATTTGTCTCTGTGAAGGAAATCAAAGCAAAAAAATATATATGTATTTGTATTTCTTTGGGCAGGAGGGTTGTGGCATAAGAAAATATTAAGAGCATTGATTAATTAGTATCTAAGTTTATTTACAAGAAAATATGAATTTTAGGTCATAGAAAAGAAATTAATCTTGGTTAAGATTAATAAAAATATTTCAACCATATTTTTGTTAAAAATGAAAGCTACTCAAGAAACTTTTAAAAAAACATTTTACATTAATATTATTTAGAACATACTAAATCATATGCATACATTTTAAAAATATGACTAATCAAAAAAAATATTAAAATTACATTGATTCTAATAAATTGAGTATTTTACATACAACTATACAGTATGTTATTATTTTTTGCTCCATGATGGACCATACTTATTGGTCCATTGGGTTGAGATCAGGCGAGTTTGGTGGCCAAACATCCTTGCCCCAAAAGCCGGGAAACAGCTTATCACACACAACGATTGTTGAATTGGCAGAATGTGCTGGAGCCCAGTCCTGCTGAGACGTAAATCCGTCTGGGCCGAAGTGCTGTGCCGCCAACGGTTCCAGTACATCACGGAGAACAAGCTGCTGATAGCTGGCAGTGTCAATTTTGACGTTCCGCTCGAAGAAAACCAGGGGCGGTGTCTTTCCCATGGCGCAGTTCCTGCGTTCCAGCACACCATGATTGAGGCCGGAAAAAGGCTGCGGCCGATGGTTTTCGTGGCAGCAGTCTTCTGCTGACCCTTCTTGAGCAGTTGGAGATGTGAATCGATGACCAGACGAAGCATTTGGCAAGCTTTCTCAAGTCGTTTCTCCTTCATCGCTTCGTTCAAGTAGTGAACCCATGCAATCTTGTAGCTGCAGAGTTTCAGCTTCTTTCTGACGATGTGACGAACGCTTTTCTCATCGATGCCAAGTTCTTTAGCTATCTTGCACATAGACACCTCCGGATTGCAGCGAATTCGACAGCGAACCTTGTCGATGTTTTCCGGAGTCGTCGTGGTTGTCGGACGGCCACTCCAATGACGGTCTCTGGTCTCCCCAGTCTCCTTGTAACGTTTCACGGCATTGTAGACAGTCCTCTGCTTGAAACCGGTCATGCGAACAATGTCAGCCGTCTTCATTCCAGTTTTGTGCCACTCAACGACTGTGACACTTATATTTTCACAATCCATAACGTCAATACAACTGAAAATAAACAAATTAATAATACATATTCTGGACCAAACTTAAACAAGGAATTCAATAAAATTATTTAAGTCGACATAAAATTACAATGAGAGTGCCAAAACTTCGCAAAAATAAAATTGCGGAACTTTTCCTGCACCCTGTATAGCCTAAAGGAAAATATTTGTGGGTTTGTTCATTCATTCATTATACACTCTTAGGCCTTTTAACCTATCTGGACCAAACTTAGCAGAATTACTCTTTAGGACCCTAAGGAAAAAATGGGTTTCCATGGAACTTGGACCCCCCCCCCCCCCCCGGGTTGAAATCTGTGAAATAGTGCCACGTATGCACCTGGTGATGACAATGAGAGCTACATATTGTTGTACAACAATTGGCTACATATTGTTGTACAACAATTGGAACTAAATTATCGTTGTCCGTAATAGCACTACATATGCACCTGGTGGCGACAATGGGAATTACAGAAATATTGTTGCACATTATAGCAACTGGGTTTTCGGGATATAGATAGATTTGTAATGATCAGATGATTTTTTTACCAACTGGGGAAGGCTTGAAGTGATAGGGTTATGCTGTTACAAAATTCGAATAACCTAGAACTAGGGGTGTAAATGGGAGGGAGAAATTGGTGGGAAGTGTTATATTCTCTGATTTTGATATCACGTTGAACAATCATGAATTAACTTAAGAATATTTCTGTTTATGTATATTTTAATTTGTTTTATTAGGTGATTTTCTCAAATTACTGAATTTATTACTGAAGTAATTCTGTTACTGAATTTTCTTTTTTTATTCTTTCCCTTAGGACTTCCAAATATTTGTGTGGACCCACGACAGTAAAAAATAAAATAAAATAAATTAAAAAAAAGTTATGTAAACTCTTATATACAGTACTGTAGCTGTTTCGAAAAAGGGACACAGTACAATTGTTCCCATACCTTAGTTCCTGTCAGTACCAGTTGTTTTAATAATAGTTAAATGAGACAGCTCATGTTTTATTTATGAATCCTTTTATAAGTTTGCGGTGAGATTGTGATGTTAAATACATAGTATTTCTGTTATATAAGCCTGATTACATTAGTACAACTACCATAAAAGACTGTAGAAAGCTAAGCAGTAATTTTATATCAGAAGTATTTCATTTGACTCTAAAATGCTGTGAACTATAATGAATATTCATTATAATTTTATTAAGTTGCCTTTAGGTTGAAGTTTTATGCGAGTATATTTTGTGCTTGGAAACAGTCTTTACTATTCCCTATTTCTCCCCCCCCCCCCCATTATTGTTAAAAACTGAATGTATGAAACTTTGTACATTTACAGAAATCCAGTGCAATCTGGAATTTTTTTAGAAATTGTCTTGCATCTTTTTGTTGCTTCAAATTAATTTCTTTAAAATAATTAATCAAATATACTCTTGTTAACTGTTAGGGACCAGAATGAAATTATTCAGAATTGAGAGTGTATTTGTTTTCTGTAATTTCTTTTCATATACATTCAAAAATAATAATAATAAAACTGTATGTAACAAAGAAAACAGACATGAATTTTTCAATAGAAGATATGAAAAGATGATTTCAAGTCTTGGAATTAAATAAAATGAAGAATGCATGTGGACTAATATTATCATCAAATATTATTTTCTCATTAATTATTCTGCTTCATGCTGGTTTTCACATTTGTGTACCTGCTTGCCTGTGATAGAATTGAGAAGAAATTAAAAACATGAAAAACTAGTAGAGAAAAAAAAATCATCATTTTTATTCAATGAAAAGTAAACCAATTTGTTAACTGCTTGTCTGGTAACAAAATGAAATATTAAGCATAAAATATATATAGAGGCATAAAAATATGCAGTATTAATTATTTTCTTGAAATTTAAATCAGTTATGCTTTTATACCATCAAAAACTAAGTTGTTTTATTTAATTGTCATTTGATTATTTATTAAGAAGTTCATGCTTTGCAATTGATTTTAACTTGAAATGTTATCATCAGTGAATACAAATAAAACTACAAATTATCAACTAATTAGAGGAAAGTGTGTGCTAACAATTCAAATACATATCGATTACATGCAAATTGCTCAGAAACGAATATTTTTATAAAACCAGTGTTCTTATTGCTGTCCATTTAAGTACTGTGATTATAAATAAAAATAATTAATCCTGTCCCTGTTGATGTAATGGAAACATTCCTTCTCAGAAGTAATATTTATTGTGTGTTGCAGACGTACTGTTTTCAACATAAAGGCAGATTATTCATTAAAAAAAAAAATACCAAATTGCCCAATTTTTGGATATTGAAAGGTAGTTGAGAATAAAATTTATTTTCCTATTATTTTTTTAATACTCAACCAAGGTAGATCAGAGTAATTGAGCTTTAAGCTTATATAAAATTTGTTCAAAATATGACCCCCCCCCCCCACCAATTTTCAGAAAATTTTATCCAATATGTGCATTGCTTCATTTTGTTAATTTTCTAGTCAAAATAGTTTCAAGACATGGCCTCCACTTAGTCTTGAGAATAACAAGAAACATCGTCATTACATTTTTAATCACACAATTTCCTTATACAGCATTTGCACTAATTAAAACTTTTCTTGCCAACAGTCACATTTTAGAGTTAAAATGGAATATTTCTGATGTATACCATTTTAAAATAACACCTACAAAGAAAAATTTGAACCTTTTTTTTAAATAAGAAAATATTTATGAGGAAATAATCAATATGCTAAGTATTAAGTTATTAATAATGTTGCATTAAAATTTCTGGAAGTAATTAATGGAAATCTAAATTTCAGGTCATATATTAAATAACAGAGTGAACTGTCTGCAAAATTCTGTTATTTTCCGAGTCTAAATTTAAACTTGCATAAACAAGCAAATATATATATATATATGTATTTTTTTAATGTCCGAGTCTAGTTTTAAATGTATTGTGACTGTAAAAACATGTTTAAAGATTTCAAATGGTTCACTAAATAGACAATTTACGTAAGAAGACAGTTAAATAGTTGTTGGAATTTAATAAAAAATTCAACAATAAATGTTGTGTTGCATGTAATGTTGAAACTAAAAGTATGAAAATATTTTACTTTTATTTATTTTTTTACATTATTAATTTAGAAATATGATCTGAAATCTTTGTTGTTATTAATATTTAATAATAAAAACGCATTTGAATGGGATGCCATGAAATAATTATGAAAAACTTACCTTAGTTTTACTCCATTCTTCATAATAAAATATGTAAGGCAATGAAAGGAGGAAAAAAAAAACTTCAAAATATTTACATTCGATTAAAATAGATCCAAAGCTGAAACCTGTTGAACAAGATTTTGATAACTTGTTGTACGTGTCATTATCATGAAAAATACAATTATGTGAATGGAAAATGAAACATTTCTAGATCCATTTTACCAATCAAGAAATCATTTTTCTGTTGTTTCCACTCTACAATTGTTTATTATTTTTATCTTTTCTTTTTAATGTCAAATAAAGTTTGTTACTAATTATGCTACCAATACTGAGGTACCTTTACAGAATTGCTTTGTTTCAGCTGTTATTTTTGTAAATTGGTTAACTAAAGTATGGCAATTAACAATTGTATGTACATGACTGCCTATCCATTCCATAACATGAATGATCTATCTTAAATCACTGATAATAAGAATTTACAAATTAATAGAAAGCCATAATCTGTAAATAACCTGAAGACAAGGGGAATAGTATTAAAAATAGTGATTAAATTTTTTTTAATGCATAGACAAACAAAAACAATGCTACCGATTGTTTAAAAAAGAAATTCAGGCCTCAAATGTAAATAATAGAATTGGTTAACATATCCAGTTTTAATTAATAAAGGAAAAAGAAATGTATTGTTTTTGTATACATTTTTTGAAGAATAGCAACTGTAATTATTATTCTATTTTCACAATTACTGTGTTAAAAAAACATATATTAATTTTTATTTCCTAAAAAATTACTTACAACTTTACAAAAATTATTTTGTATATAAATATATTTAAAAATATTAAGAGTTGTAATATAATTATAAACAGCCCATAATAAAACTGTTTTAAGGTTTTTGAGATTTTCACAATATGCTTTCTCAAAGATCTTCAGAAGATATCTTTATTATCCCTTAGTGTGGGCACGTCCTGAAAAAGATGACAAGAGCCATTCATCCTACAGGTTAACCTACAGAATAATCATCATGTTCTGCCATGCACCAGATCCACGTCTTATTATAGGAAGATCCTGGAAGCTCATTAACAATTACTAGAATTTAATTCTGTCAGCTGCAGCCTACTGAAACTACCCATTTACTAGTTTGTCCTGTACTTGTAGTAAAAAGTTAGTTTTAGTAGGGTGGCCCTCTTTTGAGATCAGTCAGCTCTTGCTATCCTAATAATAGGTTTTCATTAATCAACCAATCAGTTCAAAAAGGTGTGGTTTCTCTTTATTATTTATAAAAATGAATTACGACCAACGCACAAATATAGATTAAAAAACATTTACAACAATTAAAAATTATGCTAAACAACCTGTTTTGTCCAAGCATGGGCTTTTACGAGTTATATTCATAAAAGCCTGTGCTTGGGCGAAACCGGTTTTTCAGCATGAATTTTAATTTGTTGTGTTGGGAGTAGTTCATTTTTATATTCTGTGCACATGTTAAAAATTATTTTTTTTCTCCTATTGTGTCATCTTTTTGTATTCCTGATAACTTTAAAAGTCCTATCCTAGTGTAAGGAGAGCAGAATTTCTGAATTTTATCCTCAAATTCTAAATTTAAGAGTAAGATAAAAGTCGCCAACACACAAATGAATGGTTAAAAATTTTAAACACACTAAAAATAACTACTACTTTAAATTTCATTTTACTAAATTTGGAAATCCTTTCCTTGTTACCTCTGAGTAAACTTCTACAATAACTTTGTCATAGTGCAGGACCTCAAAAGATAAACCACATGCTAACCTCTCCCATATCCAAAGTTTTTAGTTAAGTTGTTTCGACTATCAAATTTACCATCGATCTGCTGTTTGAAATACCATCTTAGTGAGTAGCAGAACAAGTCCTTAAATTGAAGAAACTAGATAATTTCCTTATCTGCTTGCAAACATCAGACCATTAAGGTTCAGTCTTACCAAAATCTCATTAAAGGATTCTGTACTATCCCTTAACATCTTAATTTTATTTCAATAACAATTGTTCTTTTGAATTATATTTTTAATACGAGTATTTGTGATTATCCAAAGCTCAATTCTTGTAAGACCTTAAATTCATAGAACACGTCCATTCATTTTGTTAAAACTGCCAGACCCTACACTTTTATCTTGATCAGCTTCTATAGGTGCCTATGGTTTCTTCTATTCCAGCTAATATCATCATTCAGTGCGAGTTGACGCTCACTAATTCAGTTCCATAGGATCAATATTCTTATTTACAGAATATTTAAAATGCATATTAAAGTAAACAAACCACCAAGATGAAACTATATATATATTGATAAAATTATGATTACCATTTTTTTTTCAGGAATGACCTCTACAAATTAAGAAATCACTCTTCAAGTGAAGTAGTTAATTATGTCAATTTAAATAGAATGAATTAATGAATTAAATAGGCACGTAAATTGTTTAAAAAGTTTACCACTAGTTGCTAATAAAATGTTAAATATGACTAAAATAGATTTTATTACTTCATTACAGCGGTATTCAAAGAAACTCTTATCATTCCTTAAAAATTGTAATTTTTGTTATTTAAACCCAATTATTTGGAAATATTTGGTAGGGATTGCACGAGATGTGATCCACAATCGTACATCATATGAAGTGTAGAAAGTATTGCATCTGCTTTTTTTCAGCTGTAGAAGCACCCTCTAAGACTTGCAGTCATATTGTGGATATAGCCATGAAAAGTTACTTGCAGTTCATGCCAAGGAAAATTGTTATTCTTAGTTTTAAGGGAGGGAAAGGATTTTTAATGTATGGTGTTGCTAATCACGTGTCTTGTAATCGGTTGACAGTAGATTTCTTTCCCAATTCAAGAATACTGGGCCTGCTGGTAGGAAAAAAGAAAATGGTTGCAAAACAGGACCTTGTTTTGAAGCGTTTATCCCTTAAATCCGTAAAGCTGCTTCTGCTGAGCTGAAACATAAATTGTAAGAACGTAAAGGAGTGATAGCAAATGCAATAACAGTCAAAAGATGATTTTTCAAACAAGGACTTGTAACCAACTGTCTGAAATGAAAAAAGCCCGATTGGGACGGAGGAAAGATTGTATCAAATGAACACCAGATCACTGGAAGTCTTGTTATTTTCTCTGATAAGAAAAAGGAACTGATGACAGGCACACTTTATTTGCTGAATATATGGCAACAAATACTATCCAGACTGTATGATGTCTACAGTGAAATTCCCTACCAGCCAAATGATTTGAGGGTGCATTTTGTATTGTAGAAGTAGCCTGCATCTTATTAAAGGTTCTTTAAATGCTAAGGTTTATGAGGCAGTATTGGAAAAAATGTTGCCAAAAATTAGAGATCAAAGTAATTGCATCTTTCAGAAGAATTCTGCTCCTTGTCACCGGCAGTTAGTTAACAAGCTACTACAGCTTCATTTCTACAGTAATGATCTTACACTTGTTACAGGAAGGCCCATTACAACTCATATCTGGCCAGGAAATAGCCCTGATCTTAATCGTATAGTGAATTCTTTGCAGCTGAGAAAATGAAACCGTAAAACCTCAGAACTTCAAGAAGCCATAGTTTGTGTTTCTTACCATGAATTACTGCATTCAAAACTTGATTTTGTCAGTGCCTCAACAATATGCTATTATCACCACGGCCAGAGGAGGTTTAATAAAATATTAATAATTTGCATCTGGTAATATTTTTTTTTTTCACTTTGATATAAGCTTAGCAACAGGTGGATTTCTGATTAATTTTTTATCTTAATTATACTCTTTTTAGCTCCAGAAATTAATAGTATTATTACAATTTTGAAACAATTGGAGAGAAACTGACAAAATTATTATTTAGTTTTGCTTTTACCATTTCTTTTTTTCTACATTTGTGTGTGTTTCTTGTCATTAATGTAACTTTTGTAATCACCTTAGAACTGTGAAATTGCTAAGTGATACAGTTTCTTTGAACACCACAGCTAAACATTAACATCTCTAATTTTTGGTAGTTTTGAGCAGTTTTTAATCAGACGAAACCCAGTCAAAGTGAAGTGTAACGGAAATAATCATAACTGCATTTAGTAAGCAGTGAAAATGTTACTTTACATTAGAAAAAGTTAACAAGAGACTGAGGACCACCATTTGAATCAGACTCTGTGGAATAATGGGATTTAAAAAAAAAAAAAATACTTTGTGATGTTGACAGTAGAACTTTACATGTTCAAAAACTGCACACTAAAGTCGAAACTTAAATTACGTTTTCACAAAGTATATAAAATTTATGACTTAAACATCATGGAGAGATCTTTTACAATAATCAAGAATACCTATCAGACAGAAAATTTGCAGTTGAAATAGAACAAGAAAAAACCAAAATCACAATACAAAGAAGAAATAAAAAGGCCAAAGAAGCTTACATGGTCATTGGTCAAGAATGTTTTAAAAACAACCATGACGGAAGATAACGAAGAAATAATTGAAATACAGAAGTGTATTACAGCTGAACTGAAATGTATTTTTGCCCAAAGAGAAATTGTAATATACTATTCTTCCAAATAAATAAATTTAAGCTAAAATTAATTTTCTATTAAAAATTCTCCTTTCAAACAATCTTACAATTTTAGAAAAAAATAGTACTGTCGTCAGACTGGGCATAAATAAAAGAATTAAATTAAACTAAACAAAGATGCCCGCAAACTCCTAAATCAATGTTTAGCTCAAATGATAAAGCTGATCAAGATAATGAAATAATAAATCAAAGACTCATAAATACTTTTACAATTAAAACATTAACAAAAGAAATTTATTATCAAAACAAAATCAGAGCACAGTCTTCGTCACTAATACAGCCATTGAAAACTTACAAACAAAATAAAAAAAAAAAAAGCAGTTAATATTATAACCCATCCCACAAGTCTGACGACTTGTCCCAAGTAATTAGCTGTTTCTTTGGAGCAAATAAAAAAAATCCTCAATTTTATTTTTTTACAACAGGTCAAAAAAATTTAATAATAAAAAAAAAATCATATTATAATTACACAAACAACCACCAAAAAAAAAAAAAAAAAAATCTTTTAGAGAGGAACAAGAAAAAAATTACCCTTAACTTTAACTTCCAAAAGTTGTTTCTTTGTCCATCATTCTTCCGTCACCATATCGTCTCGTCAGTCGACTTTTCCAACCATTTCCAAGATCAAGGCTTTCTCACGCATACGAATCCATTTGGTTCTAAAAATCATGCACACACTTAGTTCTCTGGATTTTTCTAATCTTCCACCCATGGCAACTCTTCTATTTAGCTTCCCATCCACAGCAGCTCACTCATGTCTTCCATCCATGGCAACTCTTTTCTTTAGATCCGATCCACGGCAAACACACCTTTAGACTCTCACCCACGGCAACTCTTCTATTTAGGTCCCAATCCATGGCAGCTCGCTCATGGCAACTCTTTCTCAGTTACCGGCAGTATTCTTCCTCACTGACTGACTGATTTGTCCGCTACATCGTCTGACCTCCGGAATCTCCTGATTAAGCCTTCCTCTCTTGTTATATGCCTTTAGTCCAACATTATAATCCTTGAACATAATGCTCTTTGTCTACTAGCCAAATTATTTGGGATTAAGGCTAATCCCACATTTCCCAACAGAATGGAAATATCCACTGTCTGGTTAACGAATTCCAAAAAAAAAAAAAAAAATTATTATTCCCACGGAAATAAATAAAAAAAAAATAACCAAAATTCAATTCCACTCTCTTTACATCAATAAAAATATATAAAAAAAACCAACTAACCTTTACTCAGTTCCACTCTCTTTACAAAATATATATATATACAGTAGAACCTCATTATAACAGACTAATTGGGGCTGAAGGTTGTCCATTTTAATGAAAGTCCGGTTTATAACAAATAATTCTATATCGGTGTAATGCATCAAGGTGTACATCAATGAAAGGACAATAGTTAGCTATAAAAAGTACTTAACGACATGACTCAAAGGTTACTGAATAAAAACTGATGAGTGTGTGCGGCAATTTGTAGTATTTCAGACAATAACGAAATTAAATGATCGATAGAATTGAGAAAGCAAACAAAGGACAACGCTACAAAGTTGCGAATCCTTCCTTGTAGCGTTGTGCCTTCGTTTGCTTACTCAATTCTTTGAATCATCGGGCACGTTAAAATTTTTTTTTCATTAAATGATCGATGTTTAATCGCTTGCTTGGAAATGTAAAACTCGTCAGATAAACATATGCATCCTTTATTATTATTATATTTTTTTAAAAAACTGTCCGTTATAAGCGATGTCCGTTATAATGAGGTTCTACTGTGTGTGTGTGTATATATATATATCATAAGCTCCTCCCTAACAAACATTACAATAAAAAAAATTATTTATAAAAAAAGGAACTCTATTAATAATTGAGCCATTACAAAATCATTAAGTTAGGATTTGTGGACAGGAAAATAAAATTAGAATTTATAAAACAATGTGTTACTTTGGATTTACTTGAAACATTAACTGAAGAATTTTCTAAAAGTGCCTCAAATGAAAAATATTGAGAATCTGATATAACAAGTTGTTTCAACTTAATAAAGATATTAGCATAGCCATACATGTTAAACTTCTCTGACTGGAATAGATGGGGCATTTTGAGAGAACTGAACACAGCAGAATACCAAAGAGAATCCTTAATGAATGGATGTTTAGGAAACGATCTTTTAGAAGGCCTAGAATTTAATGGATAGATGCAGTGAATGGATCTGCTAAAGAAATTTTAGGAGTGAAAGGATGGAAGAATATACAGTAAAACCTCGTTAAGTCGTCACCCGGATAAGTCGTCACTCCGTTTAAGTCGTCGTTTTCCTTTGGTCCCGACAAGGTCTCACACACAAAAATGTAAAATAACCCTCCTTTACCAGTCACCAAATTTAATTCTACTCCGGATAACTCGTCACCCTCAAAAATGGCCAAAAGCATCTTTCTTCTCATTTTGCCTGCCATTGTATTGTCTTTTCAGCCCCGCCCCTTCACTTTAAGCCAAGCCTTTACGGGGAATTTTCGATCACGCCTGTCACTTCATTTCTTTCCTATCCTTTCGGAGGATTTGGGTTCTTGGAATCTCGCTGCGACTCTGTCGAGCGTAGATGTTTTTCTTGACCGCTCCTGAGTGTGACTTCATTTCATAGCGAGTAAGCCCCACTATAAGGACTATTTTTTCTTTTGCAATTTCGTGGTTCGATTACATTTTTAACATGCCAGGGAAACGAAAACTTACCTCGTATCTTTTAAAGAAAAAAAAAAAAAAAAGACTTAATTGCACTTTTTGAAAAATCAAATGTTTCGAAAATAGCTTTTGCCAAAGAACACCATATTCTCAGAACTACATTAAACGATATTCTTTCATCGAAACAAGTAATTGAAGAAGCCGACTGCAAAGACAAAAGAAAGAGAATGAGGAAATCGAAGTTTGATGAGATCGAGGAGGTTTTAGTTCGATGGCTAAAATATGTCCGATCGCAAATTGTACCGATTTCTAACGTGATTCTCAAAGAAAAAGCCATGGAAATTGCTAAAGAGTTGAACATTGAAGAGTTTGGCGGCAGCAATGGTTGGCTGGAATGTTTCAAAGACAGACATTGCCTTTCTTTTAAAACGATTAAAATGTGATAACTGAGTTTTTTTTTTTTTAATATATTCCATCATTCATTTGCATGTATTGATTTCTGAAAATCTTGTTTTTTTCACCGAATCCTACAGCAATTCATGAAAATACTGTATTTCTGTGTTTTTTTGTTTTATTCTCAAAAATTCCCACTCCGCCTAAGTCGTCAAAAATGTTTGGTCCCTTGAGTGATGACTTACTGAGGTTTTACTGTATTACAAATAATAAAAACTTATGGAGGCAAAAGATTGGGGAAAGCAAGATGTAAGTTGTAATGCCATTAATAATAATGATTCAAGATTAGTATGCTCCCTTGAGAAAGAATAAAATTACGAAAAAGTAAGACTAATAAACATCCTTTTAAATAAAAAGAATAAATACTTTATTTACAATAAATTAAGTTAGCTTATCTATTTACATTTATAAACATTTTCAATGACATAATAAATATGACTGAAGAGAATTCTGTTTGCTTGAACTTTCTGCAGCTGAAGAGGTGGCTTTCCAGGATTCAAAGATCTGTTGCATTTGTGAGCGTTCATGGGCATTTCCATTATTCACTGTTGGGATTATTTGCTTTGGACAAAGAAACTTAATAAATCGCTGCAGTTCTTTGTAACTGGAATGTTCACTATAGGGTACTCCTACAAAATAAATGGAAAGAATCTCAATTACAGCATACATGTAAATTGGTAAAGCACATAAACAGCTCTGGAACAAGGACACAAGATGACTGTGAACTTTAATAATGGGTTCGTGTTGTCATTTTTTTTTTTGTTCTTTTGGTTATTATTAACCCACGATATGGTCAACTCCCTTCAGCCCACAATTTCATTGTGACTGAAGTGATAAGCTACCAATTTCCACAATTTCTTACTTTGTGTACATTAAGACATGAAGATCATTTTATTCAGTATTTGTTACACTAGAGTTTTCAGTCATGATTATTAAATCTTTTTGTAATATAATAACTCTGAGCCATTTTTCATTTTGAGTTGCTCTATATGTGTTGTTATTATGCAAGCCGAATGTTTATCCATTACAAGGATCTTCATTTGTGTTTTCCTGTTTTAATCCTAGGTTGTATCATGTCGCATGTTGTGTTACATTCAAATATATGTTTTTTGTGATTAAAATCTGTGTGACATCTGAAAATAAAAATAAATAAATGCTTCATTTTATTAAAAGTGCAAAAACCTGATGCCATTCAATTCTATTATTGAGGGAAGGCAAAATTATTGAGTTACGGAAGTTTACTGCACGGAAAAACTACGCATCTCCCATTAACTCATTGAGGTCCTTTGTAATGGCTTTCCTTTGTTTTAGATGTTAACTTATGCAAAGATGGCACTGAGAATAAATAGCTGAGGCACTTGAAAAACAGAAAGTTGAAAGCAGTTGAAGCCATGTAACGGCAAGTGAGGTCGAGGGTTCGATTAAATGTCAGTGAGATAGTTGATACAGAATTGCTGGATAACTAAAAGCAGCGGAAAACACCTCACTTTATTTTTTATTAACTTTATATGAAAAGTTGAAGGATTTAAAGAGTTAATGTTGGAAAAGGTGCAGACTTGTCAGGAAAAGTGATCACATGTAGTCGAGATTGGAAATAGCCGTGGGATGTACCGTGGTGTCTGATCTAAAGAATCCCTGCTCAGGTTACCTATTGAAGCAAATATGAAAGCTATGCCTGTGACACGTATAGGTTTGACTGTGCATCAAAAAACCATAACCTGAATTGTGTATCACCCAACAGTTTGACGTTGACACACTGCATGTTAATCCAGCAGTTATAAATTACATTCAAATTGAAAATATTATAACCAAATAGCAATATAATAATTTTGTATTGTTTTTAATAAATCAGAGAAACAGTAAGAACAACATACATCTTTAATAAAAAATACATCTTCTACTTCTTAAAAATTTAAGTTTAATAACTTAAAAATAACATTTGGCTGGTGAATTTTTGGAAGTTTACTTTCTTCCTTTTTCAAGGTTTTTACAACAATATTATACACTGATATCACACATCAAATTCTAAAACATTAGAAATATCACGCTCTCCAAAAAACAAAGCTACAATAAGATATCTTTATTATGATAAGAAGAGAAATTTGGAGGAGGAGGAGGTATGGTTTATAAATATATATCTTTCATTGAACTCATCACTAAGGACTTTTTGTCCCCCTTCTTGCTTCTTTCTTAATACTTTCTGATAACTCCACTCCTTTATTATTTGTATTTTTGTTTAAGATTCTGAATTAGTGTTCCATCTTTAATTTTGCAAATGTTGGTATCTCTCACAAAATAGTGTACAGCAGAGCATCCAACTGTTGTGCTGCGAGGAAATTCTGTGAGTGCATCTATAATTAACATTTAGCTTCACACTAGCCAAATTTTCGTATCTAGAATAAAATCTAGATGTGAAATAACCTGAGCAAACAGAAATTTGAACTACATTCTATTTTGTTTTAACAATTAAATTAATCAAATATAAAATAACATTCAAATTGGCTTAAAAATATTTCACGCATCTTAAAAAAGTGTAAAAGTTAAAACTGTTATATTCATTTATAAATCATTAAGTGTCTTTCAAAGGATTCTATAATAGCTGGAAAAACAATTAAAAAGTTTTGTGTGCTTTGGAATTTCTGCAAATGTAGAAGTGAGTCATGAAACAAAAAAAGTTTGAGAAGCTATAGTCAATTCACTGTAAATCTGAAGACCTGTGAAAACTCCTTATATGATAAACGATTGAGCATTAGTTACTTCGCATACTTCATGTTTTGAACATGGCGGCTGCTGAACACACTATTGTTTATTTTGCCAACAAAAACTTTGAAGAGTCAATCAAGAGGAATCATTTGGAATGTTATTTTTTATTTCAAGTGTACTTTAGTGTATATTACACTTCAGAATGTGGTTATTACTAATGAAAGATCTATGTATGTAGATAGTTTTATTTGTGAAGTTTTAAAAAGATTTGAAGAGGATATCGCCACAGGACTAATGAATAGCTTTATAAAGTTAAGTTTCTGTTTAAGAAATCTGTTTCATTTCTAAACCTATGCTTTTACTACTTGTTATACAATTAATTTTTCTCACTTAACTCTGTGCTTATATCATTTTATATGGCCTGCAAATGTTGTAGTTAAAATTAAGATGATTGCTTGTATGGCATTTTGTTTTTGATGATACATTTTTAATTTCCTATCTTTTACTTTGATAGTTTTTGCAGTTCAATAGTTTATAATCTTTCAAAAGGTACTGAAAAACGCCATGAACTAAAAAAATAATATATAAATTAAGCTATTACCATAAATTATTACAGGTCCTGTCTGTCGGCAGTGGATTCCAGCTTTTTTCTTTTGATATTCCCAACCAGTTGGACGAAATGCTACAATTCTGTTATATACTTGAGAAAATTTGTCCAGATATTCTTTCAGTCTCTATAATGTAAAATAATAAATGTAGCATAAAGAATAAAGAAAAACTTAGAATCAATCTAAAGCATTGAAAATTTCTGAAACATAAGCGTGAATATTTAATAACATGCAATTATGATATGAAGCTTTGATTCATCTTAAATGTCTACTAAGCATATTACTTTGAAGATATTATAAAAACTATCATTATCAAACCAAGAATATGGAATTTAAATTTAAGAGATCATTGAAATTAAATGTAGGCTGCATACAACTTAGCAATTTCTGTTCCAGAAAAGTATCAGTGATAAGGCCATCCAATTGAAATTTTTAAGCAATTACAAAGTTGGTAATGATTCAGGAAAATTTCAGATACTGATGTCAAATTTCACTACTTACCAATGGAAACAAAAAATCATATTTATCTTTTACACAAAAACCAGGAATCAAGAAAATGTGAACATCTCAGTAATACGAAAATTTTTTTTTAGTTGCGTGATTTAAACTCCAATATCTCCTGAAAAACTATTCATACCCAACCCACTTTACCACTTCTGGACAGTAATTAACGATTCATTGGACCAGGTTATACATTTCCTATCATTTTATTGTCCAGTAGTGGTGTTTCTGAGCCTAGGCGATTTGCAGAACCTTGTGCTGTAAGGTCAGCAATGGTGCCCCGGTGGGTTGTCGGCTACAGAACTCCATAGAACACAGGGAATGTTGCACTGTTCGAGAGCTGAGGTCAATACTGGCCCCAGCATTGAGCTGAACTATTCTTTACAGCAATGTTGCATGTGGACAGACCTGCTTGCCAAGGGCTTTTTTTTTGGCCACATCAGCCTTGCATGCTGGATGTTTTCCCTGAATTCGTAAAGTCCAGGTACACCCTCAAAATTGTTGAATGTATGATCTGAACTTCATCAAAATTTCCAAGATGAAGTGACCCAACTCCCTGGGCCCCTACAATCATACCTCGTTCGAAGTTGCTTAAGTCCTGATAAGCTGCCAATGCTACTACTTGAGATCGAGGAGATATCTGCTGTTATATGTACCTCATTAACCACAAGGGTGTGATGACTTGAAATGGACATGGTAGCCCCATTCCCAGTTATTTTAGCATTTGAGTGTATAGTTTTTTCCTTGTAGGCTTTTCAGCCATGAACACAAACCACAGATTCATTCAGTGAATCTTCCAAAGTCAGCATGAAAGCTGTGCTTATGCATAATTAAAATAAATTTCTTTTGTATCTCTAGCTCATGCTGTTGACATGAAAGAGAAGTATCAAAATATGAGTTTCTGAAAGCTCCAATATGATGAATATGATTGAAACATCTGCACGGGATTTGAAGGTAATAGCTCTCTTGATTGGCTTGCAATTTGGGTACATGAAGTATTGTTGCTTTTTGTGGAAATGGACAGTAGTGGTAGAAAGAACCATTAAATTCAAGAGCAATGACTGAAATGTGAATCAGCCATTCCTGAACAGAAAAATATTTACTTTCACACATCAAACTGGAACTTCATTAAGGCAATGAATCGAAATAGTGCTGGATTTATTTATTTGAAGCATGAATTTACCAAAGTTAGTGACGAGAAAATCAAGGTGAGGATATTTTTGAGCCCAAAAATAAGAGATGAACTGCCAGATGAATAACATTTAAGTTTAGTAGGGGAAAAAAAAAAAACCTTCAAAAGTGTTTCTGTAATTTTTTTGGAAACTGAAAGGAAGAAAACCACCATGATATAGTAGTGAACTTAAAAAATATAAGGATATAGGATGTAACATATATTTAAAAATGAACTTTGCAGATTTCAACTTAAATTTCTTTGCAGAAAATCTCAGGATTGTCAGTGACGAGCATATAAAAAATACTTTCATCAGCAGAATGCAACAATGGAAAAGAGATAGGAAGGTAAGTGGAGCCCCAGTATGTTGGTTGACTGTCGCTGGATGATTAAAGGAGACATTCCACTGATAAAATATGGCAGACAATTGTCCATTGTTACATTAAAGGTAAGGCAAAATATATTTATCAATTTTTCAAAAATTTATAAATACATGATTTCATCCAGTGATTCCAACTATTTGGCATATACCTTTCTATATTTTCATGTAACTATCAACTTACGAAAATATTCACCCTTTCAAGATTTATAATTCCAGAGCACACTTACTTTCACATTCAGTGACATCATTGGAAGCACATGAATTCTGCCTTTGGATTCGTCAGTTGTTATCATATTTCTGATCTCTTCATCCTCCAAACAGCAGAGCACTCGATACTTTTCTGATGAAACAACAACTTTTTCTTTGTTTAATTCTTCTGAAATTGCTAAATTTACAAAAAGATAAAAATAATAATTAAAGCAATATGTCATTCAAACAATTCAGAAAATAAAATAACTATTTTTCTTTAAATATGCAGTTACAAGGAGGCAAATAATTTGCTTCCTTTTTCTACAATATATTTGAGAATTTTTAAAGAAAAAAAATACTAATTTTTATAGACAAAAATCATTGTTTCAGTATTTATCCAATTTTGCTACAATCAGTACATTTGACAAGTGAAAAATAAATATATCCGATTACATTTATTATGATGTCCTGGGTTTTAATTATAAATTGTGCAGTATTAAGTACTATCAAAAATGACATCATCTTATTTTAACTTTGTTTTAAGCTCTAAAGAGAACCATGGTGTGAACTGAATACTAGAGTACTAAAGAAAATTAACATGCTTTTGAAATATCCTATGAAATGGCTGGATAGGGTAATTACCATTATACAGAAAGAAATGCATGATCAATGGAGTAATTACAGAAGCTGATGATGAATCAACTATAAAGGGGGAGAGTAACTGAAAGTAGTTAGTGGCTCCCAGAAATTAGAGGAAGAAATAGGGTAAATAATAATAAATAAAGGTAGAAAAAACTTCCAGGAGATATGGAGAATATAGGTAGGATGATAAAAAAATCAATCAAATACTTAGTAAGAAAGGGATCCATAAATGATGAAATATGAACTTCTGATATTCAACTCTCTGTGGTAAGAACAATAAATGTTTTTACTTGAAGAAAATAGAAGGAACTTCTTGACATATATGAAGGATGTATAAAAGAATGAAGAACAAAGACTACACCTCAAAGATATTGAGTTATCAGAGAAAAAAGACATTATTATCTACAGAAACAGTGTAAGCACAAAGTAAAATAATCCTATGTCTTATTTAAAATAAAAAGAAGTTAAGATGATACTATGATAGAAGTGAAGCATAATAAGGTAATTCAATGAAATCATCAAAGAATGATCCAAATAGTCAGTGCTTTTTTTCCTAGGAAAAAAAGGTGCTGGTACTCATCATGAAATTGTAATTACAGTAACTTCCACACTTTTAATATATCCTCCGATCTATCCTCATTTTCTCTAGATCGCTTCCATCTACCGGCAAGTTTACAATACATTTTGTTTTCCGTCAATAAATTGCAAAGGTGCCGGTACTGCTTACCACCAGAAAAAAAAAAAGCACTGGATAGGAGTGACTAAAATTCCTGAAGTTAGACAATGATTGTGCAAAATGTAGCTCTGTCCTTCAAAATGCACTTTATGGACGGAATTGTAATTGATGATAAAGAAATCTGAATAATTGCAGATATGTTGAGGTAAATGGAAATGAATGTAAGGTCTGTGTGTAAAATCATAATTGGAACAAATGAGCCCTTGAATGTAAATCAATGTCTTTAAAAACTGGGAGGATTTGTCACGATGAGGATGACAGAATGAAAACTTCCAGAATTAGAAATATGTTAAGCAAGCACATTGTTTGTCAGAACTAAATAACTGAGCTGTTAAGTGGAAGCAAAGAGTGAACAGTAGTTGCACATTATGCAAATTGAAATCTGAATTAATAAATGGAGAAGGTACTGATAACACTGATGAAATAAAATCAAGTGAAAGTAATGGATTGATGGACACTTTCAAAATGAATGTGTGTGTGTGTGTGTGTATCTGACTTGAGACAGTGGTAAGAACAATAACTAAGAATGAATGAGATAACTGATAAAAATAGAAAACAGTCATTTTCATGAAGAAAACGACAAGATCAAGTAGGCTTAAACAAGCAAAACAAAATTAGTGATTCCATCTGGCAGCTATTACTAGAAATAAGGTACAGTTATAAGAAAATGAGATCTTACTTCAATATTTTATATAAGCTTCTTCATAAGTTATGAGCTTTAAATTTTTTAATCCAGTGCAGTTAAAACTTTTGCAATACAGAAGAATGCTTCTGTCGATCAATAATTAAGTAAAACTTAATAGATGATAAAAAAAAGAAAAAAATCTTATAGATAACAAGATCAGGATTGTATTTTTAGATATGGAATATTTTGAGTAAAAAAAAAAAATCACCTTTAAATACTTTCTCTTTTCCAATTGTGTAAGATCCACAAACAATCAGAGTTTGTCTATCGTTTGAAAAATTCTGTTTTACCACTTCCTTGATACTTAAAATAATTTCTTCTTGGGATGGGAAATCATACTGCTTTTTGCAATATCTACATAAGAAAACAATAATTTTAATGCTTAAACAATAAATAAAAAAGGAACTTCTAAAAAACATGAAGTACATCTTCAGAGAAACCATAGAACAAAGAATATTTACCATCAGTGACTGTGAACACCAAATCATCATAGTGTAAATCATTCAAAATTGTATCAGCTTTTCTTTTAAGTACATTCTACCTTCATTCAAGAGTGTGAAGATGACTATCCTAGATTTTTTTTTTTTAATAATTGCAAATGTAAGCCATGAAATGGGAATTAAAAGGATTTTTTTTTGGGGGGGGGGGGGGAACAAAAAACTTTTGAATTAAAGACACATGCAAAATTCGCCAAAATTAAAAGTTTCTTAGGAAATTAAAAATCATCCCACTATGAAGTAAACTTCTTTTGTTTAAAGTATATAGCTGTTAACTGAAGTGCAACACCAAAAAATTGTGACAGTTAAGTGAAAGATGTAGACATAATATCTTACAAGAAGTAAATGACACCACTTAGAGACAAGGTGATGAGGTCCCAATAATATTCAGTACTCAGTATAACCCTCAGAGCAATGATAGCTTGTATCCTGTAGTATTTCAGTATTTCAAATCTTTAATGTTTAATTTCATAAGCAACATAGTGAAAAAAGGAAAGAAAAGGAAATTATTGTTTCTCTGAATTACTTACGTTGTATCCAGATACACCTTATCAATGACATTATTCTTCAAAGGTGAATACAGTTCCATGGTAGGATGGGCTCTAAAATCCCCAGTATGAAGAACTGTGTAGTTTGTTGGAAATCGAAAAAGAAACATCACAGCACCAGGGCAACTGAAAAGAGAAATTGAATATACCTAAGAAAAAAGTAGCAATATTTAATATATGTAAGAATTATTTTGTTCAAGCTTGTCATTTAACCTATTACTTGAAAATTCCCTAGATTGTTATTAAGAGACTTACTGAAAATTATTTAGATTATTTACATACTTAGACTAATTTGGAGAAGAAAGCAAACTGACTTTTTCAATCAACCAAATCTTAGATCTTCTGTAAGATATCACAAATCTTTATTAAAACTCCAAAATACTGCACCACAGACCAATATTTCATCTTATTTTTCAAAGACTTCCGAGAATTTTCAGAGAATCTTTGATAAAAAACAAAAGATTAAGTAAAATTTTAAAATTTAATTAGTATTGTTTTAAATAACAGTAAGTTAGTAGCATTTAATGTAATAATAAGTTTCAAATCTTTTGATTGTTTTCAAAATATTTTGATTGTTTTATTGTTATATGACAATAGTATTATTTGATGTACTTATTGCCATAGAATTTATTTATTAATTTGTAAAGGTTTGAGAAGGTTATTTCTCTTTCCATTTTGATCTTTATTTTTTATTTTATTTATTTGTTTATTATGTTACCAAAAAACCTTGAGGATAGTATTTTGGAGTTTTAATAAAGATTTGTGACTTTTTCAATATTTTTATTTAAAGAGCAGAGTACTAAATTTTTGTACTGCTAGTCTATGTCAATCATTTAAACATGTGTAATGTGAAATATGTGAAAACAAAAAATCCTCATTATAGGTTTATACTGCTTTGCTTTTATCATTCTAAAGCAATGATTTGTACATCTTTTCTAAGCACCATCAAACTGCTAAGAAATCTGCTTAATGTTTTGCATCTCCAAATTAATTTTGGTAAACAAAAACCAAGTTATTCCATACTATTTGCAATCTATCAACTTCTTGCATTGTAAAAATTAGAACCTGAAGTGGTCAAATTGGGTCGAGAGTATCATTTGTTAACAGCATAGTCGATTGAGTATAGATCAGATTCCAATTTTTTCCAATTAACACTGCTTTCCTGACTGAAATAGCCACCCTACAACTGGACCGGAAGTCGGATTTTTGGCCAAACCTCCAGGCCACGGGTAGTACAAGGTATAATAACGGTTTGGATTGTAAAGGGTGTTTTACACACACAAAGAGGAATCGTAATAGCTCCTCCCTATGGGGTCCTAATAAATACAATGCATCAAGGTTTCCAAATGAAAAATTTAATCTGCAATGCACGATTGAACAGTTAGAAATTTCAAGCTATACATAAAAAAAGACAGGCAAGAAATGTATTACAGTAAACTTGGTGGATTGCCCTAATGAACTTCTGCACCAGTCAATTATTTCTGAAATTCAATTCCCAAGGTGGATTCACCATAACTGAATCTGTTTAAAATTATAATGGCTAATGCTAGTAGACCAAATGAATAATGTTCATCTGGAATCACATGCAAACTAGATTGTAATATTTTTTTTCACCAGTGTCTAAAAAAGTATTCCACGAATGTATCTGTCAAAACTATCAACAATGAAGATCTCACTGCTATGCCTTAATTTTTAAAAGACAAAACGATTTTAACTTTTCTCAAAGCAATAAGAATGCCTAAAAAATCTTTAATGAAAGTTCTTTGAGTATTTAAGTTTCAAAACAAAGATTATGATTCCCGACATAAGGAATTCCTGAACAAATAACAAAAAAGCAAAAACCATATTGGAAAGAAACAAGTTATTTTAAATAATGGAAAACATATAAACAATCAAATCAATGTTTGTCTCAAATATAATAGCATACATATGATCTTGTGTCTAAAATATAAAACTATATTCTTAAATTCATTTAACACATTCTTTCTAGATGAACCAATATTATCCAAATTGCATGTGCTGGTGTGTGAAGCATAATATGTAAGAACTCTTGTCAGAATTAGCAGAATGACAATTGTTAGGCCACTATAGTAAACTGACTTAAATAGAAATATATGCAAAAATTCAGCTTAAAACTGAAGAAATGCAGTTTAAAAATACTCTTACTGATTGGCTTCTAAAAGAATGACTTCTATCCCATGAATGATAAGCGAAGTGTTCAAAGGCAACGGACGTAGGTAATCCCAAGACACCTTTAACTTCAAATTCGCTAGATTTGCAGTAACCTGAAATAAATACATTTTTCATAAAAAAAAAATTGAGAAAGAGTTACAGAATACTTTTAGATAATGAAACAATGTGAATATTTCTTAATTTGAAGCACTTTATATTAAATTTTGAGTTTTAATTCTAAAAACACATATGTAGGGTGCTAAAAAAACTTTCTGTGCAAAATTTTATGGAAGATCAGGAACATCATGTCAAACTTTTTTTTTTTTTAATGAATAAATGTTCGCTGACATCATCTGTCGGTGCCAGGGAGCATTGACAGAGATGCTGGTGGAGCTGGTGCAAAAATGAATGGACATTGGTCCCCATACGTATCGCTCAGATAATCCCTCAACTGCGATGCATATTAGCCATTTCAGCAGTCATGAAACATTCCATGTTAAATAATAATGTATCTGTTTTAAAGATGCCAACATCCATATTCTCTTCCACTTGCAGAAGACTAAACAAACTACACCAACGTACTATCTGAACACGTGAAGTGTCATTGCGTGACATATTGGAATGCATTTACTTCTTGCATACATATGTTATTGTGATTGCATCATGAAACACTGACTTCAGTCTGTTTCGCCTGTTTGCTGGGCATATAGTCAACAAGTAACGACAGTGGACATACATTCATTAACAAAAAAATGTTTGTCTTGGTGTTCCTGATCTCCCATAAAATTTTGTAGTGTGTTTTTCAACACCCTGCATATGTAAATGTAAAGTAGAACTATACTATTTATCAATGATATATATATATTTTTCAATTTTTGATAAAATTAATCCTAATTCAGAGTTAAATAGTGATAATTTACACTGTAACAATATCATTGAAGCGAGATAGCAGTTTCTGATATGGCAACAGGATAAGCAACGTGAAAAACATTTGATCTACTGATTACATCAATTTCCCAATTTTCTACCATATCACTCACTGTCAATGTGCTGTCTGCAAAGATGACGATCCTGCAACTCCACGTACGTATAGAGTAAAAAAAGTAGTGTAGGCAATGTGGAATGTGGTTTAAGGAATAAAAGCCAAAGTATTGGTAGAGTTATCATTATTAATAATGATGTTATTAATTAATCAATAACTATGTTATTGATTGTGATAATGTTCATTTGTTAACTTGAATACGAAAATGTTTTATTTAGTTCTTATTTGTAATCCTAAAGAAATGAAGAGGAAGAAGAATAGTTTCTTGTCCTCCGTTACCATCTGATGAAGTCCTTCGCAAAGAAGGTTGAAACATCGTGGAAATTAAAGGAGTTGTTTATATTAAGGATTTCTGGGAGTGTAATATCAGTAGGGTTGCTCAGAACTACCCCTATGATCTCACCATGCTTAACTTCCTTAATGGCATTCTAGACAGAACGCTTCTGGTCCAGATTAAAGAAGCACAAAACATTCAACAGAATAAAGTCGTGAAGGCTTAATGTACATGTCTATTCAGACTAAACAATAAAAGTTAGCAAATCACATTCATCTTTCTGGAAACATTTTTGTTGATTACATTTACAAAAAAAAAAAATTACAATAACTAATTTAAAAAAAGAAAAAAGAAAGGAAATAATAATAATAAAAAAAAATTTGCTTATTTATGGCAATAAAATTACATTTTAAAAGATTTCTTTCTTCTTTCACTAATTTTAGCAATACTAGCAGGAAATGAGCAGAGAATTAAATCACAATAAATCCTATTTTAAGGACTTGGAATACAGATTTTAATAGACATAGTACCATATCTTCTTCAGTAAAATTTAAATAAGTTTTACTTAGAAAATTTAGGTTAGCATCCAAAGGAAAACAAAAAAGAAGTTACCACTTTGGAGTATCAATGACATCCCAATCAGGAACTATTTTATTAGACTCAAATAATTCTTCCAATTGAGTGCAAAGAGATATAATTTCTTTTTCTTTGGGGAGGGGGGGGGGGTAACCTGTAAAGTTTTATTCATTGTAAATATTTTATAAATAACTACTGCTACTTGAAAAAAACAAAAAATATATATAAAATTACCTTGCTACAATATATTGGTTTGGTAAATTTTTTGTTAAGACCTACATAATGATCACTATGAAAATGACTTAAGAAGTAGGCTTCAACACCCGGTATAATACCATATGAAAATGCATCTACAGCAAAGCATGTACCTGAAAAATATATATATATTTTTAAATATTAGCAGCTAATAAAGTAACTAATTTAATACATAACGTAACACATTTTGAGGATGTGACTGTTTCCAAAGCAGTGGAATTAAAATATTTAGCATAAATCTGAGCATCTCAAAAAAAAAAAAAAGAAAAAAAAGTGCTAGTGTATCCAATTAATTTTGTAATTTCTTGTTATTGAAAATTCTAACCCAGTGATCATAACTTAATGCTTATTTTATTCTCTCTCTCATTTCTCATTAATATTTTATCAACACTAATTACAGTAGGACCCCTACTGTAATTAAGAGTATAGGTTCCAAGACCTATCACAGTTACATGAAACCGAGGATAATACTGAATACTATATATTACATGATATTTGTGTAATATACATAAATATGGTAAAGTTTAATTGATAAGTTACACACAGTAAGACATTGCCAACATTAAATAAAGTAATAATAAGGCGTATTTTTAATTTCTATTTCAATTATATCCAGAATTTTCACTTTCTCACTAAAGAAAAGGACACCATGGCATCTCTTAGGCTTAGAAGCACTGGCAGCCTCACTACTCTTACGCTTTGGGGCCATTACTATGGCGAATAAGGGCTTTCTGAACACAAACACTACGATAATGTAGCAACAAAAATGAACAGTGAGAATGCTAGAAGCAGAATGGAGGCAAGTTCTGTGGGAAAGCATAGGAACAGGGACAAAGGAAGACGAGTAAAATACTGGGCATGTTTGAGCTGCAGGATCACTTGTTTCTTTGCGCCTAAAAGTGTGAGGTTCTATTTGGATGAATATACATTTCATTCATTGTCATCACTTCCAAATGAAAATTAAATCAATTGCAAGATTCTTGTTATCTTACACTTTTAGCATCTGTGGGTTTTCAGCACTTTCTCAGTTTTGCTTACAAGTTCCTGCAAATAATTTACTGAAATGAGACGGGAACTAGGCAAATAACTGCTTTCCTAGTATATGAAAATGAAGTAGATCATTTCTGAATTAGTATTAAACAACTTTTTATAAAATTTACAGGAAATGACAATATACATACAATAAAGGTGGAATGAATTAGGATATGATGCAGACATCCATAACAACATATACTATAACTATTATTAATGACTTGCCATTTTTCCAAGTTTTTCCTGTTCTCTAGATACATAAGATCATCATTAAATTCAATCACACTATCCATAGAAGTCTTATGGGCTTAGATCATTCATTCATGCTGGTTCTGCAGCATGCTTTGGCCTATTTTTCAGTCACACCTTGATATAAATGGCTCTAATCTCTCACATGCATAGCTCCTCAGCACTGAATGGTCTTTTCTGAATAGATGTGCACTTCAGATAAGTTTTCATTAATTTTTCTATTTTTTACATGAATTTTTAAATTTATTTATCTGCTTCAAATTAAGAAACATTTTACTTGACGCTTCTCTGCTTTATGGGATTCAGCAGTTTTGTTAGTAACAGTTTATGAAGTAAAATATCTTACTACATTTTGTATATTTACTTTTGTCCAATTTTGCACTTATTCTTCTTTTGAATAAGCAAATGGATATAAGTAATGAGATGTAAGGCTTGCAGCTGATGACTGATCAAATGGATATCAAATTTTAAATGAGAGAAATTGCTAAAAGATATTTATGAATTTCAAACTCCACATAACAGTTTTACTCTTCATCCATTCATTTTAAATACTTTCTGTAATTTTTAAATTTGATTTAATTACTTAACAATATTAAAGATTAACTTACCAGGAATTAATTTATAGAAAGGACACTGTCTATTTGGATAAGACTTTATAGGATTATTCGGCTGTTTGTTAAAGTCATTATTAAATTGTCTGGTTTCATTGTGTTTTAAAGTAGTGGAGGCTGATGGTTCACTCTTAGTCCTGTTTGGCTTCAGCCACCATTTTACTTCCCAATGCTGAAGTCTGTGAATCTCCTTTGAATCAGTAAATGAGCTGCCAGAAGGATTTGTAGGTTTAACTGGAGTTTTAGCATCGGAAAGATTTTTCAGGCTATCTTTATTAATGTCGAATTTGTTTTTCAAGTTGTCTATTGTTTTTACATCTGACTCAGGGAGATCATCAGATGGAATTAAAATCTTACTTTGTACACTGCTTGATGAAATGTTGAGGTCATGTGAATCCCGGAAAGAATCCTTATTTTCTGCAAGTTTTTGACTTATCTTACTAGGAAAGCTAAACCTTTTCAGGTTTCTGGAATGCACAAAGGTGATGTCTTTAGAAGCTAAATTCTGGCAGTGTTTGGAAGACTTTTCTGTGCTTGGAAAGGAATCACTGATGGATTGGTCCATGCATTTTTTAGTATTGTCATTACATTCTTCTCTTGAATCTTCATCAGACGACTGCTGCTGACTTAAACTATCATTAATTAAACTTCTATCTTCTGGAATTTCACTCGTCTGGTTATTATTCAATTTTTCTACTGAAATAGAAGACTCAGCAATTATCAACTCTCCAGATTCCCTGAAATAACTTGATTTAGATGAAGTAAACGTCCTTCCTTCATCATTTTCTGAAATGATAAAGAAAAATAAAAAAAAGTTTTAAATTCCTACAATAAAGCCCAATTTCTAATTTGCACATACATATAAAACTGGCCCAAATGAAAATGAATAATTATAAAAAAATATCTTATTTAAAGCTTTCTTTGCCGAAAAAATTACAAATGACTGAACATTTTTGGATTCTGCACTGAGACTAAAAACTAAAAAGTATTGTTAACATATAAGATGGTTGTTGAACTATCTGCATAATCACATCCAGCATTTCTGCCAATTTTTTAGAATGCATAATTTTTCAAAATTATTCAGAATGCTTAAGATATATTTATCACTTAGACCATGGGTGGTGAGCCTTTTGTGATTGATGGTCACATGCTACCTTGTGGAAACTTCATCAGGCTGCAAATTGTATTGCATACTGTAGGCATACCCAGAATTTAGAATGGAAGGGGTTGTAATAGACTTAGTCATTCATTAAACCAAATGCTATATTTCTTCCATTTTAGGATGCAATGGGGGTGATTGTATATATGTATGCTATTAAAATATTCCCAATAGAGCTTGAAAGTTAAATATTTAGTTATAAAGTAGTAAACATCAATTCTAAGAACATATTAAGAATTATAACAGGGCGATATATGGAGAACTACCATTTATTTAGCAAAAAATAAGTTTTGAGACATGCTTTAAGGAACCTAACTCTGCAGTTATGCAGATATAACTATATCACAATAGACATACTTTATTAAACTTCTTTAATTCCACAAAATCTTCATTACTTACACAATATTTCGGAGGCCTAAACGGCCCTCCTTTTTCATTTATGAGGAATTTGTTTATAGAAATACTTTATTTCAAATTTGTAAATAGTCGGCTCAAGAAGTTTTCAGTTTTTAGCTCTGACCATTACCATATCATAACTTCATAGTTTAGTAAACGTAAACTTATTAAATAAATAAACAATTCTTTATTTTACTATTTTTTCTTTATGTAAGTTTCTACTAATGCAATGAATGAGAAGGCTTAAAATGCGTGTATGAAATTAAGAGGAGAAATTGAACACAAGGTGAGAACACATAGTGAAGTCACTGTCTGTTCTCACCTTGTGTTGTTCTAAATGTTTACTTTGTCCTATACATTTGTGCCGTCCCTGAAGATGGAATACGCATAGTATTCCGAAGCTGTCGAATTATTCCCATCGTTTTATCTTGTTTATTTTACATTACCAAGTAAGTGTGCTTCATTTTCAATTTTTCTTCAGTTTCTCCTAAACTTTCAAATATGAATTAGAAAATGTATACGAAGGGCTACAGGTTCTCCACCCTGACATTGATTATTACAAACGTATGAAAATCTATTTTTGACAAAAGATGAACCAAATCTTTCTTGAATAAAATTCATGCATAAAAATTAAAATTTGTAATAGCAGAATTCAGCCATCTGATCCTTATAGGATGTTGATGTGCAGAAAATACTCCACAACTCAATATTTCTGCTGTTTTTCAAAATCTCTTCAGCATTAAAACCCTGCTATACAATAATGCATAACTTTTATAACACCCACGCACTTCTGGAGTAAAATCCCTGATGTACCCGAGGACTGAGTTACTTCACTGGAGTTTAACATTTCTGCAGTCCTGCACTAATATCCACTGGAACTTCAAACATATATGATAAAAAAAAAAAAAAAAAAATATTGCTAAGTACATACAATTCATAGCACACTGGTGGCTTTGTGGACAAAATACCAAGTTCAAAGAGGAAATATCACAAAATTCAAGAAAATCAGAATGTCTATATTTACCATCACACTAATCAAGGTTGACAATTTCAGTGACAGATATACGTTAGTCACAAAATGGAGCAATAACTTTTGATTGAGTTGATCAATTTCTTTAAATTTCACATAAGAACAAATATGAACAATGTTAAAGTTGAATAAATGCTTTGGTTGTTAATAATATAGACTTTATTGCTTCAGGAGTTATATCATCAGAACCAGATATCAAATGTATGTAGGAATCAGGTAGCTAGTTGGTTTGTGAATATCAATTTCATAACAGAAGAGATCAGAACTAGCAGGAGACTTGATCAACTGTGTAGACAATAAAAGTAGACAATTTCATATCAAACAAAACAATAGGTGGGATATTTGGAGATCTTGTTGAGCAACAGAAAGAACCTGAAGGATGTTTCTATCTTCAAAGCTCCTTTCAAAAAATACCTATGAGACTGAAGATAGAGTTTAGACAAAAGAGAAAAATAAAACAACACTAAGTTTTTGGATTTTCATTGAGATCAGGCTGAAGTAAGTAAAGAATTTCAGTGGATTAGATCAGAATGATGTATTCAAAATAATTTGATTTATGTTTTAGAAGATGTTGTAGTCTTAAGATTTAAAAAAAAAAGAACTAAAAGAATTCTTAATGGTTTGGGTTCTGATCAATAAAGTAATTTTTGTACAATTTCTCTGGTCAATCAGATTAGACAGATATGAAAATGAAAATGAAATTTATTCAAATCTTTGATTAACCTGTCTTACAGAATAGAGAAGCAGCCATATCTGGAGTTGATAAAAGAGTTACCTAAAATAAAAACAAAATTTATTATGAGTTCCATCTACTATTTTTTTGTATGCTTCAAAGGTCTAACACAAATCTTATCTACACTGATGTCCTTAAATTAAGGGGTCTTGCAAAATGAACTGTTCTGGTTGTCCGGTCGGGAACAAGGAGGGGGGGGGGGTGCAGAAGGTCTTCCCAATACCATCCCCAACAAAATGAAAAGGAGGCAGCACTGCCTCTAACAGAAGAAATAAAAATGTCCTATCCAGGAGTTTGTGGAAAGCATAAAGAGAGTTCAGTAGGTTGTAAGGTCCCCCGCACAGCTATGAAAGCAATGCAACTTGCTGGCATACTGCACACCAGAGTATCAAGCAACCTTTGGCAAATTGCATCCCACTCTTCAACCAATGCTGTCCTCTGGCAACACATCTTCCGAAAGCATCCCATGCATGTTCAATTGGATTCAGGTACGGGGAATGTGCAGGCCACTCCAAACGATGGATGTCTTCATGTTGGAGGTACCCGTCCACCAGACGAGCCAGATGTGGATGGGCGTTGTCGTCCATCAACAGGAACTCTAGACCAGCAGCACCCCTGAAAAGTGGCACATGTTGGTGAAAGACATTGTCCCGGTATACCTGGGCAGTTACAGATCCTCTGTCGAAGATGTGCAGTGGTGTATGAGAGCCCAGCATAATGCCTGCCCAAACCATCACACCGCCACCCCTGTACCAGTCGTGTTCAACGATGTTTGCAAGATTGGCCTTGGTTCCTTGCTCCCTCCTTGCGGGACTCATAAGAAAACATGAAATGGCTCAAATTTGCATATTCAGTGCAACACAACAAATGTCTCCTCCGGTGAGCTTGGTTCAAGGGGATGCACCTCATGGGTTTCCTGGCATACAGACCAACTGCATGGAGTTGCCTGTACACTGGTCTGTGTTGCTGCTGCCAGCTTCCTGTTAAGGTGGCGTGCCAAGCTTCAGGGGTTTCGTCTAGCCACTAGCGACAGATAGCAGTCTTCCGGGGTGTGGTTGGACATCCTCTGTTATAGCATCAGGCAATATTTCCATCCTGCTAGAAACATCTTCATAAGCGAGAGATGATGCTGGTTGACATGTTCAGCGCACGACACTTCCACTTGTGTCTGGCCTGCCTCCAAGATGTCCTCTCACTCTGCCTCTTGTTTGCATGTCAAATAGATATGATGGGCCATGGCTAACAATTGACATACAGTAAAGTGACCAAAACTGTCACACAGTTTGTTCTGTGTCGTGACCCCCACTGCCACTACACAGGTGGCATTTCTAAACTTTAATTATTCAGACAGAATGGGTTCTACTTTTTTGTGTGGGATGGTATTGGGAAGACCTTCTGCACCCACCTACCAGTTTGGTCCTGACCGGACAACCAGAAAAGTGCTTTTTGCAAGATTCCTTAATTTAAGGACATCAATGTATATAGTATAGTGTGGAGATGCTACAAGGATTACAAAGCAATTTGACTACTGAAAAAAAAAAAAAAAAAAATTCAATCAATATTCATGATTGATTCTATCAGACGAAACAAGACCTGTAGATAAAGTTACAATACAACTAAATATATACAAGAAAAAACAAATTTTTCTTTCTGCTATTAGCATTGACTAAAAATTACCGAATGTTCAATTTTAATCCTGATTTTGTGTATCACCGATGGTATTATCCAATTATGAAAACTGTTTTATTAACAAGTAACCCTCCACTGGTTGCAATGTGATCAGGGCCGGATCTATGTACCGTAAGTCCCCGCATTCTGGGGGGCCCGCCCCATGGCCTAGGTGTGGCTCGAAGTAGCTCGGTAACGCCCGTGAAGGATTTTCACTGGGGGCGGGGGGGCAACAATTTTTAGATCCAGCCCTGAATGTGATCTATTCGATACTGAACATCTTTTTGATAGCGTTACTTCATTTTCGTTTTCCTTTGTTATTTACAATAACTTTTCAAGAATTATCATATGTTCTATTTTTTTAGAGAATTTTATCATAATTATATAATAAACATTTGCACTTCGAACCACTCTTGATTAGGATGCCTACGAACATTTCAAGTTACATTGCAGAAACTAAGTTACATTCTGAAACATATTTTACATAACTCAACACACTGCTAAACAATGATCAATAATTCAAAAACTTCATTTATTTTTATTTATAGTGGTTTGTCTTTTAAAAAAATACGGAAAACCTCCGAGATAGCGAAGAGTTAATTGTGCATCCAATAATACAATTGAAGCTACTTATGCCTGTCTAGTTCAGTATCATTAATATTAAAATTATTTTATTACTTCATAAATGAGTTCGTCTTCGAAACATACAAAGATTTCGGCTAAACTTTTAACTAAGATATTTTCCGATACCTGAAATCGTTTTGTTGACTGTACACGTTGATACATTTGTTATATCATCCGATTTAAAAGATAGTAAGTCCTTTTGAGTATTGGCGGCAATTTCATAGTCTGTGCTCTCTTCCGTCTGCGAAACATTTCTATTTCTAGTGGTTGTTTTATTGGGAGATATTATGTATGATACTATAGAACTCTGATTTTTGATGAGTTTCTCTTTTCGAAGCTTTTGTTTCTTCTTGCTTTTATTTGCTTTAAGTGATTCTGTCATCTTTGGGGAACTTCCAATCCGAACACGTTTGAGGGGAGTAAATATCTCCCAGTCTTCATCCGAATGTTTCATTTCACCTGCTTAAGTTTTAGAAAATGGATGTTGATGAAATAATATGTGGTTCCAATCACAACCCACAGTCTGTCCGTTACACGAATGAAAGCTTTGCCTTATAGGGTCGATATACCTTCTTCTTCTCAAAGGCCTTCGTGCAATCTTTCGTCTTCAACTTGACCCCCCCCTGGTGGCCGTTTCCATGGCAACTTCGTAACCGAAGCTAATGATCCAGCGAAGCGCGTTAGAACTGCATAAACTTTAATATTCAAAAAAATGTATACAATTCGCTAGTTTATTTTTAATTTAATTTTGGAAATTATGGCAAATGAAAGTGTCGCAGACCTCAGTCCTGAGGACATCGAAGAACTTTACTGTTGGATAGATGAAATACCACTTTCCAGACCTAAACGAAACATTAACAGGGATTTTTCGGACGGCGGTATTTTTAAAATACGTTTTCTAGTTTTTATTCCTTTTTGTATAAAAGATTTATCATAGTACATGACATTCCGTGTTTTTTTGTTTTTTTTCATTTCAATACATTATCTTCAAAGAAATCCTAAATATCAAAAGCTCAAAGTCTGAAAGAGATTTACTTCATTCGTCCTTTTTTTTTTCTTTTTTTTAAACCTAAGCATTAAATAATTAAAAGATTAAGCAACAATTTTGGCAATAGATTCTCAATAAAACTGGAATAACATCGGATTAATCTGAAATAATTATTTTATTTATTATTATTTAATTCTCAGCGAAACAGGATAAATATTTTTAATTGCTGAACAAAGAAGAACAGTAGTTCACCACTTCTGTTTTTTATTGAATTTAATAATGAGAAATAATGATTCCTGAGACACAGGAGCCACTAGATCCGATAGGAAATTTCTAATGGGAATTGATATAATGGAAGGGTACTAATAAATGATCAGAAAGTTGTTGGAAGAAGTTGTACTGGTTAAAGAGTAGAATCTGGCACCCTCGTTGAACGAACTTTTTTTTTTTAAAGTTGTGACGTCAGAGCTCTCTTAGCACGCATCTCATTGGCGGGTGCCGGATAATACTCTTTAACCGTTGCATTTTTTTTTTTTATTTTCGATAATAACAATGAGAGACATCAAAAATCACAACTAGTTCAAATGTAATTTAAACAAGATTAACTTATTATGAATCCAAAAACATCGCTCAATAAGTCATTGATGATAAACAGACTTTAAGAATCAACTTTTAATGAGAACGAAGCTGCTTATGTAGAATCAATAATACTAAACACCAAAAACGTTACTTTACAGTCGAACCTGTCTATCTCGAATCTCACGGGAAAGGAAAAAAATTCGAGATAGAGGTTTCGAGTTACAGAGGTTTTAAATGCGGTCAATTAAAAAACGGTATTATTATTACCTCTGCTTTTAACTAACTGAGTTTCTGTGATGGGATTCGCTCTTATGTGATATACTGATGACTGATTGAAATATTGTTTATTTTCTCAATCTTTGGCATATAGATTCTGGACTTACTGTCACTGCAACATTGAGAAAGGATCAATCACCATTTTTATGCATTTACAGCAATGTAGCATGTGCTTTTACAATTTGATTATGCACTTCAACACAATACATATCTGCTCTGCTATCTGGATCACATCTATCGCACTGCTGTTACATGTGATTCACCATGCCCAAGTATCAGGGGCCGGACTTAAACACCCAGGGCCCCTAGGCACTTGATATTTGCAGCCCCCCCCCCTCTT
>JAFIDM010000001.1:65796616-65808600 GCA_023159025.1 Thereuonema tuberculata
AAAATAAAAAAAAAAAAAATCTCCAACAACCAAAAAAAAAAAAATACGGAGGTGCCCCTCGGCTGGCTGGGGCCCCTAGGCCCGGGCCTTCTAGGACTAGGCGGAAATCCGGCCCTGCCAAGTATAGTTCTCTTTTCATCAGACAAATTAGATTTTGGAGTTTTATTGAATTAAAATCCTCTTCAGCTACTTGAGAATGTGAAACTCTTTTAAAATCATCATCTTTAGCTAGGATAGATGTACTAGGGAAACAAAAAGATTTTATTAAATAGGCCATATTTATAAATGAATAAGTAATCATATAGTTATTTGTTAAAACGACCTTTTTAATAGATGAATAGGCTGAATGACTGGATGAATAGGTAACTGCTGGGGTGAAGTTTGGGTTGGTAGGTCAGTTTGAAGCCCTCCTGTCTCTGAAAAAACTGTGGGGAAGATACTTGGTCTTCATTTTACAGAGATTGGATAAATCCAATGATTGATCTGGAGGGAAAATTCCCAACCTCCACTGTGAATTGAAATCTGGCTCTTCCAGCTCACATCAGGCTTATAAACTGGATCACCAGGACCATTATATTCTTATTTTTTTAAAAAAAAGTATAACTCATTTACTATTTAAGTCCAGCATTTAGACCCACTAAACATCATGATACTGAAGATCAACATTGGCAGGAAAAGGTACTCTTCACAAACTGCTTTTTTTTTTAATTAGAAAACAACCCAGCCTGCAGTGATTAACTTGCATCTAACACTGCATTGGTTAAGTTCAATCACACTCTCTTTTGTAAGCTAAATTTACTTGATTAACAATGATTATATATGAAAAGTATAAGTCTTTCATTTAAAACTTTACATTAATGTTAATTTGTTCATCAATATTGGAAAGGATAAAAAATTAGATTTTCTGAAGAATTTTTCAAAAAAAGGGATTTAGTGGTGTAAATTCAAAATATACCATACTTTATGTAAAATGAAATTTAAGTTGTATTTTTATATAAATATTTTTTAAATTAATCCTTTATATATTTTCAGTCTTGACAGCAGAAATCATTCATCATTACTTTCCTCGCCTGATTGACATGCACAATTATATACCTGCAAATGGAGTGAATCAGAAGAAATCCAATTGGGAGACTCTGAATCGGTAAATTACAGATAAAAGTTAAAGAGATCCTTTACCTGCCTTAAAAATCTTCATTTTACAGAGTGTCTACTGAATCTCAAACAAAAAATTTAAGGACAATTCCCGTACATTTAATGACAATTTCATAAAAATTCTGTTCAACCAAAAAAAAAAAAAAAAAACCTCTAAACCGATCTGTTCAACCGAAAAAAAAACCCAAAAAACATCATGCTGAAAATTTAAGGACATAGTCTGATTTTTAAGGACATTTCCCGTGCATTTCATGTCAACCCAAATTTCCCGTAGAAATCTTGGATTTCCCGGTTGGTAGACACCCTGTTTTAAAATTGGGCTGTTAAATATAAAATAACATTGTATTTTATTCAATTACATTTCTAAATTAAACGAAAATAACTCATAATAAGATAATTAATTAAAAAAAAAAAAGCAATCTAACAAAAGAAGTTATATTTTCCATCCATGTTGTTGATGATCCTTATGGAGATCATCTACAAAATTGATAGCGATTGCATAGATTTTTATTAAGGCAGCATCTTTCTTGTAATCTATTGCAATTCCTTTCTTGCTTTCATTGATTTTGGACAATAACTGAAGGATAAGGAATCAATTTGGCTTTTTTATTTTATTTCAGTTCGGCCCAATTAAATACAAGAGCCTTCAGCCTCTTTCATAAATTTGTAGTTTTAAAAAATAACACAGATATAGCAAGTCACTAGTTTCAACCTCAGTGTTTCAAAAGTGAAATGTAAAGTTCTTTTAAATCTTATTTCAGTGTATATTGCATTTGGCAGATAAAAGACACAGGAATAAACACTGCCATTACCTTTGAATTCATCACTAACAAACTGCTCCTGTTATATTGCTGACAAGGTTAGGATACTCTGATCAGAAACAATGAATTAAAAATAAGGCATGACTTGAATAAATTGCAAATGCTGAATTTAATAGTAAATATATCTTAATTTGTAAGATGCGCTTAAATTCCTATACTGTTCAATAAAACCGGTCTGTTTTTTCTGTAAGGTCTTCTTAAATACTGGAAAACAGTGATTTAACTATTTCCCTTTGCATAAAATAAGACACGTTCAGATTCTATAAATAGCACTGGACTATTTTTTTTTTTTTGTAAATGATGTATTGATAATATTTTCAGCTTATTTGTTATGCTTTTTGAAAATTATTTCCTTGATATATTCACGTAGGCAATTATTGCATGTTCTATGCTTGTCACTAAATGTTCAAGGTCTTCATTGGTACATTATTGCAATATAAAACTCATAATAATGAATTTAATAGCTATCTTTCTAGTTCCAGTATTAATAATTTGAGATGTTGCAATAATGTAATTAAATTAATATAATTTAATTATACAAATACTAACTTAGTGCAGCTCAAAGACTGTCATATTTTGATTGAAAAAAAAAATATCTTCTGTTTCCCTTCAGACAAGTTGAACTGAGTGAAGGAAGTTAGATTGCAGATTCAAATTTTAAGAATTTGATCCTGTTACGGCCATTTTCTTTCATAAAAGAGCTTTTTCTAAGAAGGGGTTAAAATATCAATTAGATTTAAGTTCTGCATTGCAGCAGTGTCTGCATATCAGTAGTTATATATTAGGTTGCTATTGAAAAAGCAGCAAAATAAATAAAAATTGTTATTTTTGGTAACTTAAATATTCTTCAGTATCCAATGATATACACAAAATTAGCTACTACACAAAGACTTAAATGTATGAAATTTAAATAATATATTTAGATGAAAAACTTTTAATTATAAGTTAAATTACAATTTAAGATTTAACGTTTGTTTTTTTTTTCTTTTTTTCCTTCTAAAAAGGAAAGTTCTGTCCAAACTGAACTGCCAACTGTCAGATACAGTGATTAGAGAAATAATATTTGGGAAATCTGGAATTATTGAGAAAGTGTTATTCAACTTGAAAAGAAAGGTGGAAGATATATTTATTACTTCACCAACTCGAAGTATAAAACCGGAAACTGATAAAAATGATGAATCTGAAAATGGTAAAGAGTTTAAAATTTAGTTTTTCTTATTGTTGTATAGTAATTGTTCAATTTAGCTTGTTGAATCTGTATGACTTAATAAAATTTGTTTTAACCTATTAAAAAATAATGGCAAAAAAAACAAAACAAAAAACAAAACCGTTTCATTTACAATTACAGATTTTAAAGTCTGTTCAGTTTTATTAGTTAAAAGTTTCAGTATTTTAATTGTATTCTTTGGTGTATTTCTTTCATGTACTAGGATCTGACTGACTTGAAATAGAATAATGTTCTCTCTCCCACTCAGTTCAACAGTAAAATCATTTAATTTTAACTGTTAAAAATGCAATGATCATTTCACTTTCATTGATAAATTTGTTTGCTAGTTTTATCTTGTCAACTGTGATGCTTTATAAATCATTAACTAGTTTTTAGTTTTTTAAACGAAAAAGAGAAAAAAAATTATGTTTAAAATATCGAATGACTAAGCATTTTCTAAATATTTTTTTTTTTGAAGCATATTGATATCATTTTGTTTTCTTATAGAACTTTACAGATTATTTAAATGCTAAATAATAAGTATAAATATAAATAATTTGTATAAAATTTGCTGATGAAATGTAATCATACAATGGTCTGAATTCAATTAAGGTCAACTAGCTTTAAAAAAGCTACAAAATTTCAAAAGAACTGTCAAGCAAAAATTTAGAAAATTATTAAAAATTGCAATCAACTTGTCAATTTTATCAAATACAGTTTAAGATTATTTTTTTTAATAACTAAATTTGTTTGTAGGGTATGCACAAGAAAACCAAGATACAAGTAAAAGATTACCATCACTCGTGATGTAAGTAGAAACTGTATTCAGTTTTAGTGTATTTTCTGTAAAGAAAAATTTATTATCTGGATCCATGGAAAATGAGAATATGGTTAATTGAGTTTACCATTCATGTAAAGAACTGCATTAGTTCACAAATTCATTTTCTTTCTTGTTGATTCAATATTGTGAAGCATTTTTACTGAATAAATTATTTTTTCATATAAATATACACAAAGATTTGCAAAATCAGACTGTCTTAGCATCTCTCTTATTCTGTTATTCTTCTACTAATATTAACTCTTCCCAGGATACAACATACCATGGATAGTAACAAAATTTAATGCCCTTTCGTAAGATGAAAGTGCACTTTTGAAGTGCTTCAAAAATATTATGAGTTTGGGAGCCAACACTATGAATTTCAAGACATTTGACATCTATTATTAGATAAAATGTTAAAAATACAATTAACCTACTATGGATGTTGGTGATACCTTGATTGGCAAGGTCACCAGTTCATATGCTTGAGGTGCTGGGGTCAAATCTGTTGCATGTATTTTTCTTTTTCATTTTTTTTTCTTGTTTTTCCAAGCTTTGTTTTATTTTTACTTATTTCACTTTTTAATTATTTTTTTATTTATTTTGTGGCTTTCATTAGTAAAATGATTAGAAATTGTAAAATAACATTCCTTTTAATTACATATATAATTTTATTTTTGTTTAATATTTGAACTAATTGAGAAAGTTAAACTTGCTAAAAGGGGGGGGGGGTTATATGCAAAGTTCGAAAAGCCTACCTATATGTATGTAAATATCTCTTGTGTATGAGAAATGTGTGATTCAGATTTCGTATCTGTTTCTTCATTTAGGTGCAAATATAGAGTAAACATAAATCCAAATAAAAATACATTAATATAAGAAAAGGAAAAAATTAATAATCAAATACAAGAGATCTATTTGATAAAAAAAAAGTAGGGTATTTATATAAATTATCATTTTATTAACATTTTACTTCATTTTCTAATTAAAGGGCATGTTTTTTACAATTTCTAATCGTATTACTAATGTAAGCCAGAAAAGAAAAATAATAGAATAAAGTACATTAAAGTAAGGAAAACAGAAAGTTAGAAAAAGGAGAAAAAATTATGAAGTAAGAAAAAAAAAAAAATAAGGAGGGGACCCCCCCCCCCCACCAGCAGATTTGATCTTAGCATCTCTAGCATATGAGACTGTGGCATTAACCATCAAGCTATCGATGACAATTGTAGTAGATTAGTCACATTTCTAACATTTAAGGTAATGGAAGATATCAATTAAAAACAATGTATCTTGACATCTACAGTGTTGGACCCGAAACCTATATATTTTTAAAGTACTTATCTCACAAAAAGGTATTGAAATTCATAATATAAAGGGTGTATCGTCTCCTTGGTAGTAGCTTCCAGTGCAAATTTTCCCACAACAAAACAATGAGAAGTATAATATCAAATAGCTACAAATAAGGATGTATATATCCTTAATAATTATAAAAGTGAAAATCTGTAAGTTTGTTTGTTTATTAGTCAATCATGCCTCAACAGTGCAACTGATCTGAATGAAATTTTGTATGCAGGTAGTCTAGGACACAAGGAAGGATGTAGGCTACTTTTCATCCCAGATGAAGTAGTTCCCATGGGTTACAATGCTGTTTATATGGCACCATAGCAGATCTGAATGAAAAGCTTCCCAAACTTGGCAATAGATGGTGCTACCGCAGTTTTAAAATTTTACTGTTTGATGGACAATCACTGCATTTAAAACATTCCCACAGTTGGTGATAGATGGCGCTAGCGCTGTTTTAGAGTGTGTTTAAGGAGATTCTTTACAGGTGTAGACCACAATTAACTCACAAGGTACCTGATAATTCTATTAGGCGATTTATACAGTGATAAATATACAATACGATTAATTAATACATTGTAACGATCATGTGATATTTTACCAACTGGGGAAGTTTGGAAGTGATAGGGGTGTGGAGAAGACTACAAAGGGCAGGGAACTCGTATATATTCTCCGATCTCGATAGTAATTTGCTAAATAAATAAAGCTTTGCGCTATGTTACATATGCAAGGCTTCCAGAGCGAAGCAATGGTAATCAGCTAGTTTAACATAATTATCAGATAATAAATGGTTACTACAATAAGTAGGTCTTGATAAATTTTGAAGTAGCCATTAAGTTTCTCTGACCAATATAAAATAAAAATATTCAAATCTAGAAGAGTTGGTTCTAAAAGGAATGAAAAAATTCTCCATAAAGTCTCCAGCAGGCAATTTTTAGTGATATGTTTATTCATTTCATCATATCTTATAAGTTCATTAGATAATTAATATGTCATGATTTCTAACAATTGCCAATATGAAGCAAATAAAACTGAGATGGTTTGATTTCTATTTACAGGAAGCCTAACAGTTATGTTAGTATCTCAGCCAAGAAAGGTATTGCCAAAGAACCAATGATACCAGCAGTTGTCCTTGATGAAAAGCAGCAGGAATTGCTTCTTCACAAAGAAACTATACAGGTATGCTGAACCTTTTTAATTATTATCATCATTAAATGTTAGAAATATATAGTAAAACATAGTTCTGATCCATAATTTTCTGATCTCAGAAATAAATAAAATACAGACTTGCTTTTTTGAAAATCCTTGAATTTTTAAAAGTGGATGAAAATTTCTTAGTCTTTTTTTTTTTTCAGTGCAAGTTATTTAACTTGCTTATAACTTTAATATTTCTTGACAAAATAGCTAGAAAATATTCCATATTATATTGGATGTCCTCCTTGTTGATAGTTTTCATACCATGTTTATGCAAAATCGTCCATGTGACATAGCTTGTGCTACATGATATGCATACACAGATAGTGTAGGAAGCCAGTTATTCCTTATCACTGCTACAATTACAGATAAGATGCCTGTTGTTTTGTAATTATAAAACATTCAGACCTCGGTGATTTCCAAGAAGACTTAATTATTGGTGCATATCTAGCATGGGCTTCAAATGGACGATATTGTAGGTGTTGCAAGAACAGTATTTAAGATAATGGCTGCCTATCAAACAGAAAATTTTGTTGGCTGTAAACTTGGAAACTGTAGACTCAAAATGAAAATGCCAGAAAAAGACTGCCAAGTAATGATAAGAATTCTTCACTGAAAATTATAAAACCATGGCAGAGCAAATAAGAGCAATGTCAAATAAAGGCTGAGAAGATCCCATTTTGATCGGAACAGTTCATCAGAATTTCACAGATTAAATATCTATGCTGCAATATGCTAATATCTCTTTTACTGATGTCAATTTCAAACAATGTATACAATGGTGCATAGAATATCAAAACTGTTGCCTTGACAAATGAACATAACATATAGTCTGATGAATCACCTTTCAGGTCATTCCTATCACTGCTAGTTTATGTGTGGAAACGTCTATCCTGATTGCTTGTTTTAACTGTAAAGCAGATTGTGATGGGTAGGCTATTATCTCATGGCACTCTTTAGGACCTTTAGTCATTGTGAAGGATAGTGTAACAGCTGAAACTTCATTCCCTAGGACCATATGCATGTAATGATGCAGACAATAATTCCTGATGCCTGTCCCTGGTTTGAGGAAGACAATGAGTTCATCCATGCTGCAAAGTGCATCACGAGTCAGTTTGAAGAGCACAAGGATGAAGTAAAACAATTATCGTGGTGTACTCAAGTTACTAATCTTATTATTATCAGATCTATATGGAACATCTTGAACAGTAGAGTATGATTTCCTTCATCTTCATCAGTTGCACATTTGACAGAAATTTTACAGGAAGAATATTACAAAATACTGTTATATTATGTGCAAGACCTATATACATCAATTCTATATTGAATTGCTGCTGTTCAGAATGCTCATGGTGGACCAACCTATATTAATAAACATATTTATAAAAATGGAATGCATTTCCATTATTTTTGTCTACCCTCCGTATAATTGAAAGCTGTGAAGTCTTGCAATACTACTGCTGAATATAAAATATCACATTCAACTGGATCACAGAACAGAATGATGCACATGAATTCATAATACAACAATGAAGGTAAAGGAATTTGTAAAGGAATTTCCTTTGGTTTTGTTGGTTGCAAAAAAGTGCAAGACTCACTGATATGCAAGACCTTGAATATGACTACATCTCAAAAAATCGGACAGAATTTTACCTGTGTAAAGCAGATATTCTTGAGTCTCGATTTCTGTTTTATCTTTCAGTATATCTGAAGAGAATATAGTTAAGATTGAATCAGGGTAATTTAATAATTTTGAAATTTAACATTAGTCCAACCATTTTTTGTCATATATGTAATTTAAATTTCCTGTTATTAAATTATAATATCACATTAAAATTACAATACAGTAAGAAAATAATTATTTTAATGTAATTGATAAGAATAAAACAGATTTAATAAAGGAGGCTAAGGAAAAAAATGGAAAAGAAATAGCAGCAAAGATGGTTGTAGAAGAATAGAAGAGAAGATAGGTAAAGCAATGGACAGAAAGGATGGAAAGGATATAAATAAGAAATATTGAAAAAAAAAAGCTAGAATTACTGACAAAGATGGCTGGTGTGAAGAGAAAATGAGCTTAAGGAGATATGGAAAAAGATATTTTGAAATCTTCTGAAAGCAGAATTGAGGAAAAGTAGTTGATGAATTTGGCAATTATGTGGAAGGTTCAATGAATTTAACCTCAAAGGTTGTGCAGGAGACATTGAAGAAAATGAAAGGTAGGAAGATATTAGAAAGAAATAATGTGAATGTGAAGATGCTGAGCAGAACAAGTTTTGGAAATACAGAGGTTATATGAAATGAAGAAAGTTGTGTGGAAAGGTAGGATGGCAGATTGCAAGAAAGATGATAGGAATAAATATAAAAATTAAAGGAGGATCAGTCTGATGTGCCACTGTTCAAAGCTATGTGACAGAATATTGGAGAGAAGAACTAAAAAGAGGACAGAGTAAACTGTATGACTTCAAACAAAGGATGTTTGTTGTTCTTATTTTGAGATATAAGATGTAGCACAATACAAATATAAAAAATGAAATTCCTGAAAAATAAAATAGAAGCAACAAGAATGGTCAAGATGGAAAATAAGGCAGAAAAAGATAGTGAGAGAAATACAGTTATAGGTAAAGAAAAAGACCCAATGGTTGAAGAAGAACAAAGGAAAGGGGAGTGGATGGAGTCATTTGTAGAGGAAGAAAGGTAATGGGAGGACAGAATGGTAATGGGAGTCTTATTTTCTAGAGAGATGTGTTAGGGGCTGGAAACTCTTTATGATGATAAATTTACTAATTACACTTTGAAGCTGTAAAATAACGTGAATTATTTTAATATAGACTAGGAAATCTGTCAAGTAAAATTTTTAGTGATCATGTGACCTTGGATTCTGAGGTCATTTTCTCAGTCACATGACCTTTGATCACGATCGGACTACCTGTAAAAAGCTCATCTCAATGAGAGAAACAACTTGACTTTATATTTTGGTCATCTAAAATGAATGGTTTAGAAGCTGTGCTTACATCACGTGACTTCCGGTTGACCCATGTCGATGAAAAATAAAATGTAGCCATCCTCAATAAGTTGTTGTCCAATGGATCGAACTGTCTCACACCATCTTCGTTCTTGCTTCCCGATAGAGTCCAGGAAAATCTTTTCTTCTCTGTTTCTGCTCATCTAATTTATTGCAGACTAGGAGGTGGTCTTTGTTCATCTTAGAATAAGGACAATAACAAATGGTACATTTATTGGAATCCAAAATATTAATCTTTTTTAAATGTTCTGCTAAACAGTCATGTCTTGTTGACAGATGAAAAATTACTATTGATGTCTTTCTCTGATCTCTTTAAATAACTTTGATATATTTTTGCATGGTTTATCTTTTAGATTTTCTTTTGTATTGTTTATGAATTCAAATTGTGTAACTTTTTTTCAATGATTAATTTTTCCTTCTAAAGAAATCATTCTCTTAGGTTATTATTATATATGTGTTCCTTTTTCTACTAATCTATCAGCCACTTCGTTGTCTCCAAGATCCTGTATGAAGGTATCTACTGAAAAAATAAGTTTTCTGTATTATTTTTGACAATCTTGTATTTATTTCTAATAGATTGGATAAGCGAGCTTTTAGGAGTATCATTATTTTCAATTGCTTCAAGTGCTGACCTAAAATCAACCAATATTAGTATTAAGCCAGGGTCTGATTATTAACTGGTATAGAGCTTTATTAATTGCAAACAATCCTCAATATTATATCTAACATTTGATGCCTTATTTGTATTTCTGTGTCTTATGGTTTCAGAGGAGTTGCACTAATTGTTAGTATGATTTGGCTTTATTTTGAAATAAATAAATAAATAAATAAATAAATACATATAAGCATCTAAAAGGTCTATGGCAGTTTGATACTTCTGATCACGGTAGGATTGGCATTGATGTGAAACACTAATATTTACAGAGCATTACAAGGAAAAAATTGTTTTGCTATTTAATGGAAGAAAATGTGATTTCTGTTTAATGGTATTTTTAAATATGTCGTTTTTTCACTTAGTCAAATTTATGCATTTAATTTATATCTGAAAAAGATAGATCAATTAATGTTCAAAAATTTCAGTACAGCAGATATACTGAATAAATAATTAAGTAAATAGACTGGTGTATATAATTAATTTTATATTTTATGATTATTTGACAGGTGCTTCAGGCTAAAGTGGAAAGATTGGAAGAAATTCTAAAACTTAAAGACCAAAGAATTGAAGATCTCACTCAAAGACTTGAACAAATATCTGCAAATTATAGATTAGGATCAAAAGGGATCCTCTATACTAAACAATCTATTTGAGAAATTGTTTCAGGTTGTTTCTTCTACATTAATGTCTACCAAACCTTACCTTCAAATTAAAACTATTGTTATTTAAAATAATAGAGAAAATTTATTATAAATCTGACTGTTGCAAGTTGCATTCAAAGAGAAAATTTAAGCAGTTCAGTTTCTAAGATTTTTCTTTATCAATGTTCCATTTGCTATTTTCCTAAGAAAATAAATAATTTATAATGTTTTATAAATTCAAAAACTATTGTAATATAATAATGCAAGTTTTCTCTTACTGTAACAAAAAACTTCATTATCAGCAGTGGAATCTTAATTGTAAAAAACCAAAAATTCCTATTTTTATATTGTATGAAATACTGTAATGTTATTTGCTGTCATTTTAAACTTTTGTTTGTCCATTATTAATATAAAGCTCAAATTTAATAAATTTGACAGAATTTTATTATCGTGTTTGAAAATTAACACCATATGATAAAAGCATTTGTTTAAAAGTTTATAGCTTATTAATCATAAATGTAGTAAATCTGATTGAAGATAGAAATGTTGGATTAAGAAAAAAAAAAGTAAGTTTGAATCTTGCTACAGCTAATTAAGATTTTAAAAAAGTCAATGAAGAAGTTAATTAAAATCTATTATCCACAATTTCAAAATGAATTATTTTCAGCCATAGAAACTTTCATTCCTTTCAGAATCTCTTATGACAATACAGTTTGCTTAGAAAATTTGAGGCCTCCTTAAGATGAAATAGAAGTTTAATATTCAAATTCCAAAATTAATCAATTTTAACTAAAATGCTATTAAAAAAGGGGAATAACAAATATAATACGATAAACTATTTCAACTTTGACAAAGATATTGTCAAAATAAAATATGAGCAAAAACAAGACAAAACAAAGAGATTAACATATCTCTCTTTTTAAAAAAACCTGGCTGTGTTTGTCTTGTTTTCGCCCTTAACATTTACTTTTCCCTTTTTAAGTTGCATTTTTCATTGCACTTGATTAAATTTGAAAAGTAATTGGTCATTTTGATAATGAGATCACATTTAACTGATAAAGTTAACAGAGAATAATCACTGTTCAGCCATTAGTGACTAATATTGAATGAAAATCATTTGTAAAAAAAAAA
>JAFIDM010000001.1:65809000-65867310 GCA_023159025.1 Thereuonema tuberculata
GTCTAGGGTAATAGTTGAAATTGTGGGAAGCTAAGTTGATCTTATTTCTTTATTATCACTAAAGCACAGTCAAAATGTTGCTTGACAAAAAAGAAATGATGAAGATTTCAATTAAGTATTGAAGAAAAGTTAATTATAATGGTTACATTTAAAATTATGTATACATGGATGTAAATGTGCCATGTAGTAAATGCAATGCTTTAGACCAGTGGTCGGCAACCTTTTGTTGTAAAAGGGTCAAATATGTTATGTGGGGATTACTGCGGGCCGCACTTGGGCCAAAAATTTTAACATCCAAAAAAAAAAAAAAAAACCGGAAAATCTTACTTTAATAACCAAAAAAAAAAAAAAAAACCGGAAAATCTTTCTTTATCAACCAAAAAAAAAAAAAATCCAATACGCCCTGCGGGCGGCACCAAAACGCTTCATGGGGCGCCGACCGCTGCTTTAGACAATAGAAATGAAATTTTAAAAATGTAAGCTTAAAAATTAGTGTATGCTTTAAATTTCATGCGTTTGTCTAATCATTTTATTTACTGATGATTAAGCACATTAAATACTTTTTTTTACCTTTAAGTTGTTTTTTGGATATCCTTTTCATCTTTGGCAAGATCAATCTTGATATTTATACATCTTGTTTGATTTATGCATCAGCTTTATGAAGCGTAAATAAATCAATCACACAGTAGATTATTCAAACTAGGTTTGCAATTAAATTTTATCCAGTCTAGGCTATCATTAAAAACAAGTTTAGTTGGTTAAAATCAAAAGTAATCTATAAAGAAGCATTAGGAAAGCAAGTAAGAAAATGATCTATTTTTCTTCAGACTGGGTATCAATTTTAAGCTACTGTTTTAATTATATGAATGTAATTCTTTCATTTATCTCTTTCTTTAGAAAGCAAATTATAAGCAAATAAAAAAAATCAACAATACTTTAGCTTTTAAATGTCACTTAAAATTTTTATTATAAAAAAAATATAATAGATATTAATCTAAAAAAACTGTTAACAACTAACAAGGAGAGGTAACAGGTGAATATTACAGAATTTAATGCCTTTTATTAGATGAAAGTACCGTACACAAAAATATATGTAGATTTTATCAGTATAAAAAATATATATAGATTTTGTTTTCATTGACTTTTCGTTATTAGCTTAAATATTAGTAATATAACTATCTCATTTCAGTTGTTGCTGTAGTGTGATCGGTAATATAGAAGACTTATCGGTAATACAGAAGACTTCTATGCTTGAGATCCTCAGTTCGAATCTGTTGCATGAATAACTATTTTTCCTCCCCCTTTTTTATTTGCTCTTCATCTTATTTTTTCTTCTTTTCCTAACTTTATTTTACTTTTTCTTAAGTTAATATACTGTTACCTGTGGAATTGTCCACCCTCTAAAAATTGGATTCGTTTTATTCTAATACACCTCTGTGAATAGTAATTCAGTCCGACCCGGTCTCCCTCTCGATAGTGGACTCTTTCAGAGTGAAAGGGAGGCAGGGATCGGGCTTATAAGGCAGCGCAGAGAGCTGCAAAGACAGTTGGTGTGTGGTGAGCAGCCACAGAGGTTCTCCGCCTAGTTCGGAGATAGAGAAGAGTGCCTCGGTTCCTGTTGATAGGCAGCGACCCAGAGGGGGAGAGAGACTTCCCTAATTGGAGAGAAGTGGATTTCGTTTAGTGATTGATAGACCACGGAGAGATCCCCAGCTCTAAGTGGAAGAAGACAATCCTTGGCCGAAGAAATCATACTTGTTGCCGGAAGAATTGTGAGAAGACCGCTCAAACCCAGAAGGCTACGGAAGAAGACAATCCTTAGCCGAAGAAATCGTACTTATTACCGGGAGAATTGTGAGAAGTCCGCTCAAACCCAGATGGCTACGGAAGAAGACAATCCTTAGCCGAAGAAATCGTACTTATTACCGGGAGAATTGTGAGAAGTCCGCTCAAACCCAGATGGCTACGGAAGAAGACAATCCTTAGCCGAAGAAATCGTACTTATTACCGGGAGAATTGTGAGAAGTCCGCTCAAACCCAGATGGCTACGGAAGAAGACAATCCTTAGCCGAAGAAATCGTACTTATTACCGGGAGAATTGTGAGAAGTCCGCTCAAACCCAGATGGCTACGGAAGAAGACAATCCTTAGCCGAAGAAATCGTACTTATTACCGGGAGAATTGTGAGAAGTCCGCTCAAACCCAGAAGGTTATGGAGAAGATAATCCTTAGCCGAAGAAATCATACTTAGTGCAGAGAGAATTGTGAGAAGACCGCTCGAACCCAGATGGCTATGGAGAAGTTGAACACAAGCCGTGGTACATCCTGTTGCCATGGAGTTCCCGAGACGAACTGCTTGCCCTCAGACGGCCACGAGGAGTTAGCGCCAAGTCGAAGTAATCAACCTTTAATTGAGTAATCTGTATTTGGAATTTTACATTTGTAAATAAAGTCTCTGTGGTTTTAATTGCCCTGCTCAGTCGCACTTTGTTCCCCATCGCCACTGAACCTGTTCAAAAGTTCGGTAGCAATACTTTCTTTTTATTATTTTTTAAAAAATTTTCTGGCTTACATTAGTAAGGCGATTAGAAGTTGTAAGTAGCATCCACTTTAAATTTTCTAATTAAAAGGGGTATTAATTACAGTTTCTAATCGTTTTACTAATTTAAGCCAGAAAATACATTACAGTAATTTAATTAGAAAATGAAGTAAAAAGTTGATAAATAATAAAAAAATCAAGTATTTATACAAATTATCAAATAGATCACTTATATTTAATTAACTAACACTTATACATTAATATAAAAAAGGGAAAAAAATTATGTTTATATTATATTTGGACTTAAACGAAGAAACAGATAAGAAATCTGAAGATCACATATTTCTCCCTCAGTCTTTCTCTTGTGTTCATATTTCTTACAATAAATTTTCAGAAGAAAGGAAGGACGATAATCTAAGGATGAATAGAAGGTAAGAAGACTTTATTGTAATCACATATTTCTTATAAACAAAATCATATAATATATATATATATATATATATATATATATATATAATATTAAAGTGAATGTTAGTTACAACTTCTAATCATTTTAACTAACATAAGCCAGAAAATTAAAAGAAAAATAATTAAAAAGAAAGTACATAAACCTTAGGAAAAAATAAAACAAAATTAGGAAAAGAAGAAAAAAAAAGTAGATACACATGCAACAGATTCGAACCTAAGATCTCGAGCATATGAGTCTGCAGTCTTACTGATCACGCTAATGCCAACAACTGAAATGAGAGGTCGCATTTCTAACATTTCAGCTATTAGCAAAAATCCAATTAACACAACGGTGTTGGCATCCAAATCTATATACATTTTTGAGTATATTATGTGAACTTTCATCTCACAAAAGGGCATTAAATTCCGTAATAAAAATATGCTGTGACCTCTCCTTGTAAGTAAAATTGCTTACAATTAATACAAACTATAACAAAAATAACAAGATAATTAATGCTTTTAGACAGTGTCAAAAGCAAAGCGGCCCCATAATATGCACAATTTTATAGACAAACATTTATAAACAAAACTTTATTGGAAGCAACCACTTTTGACCCCCCAACTTCCTGTCAGGGAGTGGTCCTAAAGGTCTGATTTTTTGGACGTGGTCACCTATGTTTTGATGCTGAACACAATGGTGACAGGTTCGGTCCCCTATGTTTTGCAGGCAAGCTGTAACCTAGGGGCTGCTAAAAACTGAATCATACTTTGAAATTGGCAGTCACATTTGATAGAATTTTTACTAATGTTTATCTTGTCTATCAGAAGATGAAAGAAAATATATTTTGATTGTGAATGTTATGATTTCTTTTTCTTTGAACTATGCAAATGACATTCAAAAGTTTATATCTTTTCTATATCACTCTTAATATTAGATAGTCTTAGTTATATTTTTTAAGTTGGAAAGACAAAACCTTTTCACAGAAATATAAACAGCAAATGATTGCTGTCTTACACATCACTACCTTCACCACTGGTGCAACACATGCTGTCAATTACAAACAATAAATGAACTTTTGTATTTTTTTTTTTATGTCAAGAAGATTATGGATGTTTTTTGTAAAAACCCATTTCATATATAATCATTTGAAAGAAACTTTCACAAAGTTATTCTTTTGGTGTTATGTTTGAAATTTTGCTACCTTCATACTCAGCATATCAGAGTAAAAAATAAAAATAGAATAATTGAAATAAATACCTTTGTTTTTGAACCCATCAACTCACAAATTTCAAAAGTTTAAAGAAAAATGGAACAGCAGAGCTACAAAACCTGCCACAACATATGCTTTATGTTTTAAGAAGAGAAAATGAAAATAAAACGCACTTATTGGTAATGTAAAATTAAAAAACAGAATTAAAAGGAAGGGAATAATTTGACAGTTTCGGAATATGTGCATATTCCATCTTCAGGGACAGCACAAACATTTAGGTCAACATGAAGTGAGGACACACATTAACCTCCATCATTCTTTAATGGTGAAGAAGAAAAGAAGTAGTGCTGTGCAGAAAGCCTTGCTGGTGTTTCGTATTTGTCTCTTGTCTAGCCTTGCCTATTCACTGGAGTGTTTTATACTGCATTACAGAAACTTGATAACTTCTTGTCAGATTCAGATGTACTGTGAACAAATTTACTTCAGCCAAATTTATCAATCATTGTAGATGGTTATGATTTGCAAAGGATGTGTTACAATTTAGCAGGCAGTATCGTTGATGTGCCAGCCCCTATTTGCCTTGTAAGAAATTAGATATAAAAATGCAAATATTTAACATGTAGTTAGCAATAGCGTCTCCTGATAACACAGAGATCGTTTTTTGCAACATCTGGCAAGAATCAAGACTTGCCACTTTATAAAATCTACAATATAAAAGTGAAATTTGTGGATGTTTGTCTGTGACAAATGTTTAGCATACTTCCCAACATGCTACAAACTTCAAATTTGGATTGGTGTAAGTTCCATACTATAGACAGTGTATCAAAATAACCTTTAATATGTTTTAATGTGTTGAATTTTTTTAAATGTCAATTGTTCAAGTGTGCTGGCCATATTTCAAGCGTGACAACCATAATCACACTTGTAAAATTATTTTTTATAACCTTTTTTAGTTTTTTTTTTTGGGGGGGGGGGGGGAGACCATCGACTGTCTGTTGGCAACAAGCAAAACGCTTCCTGATTCACACAAGATGGCAGGAGGTGGCGCTTTGCTCCTGGCCAAAGGTTATGCATATTAGGAAACATTTGAACTAGAAAGACAAAATTTGACATGAGAGTCCTTTGTCAAAATCAAAATACCTGTATTTGACAAATTTTCAATATCAACGTACTAATGGGTTGTGGACAACTTTCTTGAAAGTACCACATATGCACTTGGAGGCGACAATTGGAACCACAAAAATATTTCGCAACAATTGGAACAAAATATTATTGTGCATAATAATGTCACAGATTAACTTGGTGGCGACAATTTGAACTAAAATATTGTTCTGCATAATAATGTCACCTATTAACCTGGAGGCAAAAACTAGAATTTTGGAGTGTAAACAGGAGAGCAGTAAGGAGATGGGCAAACATTGCTGAAGGATACTTTTACGGGGGTTTTGGAATAGATATAGATTTGTAATGATTACATGAGTTTTCATGAACTGGGTGAAGGTTTGAAGTGAGAAGGGTGAGGAGAAAGGGGTGGCAAGTCTTATATTTTCCGATCTCGATATAAATTTTATATCTAGGGATCTCGAGTTACAAAATTAAAATATAACATTACTTTGTACCTATCACATGATTTTCGTATGAACTGGGAAAATATGGAAGTGATTTCACAATTTCATTTTGTTTCACAACCACATCATTGTTACCATATGAAGAACGGTATTCTGCTAATACAAATAAACTGAGAATGTAATGTCTCTGGATCTCATGCATTACTGCATGCTTTGAATACTTTCAGATAAAAAGTCAAGTTGAAAGTTAACAGAAGTTTGATTATACTAATAATTTCTAAAACAGCAGTGATGATATGAAAACACGGAAGTTAACAATGCTTCAGGGAATTTGAGTCATTGAAAAGTTTGCAGGTTACATCACAATGAGAGTTCTTTCTTAAAAGTTCAACTCTGGACAAGATGACTATGATATTCGCTATCTCATAAGCAAAATAAGTGTTTGGACATATTCCAGGAAGAAATTATTCATCAAACTATTTGTTACATTATTACATCTAATAGTATTTTTTATCACCATTTGTTTTAAATTCAGTATCTTGAAAAGCTCTTTTGAGACTTTAAAAATGCAATCTCCATTTTTCCATAGATAATTATTTTAAAATAAAAAGTAAATAAATACTGAAACTGTAACACATGCTCCATGTAAGATAATTCGTAACTGGTATGATGACTTCCACTGGAAAAACTTGAATAAAAGTCCTTGAGACAAATATAGAATTAACAGTAGCTCATCCTATATAAGGTGTTCATAATTAAAGTTCACATTTCAAAAGACTGTAACTGGAGAATCAATCAGCAGAACGACTTCATATTTCATAAGAGGACATCTGTTGTGATGGAATTTTGATAGGTGCAGAAACAAAAATATACTTCCGAAGGTGGTCACTAGGGTGATATATGGTGCTGCAATACTGTAGTAGATACACATGATTTGTTGTGTGTTACACAAGCTCATGTTTAATATGGTTTTATCCGGTTTCGACAATGTATGAAAATCGCAACATTGCATGCTCAACCACAGCACATAGCGTCACTCGTAATGTTGTGAATATGGCATGTAATGCTGGTCTTCAGATCCTCTAAGTTGGCTAGGTGTTCACAGTAGACAAGGTCTTTGAGATGCCCCACAGTCAAATTGCAGAGGTTAAGATCCAGTGAATATGCTGGCCAAGTTGTACGAATATGGTGGCTGATGATTTTGTCATCAGTAAAAGTAGCCTGAAGCAACTGTTTACAGGGATGGCAATGTGATGTGAAGCACCATCCTGCATGAAAATCATACATCCAGACATTGATGCTGTTGAAGTGTGGGAATCACCTGATTGGCTAACAGAGATGTAGAAGGCTGGCCAGTAACTGTGCAGGTGACCGAGTTCTTCGAAAAAGAAAGGTGAATGTGGATGTGAAACCACACCAAACGATGACCTTTGGTGAATGAAGTGGTAAATGTTGCAAGATATGTGGCTTAGCAGATGCCCAAACTCTGTAGTTGTGCATATTCACATCACCAGATGGGAGATGAAAGTGAGCTTTGTCAGTCCACAAAATTTTCCATGGCCAGTTCAGTTCGAAGAAGAAACTGCAGGGCAAATGTTTCACGTGCACCTCTGACACGAGTCAATAATTTCTAAACATTACAGATCTTGTAGGGGCCTGAGTGCAAAATTTGTTATAGAACTTTGTGAACAGTGCTTATCAGTAGAGTTTATTCTAATGACCGTGCAACATGTCGTGAAATGCTGCTTTCCATGACATTTGCCATCCTTTCTTCCTCCACCAATATAGCTACATCCTCCAAAGTCTGCTGGTCAACAGTTTTCTGTCCTCTGCCAGGCTTCACCACTAAGGAACCTGTTGCTACAAATTTCTAAATCATTTTTTGAACACCATTTGTGGTCATAGAGCCAGTTTTTAGTCACTTTACTGTTCTAAAATTTCACAATGCTGTTGAGGCACAGCTGTTATTTTGATAAAACAGCTTCACAAGAAGTGCACAATCCTTTGGTAACACTGTCATTATGCAATGATGTGATGCATTCCTCACCTGTCTGCTTTATAACAGTGTTCAATCATGTGTCATGCAATGTCATGCATCTGTCATTTGCAATATCCTCTACAGTATTGCAGCACCATATATCGCTCCAGTAACCACCTTCAGAAGTAAATTTTTTTCTGCACCAAACAAAATTCCATAGCCAAGGACGTCCCCATGTGAAATATGAAGTCGTTCCACTGATTGGTTCTCCAGTTACAGCTTTTTCAAATGTGAACTTAATTATGAACTCCTTGTATATTAAAAATTAACGTTATTTCACTCCTAACAAATTACATATATCAATTTCTTTATATTTACCAGTAACATACACTATTAATGAAATAAAAAAAATATGTACACCTCTGCTGAAATGGTTTGTCCCCGGGAAGAAAATTCTAATGGATAATTCCAGCCGTGGATCACCAAACAGTTTAACAGAAAAGAATTGTTTAACTGGGTGAAGAGGCGATTTAGGAGTTGCTGCCAGTGGCTCATTCTTATCCAGCCAAGGTGATGAGCACTATTATCGTACATTATCCACTTTTCATTGCAGGTTACAATTCTGCCCAAGAATGGTTCTTTTTCTTCGCGAAGATGGAGTGAAGAACAAATTGTGTAACGCGTAGCCCTGTTTCATTCTGTGAGTTCATGTGGTACCCACTTGTTCAAAGTGCAGAAGATGAACAAGTGGGTACCACATGAACTCACAGAAGGAAACGGGGCTCTTCTGCACTTTGCCAAATTCTTCCAGGTGGCATAAAATTTTTGTGTGAGATACCCCTAGTTTCTCAGCCATCTCCGTGAACTTTGATGTGAGTCAGACTCGATCAGTTCTTTCACCTCCTCAGCTGAGACCACTTTTTCATGTCGTACTCTAGGAGCCTTCTTTACGTAGTAATCTCCATCACAGAATTTCTGGAAGCAACGCTGTACTTTCCTTTCGCTTATATGGTCTTTACTGAAAACACTCCAAATGTTCATTTCTGCTGCTGCTAAGCCTCGTAAAAATTCATGAATTCATCAAATTCATGATTGTCAAATATCCAATGTCTCCATATTTTGATTCAACTCACAACATAGGACGCAGAATACAGAAAGAACCTCTTGACCAATTGATACCAAATGCAGTAGGGGTGATCCTTCAACCGACTTAAATACACACCTAAAGCATGCTTTAATTAATTATTTCCCTAGAAGTGCTGATATTTGCAGGTCAACCAAACCAACCTTTTATGATTTACAACCTAATACAATTTTTTAAAGGAACAGTAGGCTAACTTACTTATTTTAAACACTGACTGCAAACATTCAAAGTAATTCAAATACACCATGAAACTGTCACTTGTCACAAATCTGAATCATATAACAACTGATAATATTGCTTTTTTAAAACTGTGGAATCCATCCAGTAATAATCAATTTTTAATAAACTCATGTTTGTGAAAAATGAAAATGAAGTGAAACTTACAGGAAATGTAAAGCAGGATATGATATGCAAATGATTAAAATTTGGGAATGATTGCGCATGCCTAGACTCAGTAGCGCCCTTTGAACTGTCGTGTAAGAGGGTATAAGTAGAGGACTGTTGTGGATCTAGACAAGTAGTTATTCATCGTCAGTGAGCTGCACACATGCCTACTGGAGTCAGTATGCCTCATCGATGCCAAAGGGTACCTTATAAACAAGCTACGGAGTTGAACGGAGCCGAATGATCGGCTTGTGTGAAGGAGGATTTTTCAAACTGCGAAATTACTGCTGGTATGGGGCATAATGCCACGACAGCTATGCGAGTGTGAAAGCAGTGGAACAGGACGAGTCGAAAATCTGGAAGTGGATCATAAAATGTGATGACACCATCGGACGATAAGACACCTTATCCACATGGCAGTGATGGACTGTTCAGCTTCTTTTTGAGTGTTAGTACAATTTTGGAACACTGCAACAGGTCTGACATTGTCTGGCTTCACGGTCTGATGGAGTCTGCTGCGCAGAGGACTGCATGCATGTATTCTTTGCGGAGGATTCCCTTGGGCCTGACTCATTGATGCCTCGGGCTACAATTGTCTCATGAACATATCTACTAGCATGCAGATTGGCACCATGTCATTTTTTTCAGATGAGTCTTGCTTCAACTTGGATTACAATGATGGCCGCATATGCATTAGATAATATCAAGGTGAGCGCCAACTTCCAGACTGCATTGTCATCCAGCAAAAATACTGATGAACTGTGGACTCCGATAGAAGCAGCCTTGCGAGCAATACCCCAGGAACACATCCAAGACCTGTTTGATTCAATGCTACAGCATACAACAGCATATTGCAGCTTGTGGAGACTTTACAAGGTACTCATTTGTTGAAAGTACTGTTGTTGCATTTCTCTGAAACTTCAATCTTTTATTTGTATCACTATTAGTAACATCTGTAAAAAATTTCCTTCCATTCTGATGGTTCCTTCTTGGTATTGCAATTTTCACAAACATGAGTGTATAATTTCTGATTATATTCTGATATACAAGATGAGCAACTTAAAGCCAGCCCGCCTCAGCTAGTCTGTTCTGTTGCCTATGGGTTGTTGTTGAAATTGTAGTGCTACTATCAATTGTTTGTAAGTGGATGCACACAGCCACTCATGTGGCAAAGAAATGAAAATACAAAAAAATTCCTTTAATATTCACTTTTATTCATGGAAGTTGGCATATTGACTCTAACAAAAGATACTGCTCCTATGCAATATGGTCTCAAATGTAAAGAAGTATCTTACCATGCAATGTGTATTTTACACCACTTTGTTGTGCCAACTGACAATTGAAACAATCGATAGTAGTGTTACAACTACAACAAAAACTGAAAGGCGGCAGCATAGACCAGCTGAGGGGGGGCCAGTTTTAAGTTGCTCACACTGTATAATCTGACCCACTATCCATTACCTGGAACTTTATCTATAGAATCCTTTGCTTGATGAGCTGTTCAATACTATTCAATATTGACCAAATTCATTGTTTGGTCTTTAGAAGTTTTTAGGGTGAAAAGAATTACTACTTTATTCAAGTAGTTCAAAAAAATGCAAGAATTTTTTATTTAGGAAAAAAATAATATATTTGAATAAATAGAAAAAAAAAAGAATGCTAGTTATTCTTTGACAACTAAAGCTCAATAGCCCTTTTCAAAATGAAGCAACTTTCTATGGTCTATAAATTATGACTGTGGAAAAATTAATGAATACCGGTAATTCAACCACACTATAACTATCATTGTAGTTCAGCAAGATTCATGTATAATAAGCCACAAAGGTAAGCATAAGGACAAAATTAGGACAGCAAATTCAAGTAGTGCCTATTTACTGAATTGTAGATAAACTACTAATTTTTTTTCAAAGAATTTTGAATTGCTTGCCTCATTTACATGATTTCAATAAACATTTACTATAATAAATTTCTTACAGCCATTCCGGCATGGCTGAGCGGTCTAGACGGCGGTTTCCCATGTGGCCAGTGTGTTGGAACCTGAGTTCGAATCCCGGTGTTGGCATGGCTGTTTCTTTCTTCTTCTGTGTTTCGTCCATTTCTCCCTGGGACTTACTATCTCAGGGTTATCCTGGACGGGATGTGAATCTCGTCCCCCCTTCTTGACTTTCACTAGCTTCGTCCTGACGTTATCAGGCTGAGCTAGTTCCTTGGTCCCTAGTCGGCCAAATTCGATAAAGGAAGGAAGGAAGGAAGGAAATTTCTTACATTTCTTAATCATTGATAATTTAAATCATGTGGATCAAAATCTGAGATCTTCATACAATATCACAACTCCTTATTAAACTAAAAACAAGAATACTTCTTCACCGATCCGATCCAATATTTCGTCTTATATATTTTTTCAAAGACTTCTTCAGGGTACAAATAAAAATAAAGAAAAATAAAATAAAAATAACGATTAAATGGTAAGAGAATGAACCTTCTCTAACCTTACAAAATTAAATAATACAGTAGTACATTCAATGAATATATACAGTGATTGTTGTGGGATAATATAGTAATAATGTGGTAATACATTAAAAGATGTTATTGTCATAAATAAAAAAACAATGACTGATACAAAATATATTATTGACAAGAGATAATATGAACAATGAATTATCATACCATACTAAAGCTAATTAAATTTCAAAATTTTACATAATCTTTTATTTTTTATTAGAGAATTCCTGAAAATACTTAAAGACATATTGTTTACTTTTTGTGACTTGTCTCTGTTGAAGCATACGCAACAATTAATCAAGCAATATTCTAAAGTGAATCTTTTGTATTCATCTTGCATTTTATAAATGATATGAACTACAGGATCAGGGTTGTGACCATTACGAATGCAGTGGGCTGCCCACTCTGATATATTTTCATGATTATTACGGTAAGCCCCTACATGTTCTTCTACCCGTTCTTTTAATGTGCGGCCTGTGCTCCCAATGTAGACCCCCTGACAATCTCTACATTGGAGGGCATATACCACACCCATGTTGTGTAGCTCTGTGTTTTCCCTTTCTCTTTTAAATTTGAATAAAACATTATCTTTAAAATACACAATATTTATTTTATTTTCTTTACATTCTTTTTTTATAGTATCATTAATTTTCAGACCAATAGGGAAAATCATGCATTTTTTGAATATTTCTTTATTATTTGGAACCTTTTTGATATTTCTTCTTTTAAAGAAATCATTGAAATTTTTTTCAATAAAATCTAACGGGTATTCATTCATTTGTAATCTTAATTTCAAATTTATAATCTTTTCTTGCCATAGTTTTTTATCTTCTGTATAATCTGTAATTTTCTTTAAATGACTCTTGATTATTTCCTTTTTTGTGGATATGTGATGGTTTGAAGTGAAATTTAGGATATGGTTGCTTTGGAAAGGTTTTCTGTAATGTTTTCTGTACCCTACATGTTATTTAATTTTGTAAGGTTAGAGAAGGTTCATTCTCTTACCGTTTAATCGTTATTTTTATTTTATTTTTCTTTATTTTTATTTGTACCCTGAAGAAGTCTTTGAAAAAATATATAAGACGAAATATTGGATCGGATCGGTGAAGAAGTATTCTTGTTTTTAGTTTAATAAGGAGTTGTGATATTAAATCATGTGGGTTAGTAAAATTAATCAGTAGTTTAATAAAAGTAAAAATCAAGAAAGAAAAAAATGTTTTTATTTAAAATGTTAAAATCTTTACTTGTACAGATTAGGAAGTTACAAATATTTACAGAATAGTGTACAGTATATTTACAAAGAAAAAAAATAAATAATAAATATTTTAAGATTTATTACCTACTTCCTTGCATTTTGACTAAAGAATACAAATAATATTTGCAACACTGGTGAATCTGCTACAAAAAAGAAAGAAAAAAAAAATCTGAAGGCTTATTCTAAGTTTTCTAACAATGTATGTTACTATTTTTCACGAAATGCACAATCATAAAATATGTATTAATTATGGAAAAGTTTAACCCTTTTCTTCTGAGAACAATTGCTTTGGCAATTGTGACAATACCTTTTGACCATTTACACAGACATCTAGTACAGTTCCCACCAACATTCTATTGCTTTCTTTAAATTCTTACATAAGAACCTACCCAAAGTTTCCAGGTAACCCAAGCAATACATTTATATATAGGATTAGTGGTTCTCAATTCTTACAAGGTCACTTCCTTTGGTTTCAGTAAAGAAGTTTGCATATTTATAGGCATGAGAATGTGTGATTTCTTGGAAATGCATTCACTTAATTTGAAAGGAATTAAAATATAAGAGTCAAATTAAGTAATTTTATTAAAGCAATAAAATAAGAATTTGATGACATTGCAAACTTTGTAATTAACCTTAAATGATTTAAGAGAAAAATAGAGGAACTTAACAATAATAATAATTATTACTACAATGAAAAATTTTAACAGATTCATTTTATTAATTCCTCAACCCTTTTAAACAGTAATTAAATTACAACAAATAATCATTTACATAAGCTCTCATCAGGACCTCCTGCCACCATTAAAGATTGTGCCCTAATATTTGAGAACCACAGTATCATGCAGGTGATCCACAATCTATCTAGGTTTGTGAAACAGTCATTACTTCACCATATCCAAGTAAGTGATACAACTTACATTTCTGAAAGTTACTTACATCCACTTCAAATAGTATGGTGGTCATCTAAATATGAAAACTGTGTTTTAAAATAGAAAATCAGGTCCACAGTTTGAAATTCAGGGATATTTAATTATTAATCCCAAATAAACTTAAATTTTCTTTTTTTTTTTTTAAAAGACCCAGGGGAATAATACAGTTAGAACAATGGGAAAGCAAATCTGTGGAACAACCAGGAAAATGCTTTTCAATAACTGTTAACAACCCATCCACAAATCACCATTAATTTAATTATTTTACAACAGGAGTCGGACTTGTAGATGTTTGATATAAAATGAACTTCTTCATATTCAAGTTAATAAATGACCAGACTGCACTGTGGATAAAAGGATATTATAAAAATTCAAAAAAGAAGTGACAGGCTTTCGAAACTGTCACTTCTTTTTTTGTATTTTTATAAAATCCTTTTATGCACAGTGAAGTCTGATCGTTTTATTAACTTTTATATCTGCCCATTAAACAGCTTCAATTAATATTCTTCGTATTCAGTTGAAATACCAGCAAAGAGTACAGTACACTTAACGCTTACACTAATATTTACTCCAGTTGTCCCACGACTTTTTAAAAGCCATAGGAACACATGGAGAATTAATATATATTTATTTATTAATTCTCCATATGTTCCTATGGTTTTTGAGGTGTGTATTCTGTTCAAAATTATTTCCTGTACTGGTTTTTGAGTGCTAAAACAATCTTTGTTTAGAAGCAATTATTTTGTCTCTCATCTTTGAAAAAGCATTTCATTCATTAGGAAAAAAACAAAAACCAACAAAACCCACAAATAGGCCTATAAATTATTTGCATTTGACTTTTTTTATTTTTATTAAATTTAATCTCTATCGTATTTTTTACTCATTTTTATCTTTTTAGCTAAAAAACCAATTTGTAAGGGTGAAGGGTTAATGAAACTAGAAATATTTGAAATGAAAAATTTCTACACTACTCAAAAGAAAAACATCAAATAAACAGGGAAAAAAATATATCTTAAAAGATTTATAAGATATAAAATTAAAAATTTGAGCAATAGATGAGAGAATAATAATAAAAAAAAAGTTCAAATGACATTTTGATTAAATTATTAGGAAATGATCTCTAATTTCTTTTAATACTAGTATGTGTATTATTTACATATAGAAGCCTATTAAGTTTATTATATTACTTTTTGTATAAATTTAAAATCAATTTCAAAAATAAGTATGTTGATAGTATTTCTCAGTTGACATTGAAAATCTCATAACATCAACATCAGATGTGATTATAGTAAATATTTAGGAATAAATTTCCAGATTTCTCAATAAAAATGGAGTTCAGAAATGGACTATTGTAATTACTCCACCTCAACTGCAAACCTGTTTGGAAACAAGCAATTCTTTTAAATTTTAAAGTGTTATTGAGAAGAAAAAAAAGAAAAGAATATGAACTGCTACCTTTAATTATTAAAATGCCTTACAAGATCCTATCTACAATACACATGAGGTTTTAGAAAGCACTGACTTTGCAAAATTCAAATTTCAACTCTCAATTTCACTTTCTGAGCCCGATAGAGATTAGCTACTTACTATGTATGACACTGCATTGATCATATTAACATTTATCATTCTCCTTATTGCACAACAAAAACTCAATGATGATCGAAATGAGACAGAACCTTATGGAAATGTTAATTTGAACAGTATCACTATTTACATTAACATGAACTTTGGGAAGATGTTATCTACATTAGGTGAATTTGTGCATTGAAGATACTGAATGCCAAGGGAATGGGGAAACATCCAAATTGGGTTGCAGTGAAAAATGTATCAGATAAGCAAAAAACATATTTTTACAAGCAAATATGATTATGGAAAGCACCATAGATAACAGACTTTATGGACTTTGTAAAGATATTGATTTCTAGGGTATTTCCAGACACCCATTTTCATTTTATAATAAAAACGTTTATGTTAAATTGAAAGGATAAAGCATAGGTATCAGTTTATGTTTCAGTGTTACAGTTAATATGAAGTTTAACTATCAAGGATGATTAAAAGGATTAAAACAAAATGATCAAATATTCAAAAGATAACCAATTTCAGAGCCAGCACTAGCTTTTGGCACCCTCCTGAAAGCTAACTGCTGCTCTTCCCATTATTGTTAATAAGGGTGATCCTTCTCTTCATTGAACCATAGAGCACTGTCCAACCAAAAAAAACCAAAAAAAAAAACCAACCAAACAAAAAAACATTCAAATGCTGGACAACTATCTGCTGGAAATCCTCCATATTGGTGCCCCATGTTTTTGGAAGATGTTGTTTGACTTTGAATACAACATAAGGGATATCTTTGAGATGGAATTCATAGTGGAAATGTACTTAGCAGAAAGATGTAATGGAGAAACTCTGTTGATGATGTAGTAAAGGATTAGACAATCTGTTCTGTAATTCTCTACAATATAGAGAATTGTGGAAGTCAATAGCATAGTCATACATTGTCAAATTATGACAAGTTTTAAGTCAATGAGATGTACAACATAACAAGAGGTCATTTAATAAATGGTTTATATCACGGCACATCTAAATGCATCAGCATATGAGTGCCATGTAGTCTTTTTAGTTACTTAGAGGTCAGCTCTAAGTAACTATGGAATATGTTCCCTGCAGATCTTATGAATTTGATTTAAAGATTGACCAATACAGCTGCAAATTAGAGGTTCAAGGTCAAATCAAATTGATTAAGAATTTACCATGCAAAAATTTATTCACAGAAAGATGAAATTTGCCTAGACATCAAGGTCAGTAAAATCTCAGGAAATCTTACAATGGTACTATGAGGAAGAGACAGATGAGAATTGGAATCCCTCAATCTTGTGGTGATTTGACAGGGAATGACAAAACTACACAAAGGTGAACAAGACACCACAATGAGTGTGTTGAGTGAAAATGAAAAATAAAGCTTAGGTGGAAAGAAAGGAATTTTCAATACGTGCAGATAGTTAGTAATGGTTTGACAAAGGTAAAAAATCCTCAATATTAGCAATCACTGTAGAAATTCATGTAGTTATGAAAATTATCCAAACTAGATGAAAATGGTGCCACAGCTGCAGAGAAAAAAAAATAACTGTTCTGGTATTAAAACAAATTAAAATTTGCATCATAAACAGATAAGTAAAGCATCTCAAAAGCCAATGCTTCAGAAAAAACTGGATCTCAAAAATGAGAATGGAGTATATGAATTTGACCAATGTGATGTGCATATGCAGTATGAAAAATGCTATTATTGTGCCTTATAAATGATCTAATTGTTAGGGCTCAGATACTAGAATTGCGATTCTGAACTTCCTTGAATCAGCTTACATTTGCAGATGGAAGCACTGCTAAAAAGCCGCGTGTCTTATAAAATGACTAGAAAAAGAAATAGTGAAGGGCATTAACATTATTTTTTCAAATGTGTCGTTGAGTGATCTAACAAGGAGACAACACCCTATATACCATGGAATTTGATGAGATGAAAGTATACATGAAGTTCGTCAAGAAAAATTTGGGTTCAGGCCACTAATACTTTGAGATAATTGATATCGTTTTCATTATATTTTCTCTAAGAGCCTAAATTTTAGAAATGCAATGAGACTAACATTGATTTTGGTACTAGCTCATATGCTAATTGGATACGGTCAAGTTTCTGACATACTTCCACCCCCCCCCCTCAAATTTTTTTCTTTCATCATTGTTGTTTATTTATTTCTTCTTCTGCTATCTTGGTTATGTTTTACTTTTTGCATATGCTAATGTACTTTCTTTTATTATTTTTAGATTCTTTTCTTGTCTTAGATCAGTAGTATAATATCCCAATTCTTTTGAAAATAAACTTATATGAATTATTTATATTTTAATTGAACTCTTATGTTAGATAACCTTTTTTTATGATCTTCCGTAAGTTCTGAATATGTAGCTATGCTAATATTTCCTTGTCTATGAGGACACTGTGTCTGCCTTTATGACAGGATCACCTTTAAGACAACTGAGTGTCGCATCTCTAAATTACTGTATATTTGTAACAAAAAACATATAGGCAATAAATTATTATTATTATTATCATTATGAAATGGTTATTGCCAATATGGGAAGTGGTGTCTGGCACTCTGCCATGCAGTTTGTAGTAATTTTACGGGACTACAAATTGAACAGATGGTTCTATGTAATTGAACCTTTAATTAGAAGATAAATAAAAACAGAAGATAAAATATCATTACTTATTATTAATTTCTTCTTCATTTTTTTTTCTTTTTCTTTTATGTTAATGCATTTTTTTTTTAATTATTTATACGCGGGTTGGGGATTAAGTCATGGCAACTTTTTTTTTATGCGAGAATGCGAGATCAGCATGAAACTCTGAAATATACAAATGGAAGGGAGCAGTGTATGGTACTGTGGAATGTATGAACATGCAGATTATTTGTACCAGGTGTAGACTAGGAAAGAGAGCAAACATCCATAACTGACAGCTACATTTGTTTATTAGTCGGAAAGTATACATTAGCATTACAGTAATAAAAGAGACACAAACACAAACCCTATAACCCTCAAAGTAGTCTCCCAGAGAGTCCAAAACATACTGTCAGTGATGTGGGAGGCACCGACTACTATCTGCCTCACCATGTGCGAGTCGGGACATCTCGTGTTTCACAGCGGTGACAATGTCCTTGCGTGTCTGAAACTGTCTCCCACACAATGGTTCCTTCAACTTGGGTATCAGGTCGAAATAACACGGAGACAGGTCTGGAGAGTATGGTGGATGCTTTAGTACATATCAGTACCAACACTCAATTACCTTCCATACACACTCTGCTGTATGCGCTGTTGTATTGTCATGAGAATGGCAGATTAGGATGCAAGTGTCTTGGGCTTCGCATCCTCGCTGAAATGCTGCTGCCAATCTCATGACAGTCTGGTGCAGTACGGCATTATTCCACACAGCTTCTACCAGCTCTCTGTAGCATTCTCTGGCATTCTCCCATGGAGAACAGCTAATTTGATATGCAGAAACTGTTCACTCTGGGTCACGTCCATTCTGCACGGTGGTTGACTCACCACTGAATTCCCATAACCCTCTGTAAAATAACTATAGATCATACTGCCGTGTCGTGATGTGTCGACTGCCACGTTCTAAGGGACATATGATCATATTGTGGTAACAACGTTTACATTTGAGAAAAAAATAGTTGCCATGACTTAAGCCCCAACCATACTTATTATTAACATAAGCTAGAAAGTAAAATATGTTTACAAATTACATAAATGATAATCCCTTTTAAATGGTTATTCATACTTACTGAATTTAATCTCTGAAGATTCATTTGATATTTTAATTTATCATTTGACCTGATTGGGAAATGTTGAGCATATTATACTAAAATATTTATTAAAAAAAAAGTTCATGGGTTTTTATGCTAAATTGGGAAAGTCTCCATTTATGTATGTACCTATTTGTCTTAGAAATGTGCAATCTTCACAGTTCTTATCTATTTTTTCATTTTGGTTCAAGCATAGTATAACCCCAATAAATATTGTACCTTTCATAAGAAAGGGAGCAAAAAAAAAAAAAAAAAAAAAGAGTTTAGTCAATAAATACTCTTCATTATATATTATATAACATTATATATTTCTTCCATTTCATCAATCTGTTCAAAATTCCACAACGATATTTTGCGGAAACTATCGTTTTGCTTTGATAAGTTTTTCGCAAATAAAATTAACAATAATATTATTGTTATTTTTATTTGCGAAAAATTTGACAAGGCAGAAATATATCCGCAAAATATTGTTGTAGAATTTTGAACAGATTGATGAAATGGAAGAAATATATTTTTGTTTTAATAAATACTATATAAACTAAGATAAATTACTGGTTTTAGACAGTGTCAAAAGCAAAGCGGCCCCATAATATGCACAATACTATAAACAAAATGTGTTCAGAAGGGTCGATATTGGGGGGACGTCTATTGCCGTTTTCCTCTTTATCGAAAGCGACAACTTTTGAGCCCCCAACATCCGGTCAGGGAGGGGTCCTAGAGGTCTGATTTTTTGGATATGGTCACCTACTTTGTGATGCTGAACACAATGGTGAAGGTTTCATTCTAATATCTCTAATCGTTTAGCCACTACAGAGTGTGACATCCAGCAAGCATAAAAGTAAGAGCGGTCCCCTATATTTTACAGGCAAGCTGTAACCTAGGGGCCGCTAATGATCTATTTGATCATTTACATAAATACTTTATTTTTATGATTTTATTAATATTTTACTTTATCTTCTCATTAAAGGCAATTTTTTTTTTATAATTTCTAATTGTATTACTCAAGCAAGTCAGGAAAAAAATAAAAGTAATAAAAAAAAAAGTACATTAATGTAAGGAAAAGCAACACAACAGATTCGATCTCAGGAACTTGACTATTCAAATCTGCTGCTTAAGCTATGAGCTATCATCAACAATCTTATCACAGTTCTAAAAATGTAAGTTATTAGAGTAAAACAATGTCAGATGTCTCGAAATCCATGGAGTGTTGGTGCCTAAATATATTTCTGAAGTACTTCATGTGTACTTTCATCTCACAAAAAGACACCAAATTTTATAATATACAGGATGCTTAGCCTCCTTGTAAGACTTTTGAATATTAGGAATGGTGGTGTAAAATAATAAGCCTCATCAATTAACATTTTAATTAAGTTAAAATTAAATTTATATTAATAATGATGTTGCATATTGTTCTTTCTTTTGAAATGCAAAAGAAATCTTATGAAGCAAAACTGAATATCTGCTAAATATCATTCTATTATCCTTAAACAAATGATCATATCTTTTAAAGTTAAATCATCACAGCAGCAACAACAGCATAGATTAGGCCACTTGAAAATCAACATCGGTATTTACAAAGGAGATTTACATTTTAATCTACCTGATACTATAGATCCATTTTTAACAGACAAAAATGCAAGATGTGCGTGTGTTATGAGATTTTGTAAAATGTACAACTTAATGCATTAAGAATCTCTGCTAATTCAGATATCAAATATACTTTTTTTTCCTCCCTCTAATAAAAACAGATACTTGTCTATATATTTTTAAAAAGGTGATTAGACTTGTTTTGAAAGCGTGCGAGCTCTCTCTCTCTCTCTCTCTTTTTTTAAAGGAGCTGCTAAAATAATCAATTGTTATTTCTAAGTTAGTAATTACTGTAATTATTTTATAATTTGAATAGAACTGTGTATTTTATAATTTTTAAGGATTTACCATAATTTTTTTTAATTAAAAAGGAAATCCTTTAACAAACTTAATGTAAAATTTAAACTGTAAAATTTGCTATATTTACATAATATTTAACAACTATTTGCTTAACTCTCTCTCTTTCTCTCTCTATATATATACATATATAAGGATCATGTTCAACAAAGATTTTAGAATAACAATGAAGTGATTATTAGCTGGCAGTTTTGCACAACTAGATTTAAAAATAACAGGGAATTTTCTTCAAAATATAATGTTTTCTATTATGTACATCAATCTGAATAAATATGCAAGATGCATCTTGTTTAATAAATAAGTAACAACTAATTTTAGAACAGTTATGATTTTCATGGATGTCATGTTAATTATGTTTCACATTCAATACTTTACCTTTCCAAATATTAAATTAATCTTTCAACGACTGGCTGTGGCAAAAGACAGTGGAACAATTGCAAGCCTTCACCAGCAACACATAATAAATGGCTTCCAGATTCACTGCAATAGCAAAAATATAATAAATAATAATAAAAAAAAATCAAAAACAGAAAGTATGCTAGATACAAAACTACATACGAAACATTTTAATGTATGAATTAATTTCTATTTTCAGAATTGATCTAATAGGCCTTTTCCCAAATGCTGATAGACAGAAATTAAACGGCATAAACTTGTACAGTAATGAAAAGAATGAAGGACAATGTTTACATTCAGAATAATGTTATAATGTAGATTAACTATACTGTAAACTCTATGATAGACAAAATATGTTCATATATATCCACTCTGAAAGCACAACTGAAGGGCTGTATGGAAAATATAAGTAGCCTAGAGTTTTAAGATAAATAAGCTTTCAATAAAAAAACAAAAAAACAAAAAACCATGTGCAATATCAGATGTTGTATTTTTTTTTTTTTTTTTTTCATTTTTACATTATGAATAACTCTCTGCAAACACACTGTAATTGAAGTAATATTCATTTTTCTGGAAATCTTAAAAATAAAGATAAAAAAACGAAAATTCGAGTCGGCAAGGAATTGTGAGTGAAGAATTGTCTTTCCCATAATGATTAAAACTTAGAATAACAGGAAATAATTATGTTGTCACAGACATTTTGTCGTGCCATTTTTTTTATTTACCTCTATTTTTAACTCATTTATTTTATTCTCTTCCTAGACAGTTTGACAGATAATGAGCGGACGGGCTCATTTTATATGTACTTTCTTTCATCGCCAAGTAAATGTGTTCAGCGAACTCTGGAATTTGTGAAACTTCGTTGTTGCGTTTTTGTACTTCAAGAAATCACCAAATATGGCCAAATGAGCAAAACTACGGCTCAAACTGCAGATGACTAGTGACTGTAAGACTAGGACAAAACTGTAAGTAAGTTTCTCTTCTTTTTCCTGCTGATCAGATCGGCGAGACTGCAACTAGTGGATAACAGTTTTGTCTAGACTCTCGATCCCATTCTCTCAACTGCATTACTACAGGACTGTGATTTTTGTATTTAACCGTGTTTTATTTCTTATTAAGGACCAGCCAATCCTCTTACCATGCATTCTCTTGAGTTGATTATATTGTTACCGGTTGAAAAGACCAACTTCCCTCCTGAAGAGTCGACTGGTCTGATCCTGCCTTCCTATTGAAGAATTGATGGCTCCAGAGGCCAGAAGGAGGCGTCAGATGGCAATATAAACAGGGAGGCAGGGCCAGGTTAGGCAGTTGGTCTTCGGCAGCAACCAGCTGCAAGTTGGTCTCCGGTGGAGAAGAAGAGAGTAGTTCGTCCTCGCAGTAGCCAGCCTCAAGTTAGTCTCCAGGGGAGAAGAAGAGGGTAGTTCGTTCCTGGGCAGGAGCCCAAACATGCAGCTTGGCGCTCGCTTTGAAGAAGACGTTAGCCAAGGGCCGTCGAGCTGTCGTCTACAATCATCGGTAAAAAAGAAGAAGGCTACGCCGTGCAAGCTGCACCCATCACCGAAAGAGGCTGATCATACCCAGTCTCGGCAAGCCGCCTTTGCCAGAGCAGAGCCTACACTCAGACCCGACAAGTGGACCTGGTCCCCCAAACGTAGCCTCCGCAGTGCAGAGGCAATCAGAGGGTGTCTACAAAATCTGAAAAAAAAAATTCCCTGATTTTTCCCTGATTTCATGAACAATTTCTTTTAAAATTCCCTGATAATTCCCTGATCTGTTCAACCAAAAAAAAAAACCGATCTGTTCAACTAAAAAATTCCCTGATTTTAAGTAATAATTGCAAAATTCCCTGATAATTCCCGGTTTCCCTGATTCTGTAGACACCCTGCAATCATCTTTCCCGAACCGCAAGAACCCCCCCCTGTCTCCTGAACTTTTTATATAAGAACTTTGGACGAAAATTCAGGCAGCAATATTTTTTATTTATCTTATTGTGTGATTTCCACATTATTTCCTATTTTTATTATCCTTGTAAGTTAATTCTTTTCATTAAACTTGTTTATTGAATCAAGATTTTGCATGTTATCTCTTTTATTCATAATTTGACAGTGTTTTATCTTATGCCATTATATTCTTTACATCTATCTTCTGATTCTTTTTAGGACCAGCAAGATCAGAATAAACATTTATAACTTCCACGTCACAATGTCAGTAATTTTTGAAAATTCAAAAATCAATCAAATTTTTGAAAAACACAATAGAAAAGTACAAGTAAAATTAGGCTAAAATTAATAAAAAAAATCAGTTTAAAATTTAAGATGTTTTGAAAAATTATTTTTATTAAATTATTTTAAATTTTAATTTGATTTTTTATTCCTTCTTATTATTCATCATTAATATGATAATTTTAAATATTAATACAGTACAGCATAACTTATATTTTTACATCTTCTGGACTTAAAACCTTGTTTACATAAATAATTTATCAGCAAAATTCTAATTTTTTTATCACAAATCTTCATTGTCATAGTGAAAGTATATGATATTTTGAAAAAAGTAATCTGATAATAAAACACCCCATGATTAAAGTGAGATCCATAGCTATATCCGTGACTTATGTGCAAGCAGCTGATGTTCATATATAGCAGTAAAAAGTATGTGATTCAATGTTCAAGCATGCTGCTGCAAGCTAATCTTGTCTAGTACTCACACAACCCAAAACTGTCTCTGCCTACATCAATTCATTTATGAAATACTTTTTTTTCCTTTATGATAAAATCAAGTTTCAGCTTTCTATAATTTTTTGAAAGAAGTTTTCTGACTTGTAATGAATAAATGATTGAAGTAAGGAATAAAAAAAAAAATATGAAAGCTTATAAATATTAAATTACTCACGTGGGGTTTGTCCACACATCTAAACAGGATATATCAGCTATGCTAGAGAATTTAGAAGTGATTAACTGAACAGATAGTTCAGAATTAGCATTAAACCTCCAATGCCATATATTGACCCTTTGATCAATAGAAGTAGAGGCAAGCATACAGTTTGGCAGTGTTTTGATACCTAAATTAGAATAAACAATATTTATAGGTAAATTAATTTTCAATATGTAGAATCTTATTAATAGAAAATAGATTTTCTGAATAACAAATGCAATTAATTATTAAAACAATTTCACTAATTGCTACAGTGTAAGAAATAACATAGAACTAAGTTTAAAAGATAAGTTCAAAGCAACAACTTGATCTTATTACCACCAACATTCACATTAAAATATAACGAACCTTAAGGTATAGATGACATCATATAACTACATTCTTTATTGAACAAAAAAATAAAATCAATAAACAGCACTTTGAAGTCACTTATATCAATAACAGAGGAATGATGCCGCTAATGACGCATGCTGTAAGAGCGGTGTTACATTAATGTGATATGGAGGGATATTTATCTTTCACCATGGATTGATCCACACAGTTGTACTACAGAAAAAGAGAAGAGATCCATTTAGACAACCAATTACTATCCCTTCTGCCACTTCTATTGCTTTCTAACAGAACATATCTTGGCATTATATGCTCTACTTTCTGAATAATCTGATAACATTCGGAAAAAAATTGATCAGATGCAATCTGATCTACTGACATCTATTGGCATCTACTAACTTATTTGTGACAGTCAGCTACTACAAGGAGCATATTGTCAAGAGACAAGAACTTAAGTTGGATAGAGGTATATATATTTGTCTTTTATGAATCCAACTTCTATTTGAATGCAGATAGTAGTCATACAAAACTATAGTTGATTGACTGATTAGGTTTATTGGAACAATAGCAGCTATGGCAATGCTGTGCCAGGAAAGATTAACCACATTAAGATGAAAAAAAATTATAAAAAAATACAAAAATAACTATATACATTAAAATATACAGTAACAAAAAGACAACAATAAGGACAAAATGTTAAACTACTATCAAGACATAGTCATAGAACATGGTAAAGCCACAAATGTTAATATAAAAATGTACAGAATTTTCTAAAAAGTATATTGTAGTAATGTAAAAAACGCAGAAAGCACCTTCATTTTTCAACTATTTTGTAAGTATAAAAAGCATAAAAAGTAAATAGAAATGTCAGTATTATAAAATAGTACAATAAAATACTCCATAGCAAATAGATACAATTAGAAATATAAAATTTACAACAGTCAATAAACACAGCTCTAAAATTAAAGTAAGAAAAATAAAGTAAAAGAAACAATAAAAATATAGTATAAACATTCCAAGAAGACTGAAGGAAGATATTTAAAAGAAATGAAATATGAAGATAAATGTTGTGTTTAAAAATGGATAAAAACATTGATGACAATGTTCATAAAAAATAGGAACTCAATTAAAGTAATGGTGAATGGTGAAAATTTAATTGCATATAGCGCACAGTGGAGGTTGTTCTCGAAGAAGCAGATATTAATGAGTTAGCCTGGTGTGTTCAATACACAGATGAGGTAAAATAACATCATCTTGACAATGAGAACACATTATATTTTTAGGAGGTGAAAGAATAGGACTAATCTCATGAGATTTTATTAGATTTAAGTAGGTTTGCAAGAAAATTGCCACAAGGCTTTCAGTTGAGAACAAACAATAATACCCAGGTCATCAGCAGGTACTGGAATTGGCTTGGAAAGATGGCAGCAGAACTGGTTAGAAAATCTACAGCTTCATTGCCAGAAATCCCAACATGAGCTGGTATCCAACGTAGAATAATAGTTTGAAGCGTGTCAAAAAATCCAATACTGATAATAAAGTTAGACTTCAAGCACTCTCAAGGGTCACTTTAAATAATATTGAAGAGCCCTTTTTGTGGTACTTACTGTCATACTACATCAAAATAGCATACAACTCTGCAATAAAAGCTGCGACCTCCTTGGATAGATGAACAACTTTGCTGTGACTGTCAGTGGAAAAAACCTCTTCAACATATGATGATCGCTTTCAGCCAATATATTTCTTTAATACATGAAATTCTTGATAGGTTAGATGACATAAGTGAAGAGATTGAAGACTGTTGGAGATGAATGAGCTTTACTGGAGGTAAGAATGTAAAATAATTGCAGTTAACTTTCAAATATTCCCAAAGTGCAGCTGGTGATCTAAACAAGCTGTGAAAGAGCAGCTATTCAAGCTGTATTGAATAATATCTTCTTCCGATGTTGAAAAGGTGGTTTAACGTAAGGATGGTGGGAAAACAGCAATCCTGTTGAGGAGAGATACAGAGCCGTAAGCTGGATTCTTCAAATGGAATGCAATGTGAGAATAATATTGGAGAGGAAAAGCCTGCCAATGAAGATTTATGGATGTTTCAAATGCCTCTATACAAGTTTTCAACTGAAGAAGTGTGAAATGCATCAAGACACAAACGGAGGCCCGATGGTGGAAGGGATCAAATAAGCTGACAGCTCAGCAGAACCATATACAATACAACCACAATCCAATTGTGATCGTATTAGGGCTTTATAAAGTTTAATAAAACATGTTGATCATTTCTCCAAGTGGCATGAGAAAGGACTTTTAAACAGTTAGCTTTCAGATATATTATTTCCTTAGGTTCCCTGCAGGTGACTTTAATAGTTTAGTTTTTGATCAAAGGTTAGACCAAGAAATTTATGCTCCAATGCAAAAGGAAAGTGTCAAATTGGGCTGTGCTATCTCGACTGCAAATATAATGAACCTGTACCATCTTCCATGCAAAAAAAAAAAATAAAAAAAAATAAGTCGTTTTTTGAGGGTAAAGTTTTGAAAGTTGATCCTATCAACCTATATGATCAGTATTCCCTTTCATCAAGATATTCCTCTTGTGTTAAAGAGGATATTTGTGTTGCCAAGCATCAATATTGATCTTGAGCTTTAACAATATTTTCCATTTACATTGAAAATAGAAGAACATATTTTCAAGGATCTCATCTCCATAACAGTCTGTTCAAAGTATCTCCCTCAAAGATGTGGAATCTATGTGGTCACTGATTGCTGTCCACATCAATAGACCTCAGCTCTGACGTAATCAATTTCTGTAATATTTGTTGGATGATATCTTGTACCACATTCTGTCCAATAAAAATCCTTCATGAACTAGATTGCAGTCTGAATTTGACTCAGCTGTGAAAATGAACTTTGCTCCATAGGTTAAGTATCTACAGTTACATATTGATGATACCATACTTTTTGTGCATTGAGAGTTTTGTAACATAAACACACAGACTGATGGTCTCCTGGTCTTCATGAAGCCTTCTGGTAACAGTTTGCCTTGAAATTCTCTTTCCAATGGCTTCAGAGAGTTGAGGCTTCAAACAAGCTCAGAACAGATCATACCTCCATGATGTTATTTCAAGGTACTGGCCACATTGAGGTATTGTGGCACTAGGATGTCTGTCAACAGGTCTTCTAGTGATATCCCATATATCCTGAAGCTGTTTTGATATCCTTGATACCACCATTATTGACACATTCACAACTTCCTGTTCATATTAGCTTGATTCGACCCCTATCTCCATTAAACCTATAGAATGCCATCATAAAGAATCTACAGGTAAAAGATGTCTATTAGGCATTTTCTAAGAACTGGCTAGTTCAAAATTAGTAATGAAAATTCTAAAAAAAAAAAGAAAAAAGAAAAACAACCAAATCTCTGACAGTATAGATTTGTAGCAATTAATGATTTGCATATTGGCATTAGAATACATTTTCAACATTATTTGCACATTCAGTATGCTGTAAATACCATAGTAAACTTCAAGTTTCATTTTTTAAACTTTAAAAAATAGGAAAAATAAAAATTATTAGAATAATTTAGTAACTTAAATTATGTATTCAATTGTGAACGTTGCAATGATACCAAATCATACCGTTATGCTGCCCCTTGGCATATGGTATCTGAGCCAATAATTACCACACATCATTTATGCTTCGATAATCAAGTAGGGTTTTTTTTTTAACATAATTTGACAAAGAAATCTGAGAGTAGAGATTATCGAAACGTACGTCATTTTATCGTTTTAAGCTTTTAAATGTTTTAACTGTGAATAAGTGTCGAATCAGATGGCTCTTTGTAATAATCACAGAACTGTTTATGTATACAATATATGGATAAGGTTGGAACCATACAGTCTCTTCACTCTTTTAGTATTTCTAATATTATTTTCTAACATGAAGATGCAATTCCCACTGGACTGCACTACCTTTATGAAGTCAATACCCTTCTTAGCTAGTCACAATGCCGTAATGGTTAAGAAAGTTCCACTCAGTATGTTTGATATTTCCTGGAATGACGACACATTCCCACCTCATGTCGTCTTAAATGTTTTGCCATCCTGATGAAGGAATAAGCGGAGTATTCCGAAACTGTCGGTTTATTGCCACTGTTTTTAATTCTCTCTTCTAAATGTTTGTAAGTAAGTGCGTTTTATTTATTTTCACTTTCTCTTTATGAAAAGTGCACTCCAGAATACATACAGTATTTGAGTTCACAACATCCTCAAAACACAACTCAATGCCAAAAATAAAATTAAAGTTATCAACATTTTTGTCGTCCCCATATTAACATTCTCCTTTGGCATAATTCCCTAGATAAACACCGAACTCGAAGCACTACAACGCACAACATTCATGAAACATACCATGCATCACCCCAACCTCCAAGACAGAAAGAATGACCCTCCCTTTTCTTTCTATAGTGACACATTCTGTTTTATGCTGTCTTTTATGTCTGTGCTATTCCTATCACTGAAAACTGCACATGCTGAGCACTTTGAAACTATTGAAGTGATTTCATTACAATTCACTTCAACAGGTAAATTGTTACCTGTTTATTGATTATTTTTTATTAAGTATTTTATATATATATATATATATATTTATACGAGGGTTGTTCAATAAAGAATGATCCTTTTACATTCATAATTTATCATGCTAAATTTTTTCCTTACGATATTTGTTAGCTTAATACATCATGCACCCATGGTGAAAGTTTCAAGGTCATCCCTCCAGGTTCCTGTCTGTGAGACGTGTGGAAGTCAAGACACGTTCAGTATCGCCTATGACTACAATGGAGGTGACGCGTGATGAACAATATGTTGCTTTGAAATTCTGCTTTTGTCTCAAAAAAACTTCAGCTGAGGCCTATGCAATGTTACAGGAGGCCTATGGAGAGTTTGTTCTTTCCTACAGCACAGCTCGAAGATGGAATAAATTGTTTAAAGAGGGGACAATCAATTTCAAAGGAAGGTGACCCGGCACTCCAGTTACTGCTCTTACAAAAGAAAACATCAACACTGCTGCTGTCATAGTGAGAGAGGATCGACGAATAACCTTAAGATCACTTTCTGAAATCTTGAAAATTTTACTAGGTGCCACTCACACGTTGGTGACAGAAAAATTGAACATGAGATGTGTTTGTGCGCAGTGGGTTCCTAGGTGCGCTGTGGATTCCCGAACAAAAGAACATTCGCATGCAGGTTTGCATGCAATTGAAGATTAAGGTACAGGAAGATCCAGAGTTTTTTTCAAAGGTAATCACTGCTGATGAAACTTGGCTACATCATTTCGATCCTGAGAGCAAACAGCAAAGCTCTGTGTGGAAATCTCCTTCATCACCAACCCCCCAAAAAGCAAAAGTGGTTTCTTCTGCAGGGAAAGTTATGGTCATCTCATTTTTTGATATTGATGGAATGTGTAGAGAAAATTATTTTAATGTAAAATAATTAATAATATTTTTTAATGCTTTGAAAGTTATTTTGAATTAGTAGTATAAATTATCACCAATGAAAAAGGAGATGAGCAGTTTGTGCCCGATAAACAATGAAAGTGAATGATTAGATTTGTAACCATGGTAATAAGCAAAATGAGCGTCTCTGAGTAACGGAGAGGAAGCCGATTTTAGGTTCTCGTCGAGTAACGATGCCTATAGTATTTTCATAGCATTAAAATGGATGAAATTAGCTCAAGAAGCTATTCCATTAAGTAAAATAATGTTAAGATTTAAACTATAAAAGTAAGGAGTAATCTTGTAAAACTTATATATAAATATTATATAATTCGTGACTGAATTATGGAAGAATTAGTTGACCGTAAGAGCCGACTGCAGAATTATGAAACTACGCCAATGGATTGTCGTATCGTTGGGCCTGGTGACCGAAGTCAAGAAGACGAATAAACTAAAGGATAAGTACCTTCGCAGAATTGCATTTAAGAGTAATATGCAAGCAACGATCTCAAACCTAAAGTAAGTGAAATTTTCATAGAAATTTCAGGATCGTTCGAAAGAAGAGAATACAAGAATTAGACTCCGACGTTTACTTAACATTGATAACATTCAGATGAACTTGAATTAAATAGTTGTAAAGAATAATAAGCGTAAATACTGATCACGTAAAGTATATCGTAGTAAATCGTGATATTAAAAGAAGATAAATGAAGATAGTAAAACTTTATCAGTAACATAAAGGTATTATAGGACTATTAATACTGAAATGCTAAGTAGTAAAGGAAAAGATTATTCAACTAGAAAAGGGAAATAAATAAATAAAAGATTAAAGACACAAGTTCAAATATTTGAGGAAGAAATAAACTTTCAAGATATTAGAAAGTCAGGAAAAGAGAACTTTGTTAGAATAAGATAGAACAGTTACTATAGCAACATGATAAGCCTAATAGGATATAAGCAAATTCAAGTAAATGCAACTTATTAGCTACAAAAGCTATTGTGAAGAACTAAATATTATTATATAAAGGAAATATAATATCGTACAAGATGGTTAACGATTTTATAACGGAAGAATTATATTTTAGTCAAACTAAATAACACTAGATGAAACGAATGACTGTGTTTCAAATATACTAGAAGTATATAAGTACAGATTATCATACAAGTGTAAAAGATATCTAATAAGTAGATTATCTTCTTAACTAAAGGAAAATTAAATTTGTGATAAGATTTAATTTGAAAGAACTTACATGGTAATTAGTAAATGAAGATCAAGAACTTTTGAAGTTTAAAGTGAAATAGTGTTTAACAAATCTAAGTATGATATATATGTATTCTAAGGAATCTTTTATCAATGTTTTGTTTTATTGAAATGTTTCACTCAAATGAATTTATTTAAGGGCCACAACACATACTTTAAATTGACTTTGCTAAACCATTAGAAGCTATCAGTAAATAAAGTGCAGATTGACATTCTGAAATTAAATCACTTTATATATATATAGCTTGAGAAGTAAACTTTGAAATATTAAGGGGGGTAATCCAGTATTATCATTATACTGCTATTTATATTATATACTAAAATTACCCTCAAGTCACACTCAACAGAATGGTATATCAGCATGTCGTACCTGCAAACACAACAGTAACTGGCTATACTACAGAGATGTCCTGAAAGTTCTGCAAGGTCATATCAGGCGGAAAAGGCCACAGGCTGGATGCTGCACCACGATAATGCAAGGCCGCATGTCGCAAATGTTGTTGCTGAATATCTTGCACACATCAATGTGAAGTGCGACCTCCACCCTCCCTATAGTCCGGATTTAGCCCGTGTGACTTTTTTCTATTCCCTAACCTGAAGAAACACATTCGCGGGAGGCGTTTCCAATCTTCAGAAGCAGTAGTGAAGGCTGCGGAGGCGGTTTTGAAAGATCTGTCAAAAAATGGTTTCCAGCATGTCTTTGCAGACTGGCAGAAACGCTGGGACAAGTGCAATGCATCCAACGGAGACTACTTTGAGAAGGACCATCAAAATTCTGAGGATGAGTAAAGGTACGTTGGCAAAAAAAAATAATGATCATTCTTTATTGAACAGCCCTCGTGTGTGTGTGTGTGAGTATGTGTATATATATATATAAAAAACCGGACAGTGATATGAAATTTGAAAACCCAATTACAAAGAACAAATCACTGCCCAAAAAATCAAAAATCAGATCACTGTTTCTATGGTGATAAAACAAATTTAACACCACATCATCAGCGGCCTCTGTTGAGAAATTTTGAAATTAATACAAAAACGCAATTATCAGTTAATTTACTCTTTTTTTCTTCTTTTTTTATAATTTTCAATTTTATATTTTTTTTTGTATAGTTTTTTATATTATATAATTTTTTTATTTTATTATAAAATAAAAAATAAAAAGAAAAAGAAAAAATAAAATAAAATATAAATTAAAATTTAAATTTTTTTTTAATTTTTTAAATTAAAATTAGATGAAAGTTATCAAATCAAACTCATAACTTCCAAAAAAGGATTTAATCATGAATTGTCATAGGTTTTCAAATTTCATTCACTGTCCGGCTTTTTATAGGTTTAGTAATATAAGTTAATTATTATTCTTATATTCTTTACTTTCTGAATTCAAAATTGCAAATGATTGATTGAAATCTTTGCTTTACGAAGCTTGAAGAAGGATGGCTTCAAGTTTGGTACATTAGATTTATATATATATATATATATATATATATATACAGCAGATATGTTTGTATGTGGAATTTAAATTGTGTGCAGCAATGGAATTATGTTATATATTATTATTATTATTATTGCCGGTACGCACCGAAGTGCGCGCTTCGTATCCGAAGCCTCCGTGTTCGAGGAGCGCTAGTGTTCCCAAGATGGCGAATCCCTAGCAGATTCCGGAGAATTTCATGGGAAAGATACTGGGGTGGTTTCCCGTGGCCTTCCCCAGGACGCCATTAAGGAATGACGTCAGACCGAAGAGAAAGTGAAGAAGAGGCTGGACAACACACGAAAGGAAATTGAAACAACCATGCCACTGCCGGGATTCGAACCCAGGTACTGGCGCACTGGCCGCCACGGCAGACCGCCGCCGAGACCGCACGGCCACGCCAGCACGGCGGAATTATGTTATACCAAGAACAAATCATAGAAAGGAAGAAAAACAAACTTAGAAGAAATAAAGCCAAATATAAGACAGCTTGAGAATTCCAAACCGGGTTGAGATGTATTTGTCAAGTGGCAGGCTACTTCTTGACCATTCAACTTCATCCAAACAGCACATTAAAACTAACTTTTTTTTTATTTCATTGAGATAAATTTTTTAAAAATATATTTTACTGAAGATGTGGTTCTTTTAATAATAAAACACAAATCTGCCATTGGTATGATAAAATGAATTTAAAATTTCTGACTGTAAATTAAAAATTATCTTAAGTTTCTTAATAACAGAATTTACTAACCTGTGACTTGGGCAGAGTGAGCAGACACAATACTCTGTGTAGCTAAAACATTAACTTTAATATCTGGTAAAGGAGGAAAAGGATATGCTCTTACAACTGAAAATTGCAGTGCATTATCATCTCCTCCAGATACAACAAGAAACTTGTCCCCTGTAAATAAGAGAAGAAAAGCTTTTAAGAGGAAGGCTACTCTGTGCTTACCTTTAATACAAGAAAGAAGCAGTAACTGGCGAGAAAACATAAAAAAAGATTATGGTGATTTTATTAACCAATTTTATCATCAAATTTATTACCATTTATGCAGCCTCTGATTTAAATTTGGTGAATTTTTCTCTTTTGGCTTTCTGCTAATTTTGTCAATCTAAATATTATTTTTTCATTTGAAATGTCTATTATAGTTGGAATTATCAAATGTCCACTCTCTCACTAAATTTTTGTCATTTGGAAGTATTAATTTTGTGCATTCACAATATTTTCAATATTTTATGAGGATATAAATGAACCAATATCATAATAAGTTGTAAAAATAACTATAAAAACAAAAATCTAATAAACAGTTATAAAACTGTTTCTCTTTCAAATGGAATGCTGGCTATCTTTCTTTTTAAATTTCTTTCTTAACAAAAAAAAAAAAAAAAAGATAATCGTGAAAAAAATAAAAAAAAAAAAAAAAAAAATGATCACAATGAAAAGAATTTTTATAAAATCCAATTTTCAAATTACTGCTGCTACAAAATAAAATTACTGCTGCACTCAAACATTTGCATTCTTCTTTTGAATGAAAAGCTATAATCCTGGTGGAAACTTAACTCAATGGCTCTAATATCTTCTTCAAATGATTATGTGATTTTTTCCAAGATGTGTATTATTAGTACATGTAATTAGTAATTTTTTTTTTTTTCACATTTATTCAAGTGAGAATAGGTTATGCATAAGCATATTTAAATCATGGGTTATTAGATAATCTTTTCTAATAATGTACAGGGTGATCAAAAATGATTTGAACAATTTCAAAAATTTCCTGTAAAATCGCTAAATATTGCAGTTATGATGCGACGAATGGTACAGTTGGATAGAGCACATGTTCAAGTTTTTTCTGTATATCTGAGAACTGCGAACTATGACCTACATTAATCACACGGCAACTGGAAACCTGAAGTATGCAGTCCTGGCTAACGTGACAGCAGTGGGTCATTTGCTGTTGCAACGTATAACAAACGATTGCTTCTGCCGCTCGCCAGATGGTGTTATTGACAACTGGACATTCACAGGTGAGGAAAACGCATACATTTAGAATATTTTATAATTTTATTTTAATTTATTTTTAATTTATTTTAATTTTAGGATATTTCAGAATATCATGCAACCAGACTGCTTAAATTGATCGTACCATTTACAAATGGAATTTTTGGCAGGTGGGCCATTCTGAAATTTGGTGCGAAAACCACGCTGCACCACCGTCCCCGACCTGGTTGCTTGATATTCTAAATCACAGTATATGTTTTCCTCACCTGTGACTGCCCAGTTGTCAACAGCGCCACCTGGTGAGCGGCAGAGGCAATCATTTGTTATACGGTGCAACAGCCAATGACCCACTGCTACCGCGTTAGCCAGGACTGCGTACTTAGGGTTTCCAGTTGCTGTGTGATTAATGAAGGTCATAGTTCACAGTTCTGAGATATACATGTGCTCTATCCACCTGTACCATTCGTCGCATCATAACTGCATTAGCGATTTTCAGGAAATTTTTGAAATCATTCAAATCATTTTTGATCAGCCTGTAATTCATAAAATTTCCAATATTCCAATATTTAAATTTTCGTATAAGCAACTCATCAATATGCATAAAAATGAAATATAGCTTCATTGAATACGTTATTTGTTAATACTTAAAATACTTATTCTAATGAAAGTGAAACAAAGAAAGCTATATTGTGCTCTTCTAAGAATGCTTGAGCACAAGTCTAACAGCAGAATAGGGATGGTTAACATTGTATTTGTCATTAAAATAATGAAGTGGAGAATGAATGTTATAGTAACAAATGATCGAAGATAGCCACCAAAGGTTCTAAGTGGATTCACAGAATGAAAGGACATGAAGAAAAGATGTTACGAGATAATTGGAATTTAAACATACTATTGGATTCCAATGGTAAAGAAAACTTTTTACTGAAAGAACTGTAAAAAAAATGCGAGAAAAATCTACAAAGTTGGTCAATTGATATAAATACTCTTTGACAAAAAAAAAAAAAAAAATCGATGCACCCTGAAAAAACAATCCAATAGTAATGATATTTCACAAACAAAAACCTTTCGACTGAATATGCAAATGATCAAAAACTCGCACCCACTGAATAGTCGGAGCTACAGTTTATTGCAACTGAGCATATTGATGGTGTATATACAGAGCAAATCTCGCTTTCAGGAACTAAACTTCCAGTGGGTTTTGATGGAGTTTGAAAGAGGATGTGTCATCGAACTAAAATGTCTGGATGGACAAACCGACGAATCGCTGTGCATCAGAGCTCAAGAAGCTTCAGGCAAAAGTAATATGAAAGAACTTTTGAATATATCATGAAAATTTTGTCTAATTTTCTAGAGAACTCTTACATTTCAATTAGAAACAAGACTGGTGAAATGGTGACTTTAATATACAAAACAGTTGGAGTATTGGAGATAACACTTTATGGATGTTCTTAATTCTGAGATTTTTGAAATAATGAAAAAGTCAATTCTGGGTAACACTCTAATCCTGAATTACAAATTAGTACAAGGCTACCATCCCAAAGGGAAATTATCTGTGCAATCAAGAGGATGAAAAATGGAAAGGCCTGGTGGTATTCTTATGGAAGATCCTAACATCCCAGCTGCCATACCTTATACAGTCGAACCTCCATATATCGAAGTAGCAAATTGCCGGAAAAAAATTCGATATACAGAAATTTCGATATATAGAATTTTATCATAATTACTCGTAAAACATTAAAATTAAGCCTAATTTTCGTATACGAAACTCAATTTCTAATTTATATGCGAATCACATTAAATGTAAGTTAATAAATTTTCATATTAATTCATTTTTTAATTGTATTGAGTACTACCTTTTAAAAAAACAATAATCCAGGTTACAATGTTCACAGTTAATTTTTTTTTTAAAAAAAAACTTCGATTATCCTGCTGAACAGCCAGTTTTGCGGAAAGTTTATCAAAGAAATGTTCGCATTTATTCAGTCCACTAAAAACTTCATCAGGAACCTTTTTCGCGAATTGAAGTCCACGACGTATTGTTTCATACACTTCTCGCATTTCTGTTTTCGATGGCTTGGAAATGTTTTCAGATTTATTTACTTCCTCTGGTTCTTCAATTTCTTTTTCAGTTTCATGAAACGAACTCAGTATGTCTCCGTCTGTAAGATAATCAGCAACGGCATTCCGATTTTTTATAATAGTCGACACTGTGCTTGCGGAAATATCAAATTTAGCTGAAATGTCTTTTTTGCGCATTCCGCTATCTACTTTCTTCAGCAATTCAACTTTATCCACACTTTTATCCCAATAAGTCTTGAAAAAAAAATTCGATATATAGAGATTTGCTAAGAGTTCGATATATAGAAAATTTCGATATGTGGAAGTTCGATATATGGAGGTTCGACTGTATATTGTTTTTAGATATATGGAGCCAAGGATGTTTTCCTAATGACTGGAAAGAGGATATTATTGGTTGAAATACCAAAAAAGGATGATCTCAGCAACTGTGGTAACTGGTATTGTATAACCATCTTTACTGCAGTCAGTAAAACCTTTAAAATCATACTGAGTAGAATTTTGGAACCTTTGGGAAATAAGATATGACATGAATATCTTTTTCTCTAAACCCATTTTGTATTGATCAAATTAATTTTTAAAGAATTATTATTAAATAATCTTTAGAATTCCAATCCCCACTATATCTTATATTTGTGGATTATACAATAGCTTTGATTTTGTACAAAGATAATGTATCTAGAGAGCATTAGAGAATTCCTGGGAAAAATTATCAATCTAGTCAACATAGAATATAATAATTTCAGTACCAAGTTTTACATAATGGTGAAATATCTGAATTCATAGAACTATCACAGGAGTATTATCAAAGATGCCAACAGTTATTATTAAACTATTATTATTATTTCTGGTTGTCTTGATGGGATTTTGAATAATGTGTTTAACAAAAAAACTTATGGCATATTATGCAGATTAACACATGTTGGCTGAAGATTTATGTTTGTTGTCACATAAATGGAATGAAATGCAAATGGAATTGGATAATTAAAATAATGAATGTGAGAAAATTGGACTAAATATTAATCTTATTATAACTGAAGATATGAGAATTAACAATAAATTGAATAACATTATTTTGGAGGACCAATACAAAGAGTGGATGATTTCATCTTTCTTGAAAGTAATGCCTCTGAAGACAGCAGAACTTTCAAGGTGGTTAATATCAGAATTTAGAAGGCCAGATGTGCATTCTTTAGATTATAACCTTTATTCATAGAATAAGAATATGGAAATAAGAAGGTGCAGATATAGATGGATTGACCACATACTATGGATAATGACCAAGACAATTGTAAGATAACTTTTATGTGGAATCTCCAAGGATCCAGAAAAATCAAGAAGGCCAAAGAACAGGTGGCACAGAAGTAGACTAGATGAGACAGGAAAAAGAAGCTGGAGTGTGTTAAAAGCTGATGGCTATAACAGAAGGAAGTGGAAGAAATTCATAGACTATCTTTGTTTCTAACGAAACAATGAACAATGATGATGGTGAACTATTGGAAAAAAATAAACATGAAATGCTTTATATTGATTTATTAGTTTATAGAAGAAAACTAATAAATCAATATAAAACACTTCATGTTTATTTACATAAGTTTATTTATTTATATAAGTTTATGTTTATTTATTTTGTAATCTCAAAAAATGGAATCTTTTAAATTCTATAATGCCTATGTAAATATTCCTCCAACAAATTGAATTTCTAACTGTTTAATTAATTGATATGGATAAAATATATACATAGCTTCTTTATCTTTAATTAACTCTATTCTATTTTTTCCTTGATGTACAGACACTGGTAATACAAATAGAACAATGTGATATATGAAATAATAACAATAACAATAATATGGTCTGAAAATGAGTTAAAATTAGGAAGATATGAAATTTACCTGCAATTTCTTGAATGCAAATGCTGTTGATTCCAGATTGGTGTGATTGTTGAACAAAAAATGGCACAACCGTCTGAGCAATTCCATTTTTTGAAACTCTGCTATCTTTCATGTTTTTATAAATCCGTCCATTTGGCACAGCGGATATTTCAATACCAAGTTCATGTGGAATGATAGAATCCTCATCATCTTTCAATGCAAACTGCTTAGAAATGTCTTTTCCCAGTCTTGTGGAAGACTTAATACTTTGAGCAAGTAGTTTTCCTGTTGATTTTTTATCATTTTTGGGGCACAGTTTCTGAGAGACAAGTGAAGTAGAGTAGCAAGATTTTGCCATGAACTCCTCATCTGAAGATGTAAGATTTAAACTAGAAAGTTCGCTCGGTATGTTGCTAATAGATTTTGAGGTTTCATTGGAATCCTCTTTTTTTGTTAGTTTATCTTCCTGATCACTATAAGACACTTTGGATTCATTATGATTGCGTGTTTCTGCATCTGCAAAAGCAATTGCTATATCGGTCAAATTCCAGAAAGCAATCTGACCATTCGTGGCAGCTGATACTAAAATGAGTTCTGTAAGTCCTTGATGATGAATTAAAAAATGTGTCACTTGAAGCACACAGCACTCATGAAAGGCAAGTTCAGACAACAACTGTAGTTTCTTCATTTCATAATTAAACCCAAATACTCTAAATAAATAAATAAATAAATTGTACATATTAGTAATGGGATAAACCCTAACAGTTTAATTATCCTCATTCAGTATATATAAATATATACATACAAAGGGGTCCAGAACTAAGTACTCACTCTTTGATAATCAATATCTCGGGATCAAAATGACATAGACATAGTGTAGTAGTAGTGTAGTTCAATGATAAGGATTTTGCATGGAAATTTATCTGGTCTGACGAGGCACAGTTCAAACTCAATGGTACTGTAAACCGTCACAAATGTGTGTAATGGGCTCCTGTCAATCCACACGTTCACGTAGATGGGGAAGTGAATCTACCAGGTGTTATTGTGTGGTGTGATCTATCATCTCACGGATTGATCGGCTCTTTCTTTTTTGAAGCTACTGTAACTGGTGAGACGTATCTCCATATGCTGCAAACATCAATTTTCCCTGCCATTCGAGAGATGTTTGGCGATGAGGTATTTTACTTATAACAAGATGGTGCTCCACCTCACTACCATCGCGACGTCATGGTGTATTTGGATGCCACTGTACCTGGACGATGGGTAGGTTGCAGAGGTGCCACTGAATACCCACCATGGTCTCCAGACCTAACAGCCCTGGACTTCTACCTGTGGGGGACCTTGAAGAATGAAATTTATGGTCTAAAGCTACAAGAATCCATCAAAGCATCGTGCGCAGCCATAACACCGGACACACTGATATCCGTAGTTCGCTCAGCAGTAGTGTGCCATTGACACTGTACTGCCGTTGATGGTGGTCACTTTGAACACCTACAATGACTCGTATGACCATTGACATCTGTTCAGCAATTATTGAACTATGTTATGGCGTAAGAATTTTAAGTCTGTCATTTTGTTCCCGAGATATTGATTAACAAAGAGTGAGTACATAGTTACATAGTTCTGTCTGCTTTAAAATTTATTTAAAAGGATAACATTGAAAATTTGATAAAATTGAAAATTAATGAATAGATTTTTTTTTTAATTATATTTAGAATTTTTTTTGTCATAATGCTTTCTATAATATGTTTATAAGTTAATGGTTACAATGTTAATGAAAGGAATAAATCAAATTTTATATATATTTAGTATATGCCATCGCTTTTTTGCAGCTATTGTTTGCTTTGAGTTTAAGCTTCTTCGACATTTCACATCAAATCACTAATAAAACTGCAAAATAAATATTTCTTTACCAATGATATAAGCAAGAATGACTGAAGTAAGATCATAACAGAGATCGTAGTCATTTAACAGGGAGAGTACAGACAATGACTACCTATACTGCTTCAGTGTATTAATAGTTTACGTTGTGTTTACTGATGATTTTGGCTTCTTTTCACTAGAGACATCTGTTTCTGGTACATATTTTTTTATTTGTTTTTCAATTTAATGTCAGTATATATTTCCATCAAAAAAAAAAAAAAAATTCAGTATTTAATGCCAGCAAAGAATAATAATAATTTTAAGGCTAGCAGAATTTGCATTTTAGTATTTTTTTATAATAATTATTGAAAGAGTCAATTCAATATCAGTACCCTAATTCTTATAAAAACAATATATATACATGTTATACCTTAATAAGCAGCATTATGTGACAAAGGAGTTAAACAGCATTCATAGTCACTGTTAAATACCCTCGCTAAAACATAGCTTTAGATGCCATATGTAGTTTTCAAGAAGTCTTACAAGTGCATGACCTCGAACGCTACAAACCGCACAAAAAGGTGCTTAGAATATAAATCGCTCATGCCAAAAACAGTGGTATGAGTCATTCTCATGAAAATTTGCACGTTTTACCAAGAGACATTTGAATGATTTGAATGATTTTTACCAAGAGAGGAACATTGGTAACGTGAAGAAACAAAATATCAATATAATAGATCCAAAAACACATATTTCAATGTCGTGACTATATTACTATATTTCCCTCTGCTTAAAATAATTATGCAGGTATACTATTCCACAACTAGATTAAGTACGTGTTAGTGCAGGTACAACATGCCACCGTCGGATGGCGCTAGCAGACAACAGCTGAGGTTTGCATGGGAATGACTCTTACCACTGTTTTAGGGATTAGCGATTTATATTCTAAGCACATTTTCGTGTGGCCCTCAGCATTTGAGGTCCCGCACTTCCCTTGTTAGAAAGGATCTTGAGAGATTCTTGCTCCCTCACAGATGCTAAGTGTTTTTTAATACAGATTTTTTAAACAGCCTTGCCAAACCTCTCTTCTCAGTATTTTGGTGTAAAAGTAAACAAAAAAAAAAAAATGGATAGAAAAAACATATGATTTTGTTTACTCCATTACCAATAAAAATAATTGAGTTACAGTTATTCGATTAAAAAAAGTAGCAATAATACTTCCCATCCCTGTATGTAAATATATATACTATTAGATATAATAATTATATAACAATTCAAATATAAAAATGAAGTTCAGATTCTTACTGTTTATAAATAATTTTTTTTGTTACCTTACAAATCCATCAGAACAGGCTCCCACGGCCAAATAAATATGAGATGGTAAACTACTGTTAATATCTACAACAGGAATGGCCGTAAAATTCATATAGCGGGTCTCTGGATCTATAACAAGTTCAGGATTTTTCCATGGTTTGCGGTTCTTTTTCTCCTGTCCCCGAAGGGAATGAGTTGCTAACAACTGACTCACACAAATACTGCCAGTTACTTTTCCTACATTCAAAATAAAAATGTAATTAGTATCTAGAAGAATTAAATAACTAATGATTACATATGATATCTTTTTTAAGTATGTTGCTTTAATTTCTTTAAAGAAAAAATGATAATTACTCAAATTAATAACTGATTTGTGATTTTATAATTTATAATCTTCTTTCCCTATTTAGTTTTTTTTCTTCTATGAAATATCAGTTTTTACAAAGTAAAACTCCAAAATAAGGAAGGAAAAAACAGGATAGTAGTGGGTTTCTGTTAAGTCAAAGCCCTGACAGGAACCATGAAGTATCCAACTAATGGGGCTCTGGTGAAGTCCTCACTGGTCTAATTGTCGTCACGATGGTTTGTTTTGATTTAGAGAAGCATATTTAGCCTCAGAATCAGGCTGGTTGTGGAAGACAAAGACAAAGGCATGGAACAAGGATATGAAAGAAGTTAAAAGACTGGCCAAGAAAATTTAGAAAGTGGACTGACAAGGCCCTGATGTCTTAGGAAATAAGGGAACTAATACAGAAGAAGTTTTTTATCTGTTCGGTTCCAAATAGGACAATTATTAGCAAACTTTTCTATCTGATCTGTACAATCAACAAAGGGCATCAAATATATGAAAATGCCTATTATATATCTCATATGAACTTCTTTTTTACAGATTATGATTTGATAAAAGCAATAAAACACTGACAATGAAATATGCAAGAATAGTAGAATAAAATAAGATAAAAAAAAGTGGCATTCAAAAAACAGGAATTGAATTTGTAGAATTTTGAAGTCACACAGCAGCAAATGCACGAACAAAAGAAAGCAGACAATAGCACAACAGTGACTGATAGAGTATGTTTCATGAAATTTCTGTAGACAGTAGAATTTGTATCCTTTAATCTGACGCATATTCCTTCTCTTGCTTTTAATTTTTGATGGCTTCTGAAATATAATACAATTGGTATTAGAGACACATTCTTAATATAGAAAATCATTCAATTACTTTCGTTTTAGATACAATATTCTCACATAAGAATAAAAGCCTTTTATATTATACTGTATTACTTAATATTACTATATTATTACTGTAATGTGCTAAGCACTTTAGATATTTGAGGTCAACGGTGGACATGGATGGAAAGACGGAAGTAGAAGTCAACTGCCAAGCCCAAGGGGGTGGAAAAACTGGAGGGACGTCTCTGGCGTACTTTGTGATAGGAAGGTCTCAGTGAAGTTAAAAGGCAAGGTATACAAATCACTAGTGAGACCGGCACTGCTGTATGGAACAGAAACCTTGCCTTTGAAAAGATTCAACATTCATTACCTGAAGGTGGTGGAAAGGAGGATGCTGAGATGGATGTGTGGGGTGACGAAGAAAGATAGATTAAGAAATGAATATATTCTGGGAACTATGAAAGTGACAAATATTGAAGATAAAATGTAAGAAAAAAGGCTTAGATAGTTTGGACATTTGGTAAGAAGAGAAGAAGATTATGTGGGGCACAGAGTAATGAAGATGGAGATACAGGGGAAGAGAAAGAGAGGACGGCCTAAGAAGCGATGGCTAGACTTGGTGGAGGAAGACCTCAAAGCCAAAGGGATACGGAGAGAGTGGGCACTGGATAGGAAACGATGGAAGCAGTTCATCAAACACAGCGACCCCTTCTAAAATGGGAACAGCTGCAGAGGAAGAAGACTCTTATCATTTGCATCAAAATTGGATCTATTGGTGAATACAAAACTTCGATTCTCTGCAAATTTTTAAAGAGTGCAAAAGCTGTAGTAGTAGGGAGATGCAATGATATCTTGAAAATTCATGCAGATAGTTAATAAAATAACAAGATACATACTCTTCTTCCAATCTACAACATTTATCTTAGCAATTGCTTGTTTGTTTCTTTGATAGCACACATACTTCAGTGTGGATTTTTAAAGGTGCAAGAGGTTAAGCTGTGCCAGGATCAAGTATGAAGTTAAGAACAAGTCATTGAAAAAAAGAGTAACATATACAGTAGAAAGAAGGAAACATCCAAGCCTATGTTGTGGCCCAAACTCAAGTTCGGGAGCATCAGCAGATGGCAGGTTGTCATAACCACTTGGCTATGCCAGAATGGCATCTTTGCAATATTTTATCAAATAGGCTTTCTGCTTCCCTAGGCTTCATGATACAAAAAGGACGTTAGTCAGAAACAGTAACATGCAATCTTTCTATTCCTGGGGAAAAAGGCAGGTGAGTATTGGGCTGACACCCCCCCCCAATCTCAAGCAGAGTATTGGGTCTCAATGGCCATTGAAATGTCAAGAGTCTATACCTCTTTTATGAGCCACAAAAGAAACACCATACAATCCAGTTTAAACTATTTAATAGAAGCTATAAAAAAATAAACCGACAACTTTTGTTTCATGCAGTATTTTTTCTTTTTCGCCCATTCTCAAAGAAATAATAAATTAATATTCATTCTTTTTTTAAAGGTACATATTAATTTAACCTTCATATTGTGTAGCATATAATGAGAAAAGGACCATAGACACAAGAGCTTCAAAAATAATAATGTATAATTACTATGCCATAACATGTTTCGAGGTTTACCTCATCATCAGATGTACAAATTGAAATAAAACATCTTAAAAAGGTACGAATCATAAAGCTAAACAACAATAAGAATACTAACAATGTAAGGAATATCATTATTTTAGATCATACTCTAAAGCATTTTGTATGGATATGTCCGTGTTGTAACATTTTTGTGTCTTAATTATTAATGACTCATGAAATTTTCGTAGGTAACAATCCCTCTCCACTGCATAAATAATTGGTTTTTCTGTAAGTAAAATGTGTCCCGTTTTTTGGCAATGTTCAGCAGTGAGAATAAAGTAAGCAGTGAGTAAAGTAATATTAATTTACTTTGATAATGTGTAAAAAACTGTATGAAACATGTAAGTTTTTATAGCTTCTATTAAATAATATTCTGGATGGCATGGTATTCAAGATTTTAAATAAAAATTCTTGTCATGTATTTTTTTAAAGATATATTCTTTCATAATTGAAATAAGAATGCCTTTTTGATTGAGCTGAGACTCTGGGACGGCCATTTCGAGCTTGCTGAGCTCTCTACAGGGAGTCAAAATTCTTTCATTTTGAATTTCAAATTGACATTTAAAATAACATATAGATGAAACTTGAATAAGTACTCACTGTTATTGAGAGGACTGGGCAAGTTATGCATATCATAAAAGTGAATGATTTCATCAAATGTCTAATCTATCACTCAAATTCATATCTAACAAGAAAGTTATTTCATAGCAAATAGTAGACAGATGAAGACTGAGAACTTTGCGAATTATAATTAGTTGTTCTAAAAATATTCTCTGCCTTATGTGTTATTTAAAGCCAGATTTATAAAGTGCTTTTATAATCTAGAGACAACATTTTATAAAAATTACCAAATGTGAAAAGGATATAATTGGAACTAGAAAAGAAAAGTTTATTTTATAGCTTCTTAAGAAATGTACAAAATATAACAAAAGACAGAGATGGTAATTTTTTTTTGGTTGATTTGATATGGAATGATCCTACAAGTTAATACTAAACAGTGTTCAAAGTCACAACATTAATTGCAGTTCTTAATTTTTCATAACGTTATGATTCTTAGCTTTCTGAAGTTTAGAATTTGTATTTATTTTCAAGATACTTACGTGTAAATGAAAGCTTGATAATTAATTTTCCATAATGAGTGGACTGGGGGCTAATTTTATAAATGATGCAGGCAACCACGCTGGTGCAATGAATGTATACACCTGATAATCTCACAAGAATGTAGGAAGAACATTCAGCACATTATTAATTACAATTAATTTTTAAATAATTAATAGAATAAGATTCAACCAAATTTGGTTTTTGCAAATGAATAATGAGAAATGCCACACTGCAAGCCTCTTCTAAGGCATTAGTTTAAATATGGAAAGAAGAAAAATAAGAAAAGTGAAATTTTTCCAACAAATCACAAAACTGGGCAAAAGAAGCCTAAAACATCGCTAGTTATGCTCGCTGCATTTTTGTTATTGTGATCAGGGTGATCACAGTCACGTGGTTCTGGATTCACTGGAAATCCCTGGCATATAAGGAATCCATTGCTTATCAATTGGAACTCATACAAATGCTTATTCAAAATGCCACTTTCCAAATGAACAATTTTGTTGCATTACCAGACTATTCTCCAATTGTTTTGTTCGAAGAGTGAGGTTGACAATGGGGCTGAGGACATGATTTGAATATTCTTATCTTGAGATTTTTTGGTATCTTTTATATTTATTGTAATAAAGACCTTTTTGTGCACTTTAGTTTCTTTAAAGTCTGTAGATTCCTTTCTTTAGCGATTCGGAGACGTGTTGATAAAAACTTTTAAAGACCTTCCAAATGCTAGTTAAAGTTGCATTATGATGTTTCATTGTGAATTGCCCTATGTAGATGTATCAATTTCATTAAATTTTTATTTCTTTGATTTGTATTTGGAAAGTTCTGTTGTTGTCATCCGTCTGCAATTTTATAATAATTAATATGTAAAAATAAAACCAATACCTTTGATTCCTTGCACTGGTTCAGTTTCTGTAACTTGCCAGCAAGTTAACTGTGCCCTTCCTCCTGCAGAAAATATTAAAAGTTCCGAATACTGTTTTGGAGTAGTTTTAGGGGTCGGGGATTTACTTCTGGATCTTCTTGAACTGGAAGAACACTCTAATGATATTTCCTTTGGCTTTGGATCAATAGGACACACAGCCAAGGTACGAATGCTTGATATATGCCCTTGAAGCATGCAGACTACACTACGCTCAAAAAAATTTAGTCCCTTTTTTAAACTTTGACTGCTTCCAGAAAAAGCAATTAAATTGATTGTTATGTCTTCACTTGAAGTGGCACAAACATACACTGGATCTTATGTAAGGAAAAAAAAAAGTATTGAAATTGTTTTTCTATTAATTGTAATCAAAAACATAATCATTAAATAAGATGAATTATTATTTCCTTTTAAAAATTCAATTCGATGCCTTAATAACATTAATAGTCTAATCACATTATTTTATGGTTTTCTGATTTAATTCATATGTTCAAGTGTTCATAATTAAAGTTAACAGTTCCAAAGGTTGTAAATGGAAAATGAATCAACAGAATGACTTCATATTTCACACGATAATGTTTGTGACAATGTAATTTTATTTGGCGCAAAAAAAAAAAAAAAACAACTTCTAAAGGTTGTCGCTAGGGAGATGTATGGAGCTGCAATACTGTAGTGGATAATGCAAACGAAAAATACACATGCTATAAAAGCAGAGGTGAGGAATGCGTCACATCATTGCATAATGACAGTGTTACCAAAGGATCATGAACTTTTTGTGAAGCTGTTTTATCACAATAACAGCTATTCCTTAACATCACTGTGAAATTTTAGGGCAGTAAAGAGACTAAAAATTGGCCCTAGGACTGCAAATGGTGTTCAAAAAATGATCCAGAAATTTGAAGTGACAGGTTCCTTAGTAGTGAAACCTGGCAGAGGACAGAAAACCATTGATCAGCAGAGAGTAGAGAAGAAAGCCATATTGGTGGAAAAAGAAAATAGCAAATGTCATGGGAAGCAGTAGTGCACGGCGTGTTGCATGGTCATTAGTCAAACCCATAAGAACAAAGTTCTACAACAAATTTTGAGCTGGTACCACTACAAGATCTGCAATGTTGAGCAATTACTGACTCCTAACAGAGGTGCATGTGAAGCATTTGCCCTGTAGTTTCTTGCTCAAATTGAACTGGAAGCCGACTGGCCATGGAATGTGAATTTTAATTATGGACACCTTGTATACTGCATACTGATGTAGAATTGAGTGAATCAATTTATTATCAATCTTATTTTTGTTCATTATTTTATTTAGTTTACTAATATTTCTATTACTAGTTATAATCTTTAGGAAAATTTATAAAGTAAAAAAAAATAAAAAATAAATGCAAATACAATATCTTCCATTCTCCTGTTGTAATAATATATAATAGTAAAATTAAATGCTTTTTTGTTATAATGAACAAACTTTATTAATAATAATGAATTACCCCATTCAAATATAAATTCATTAAATAATATATTTTAATATATTTTGTTATCAAGCTAATGTCTATTATTAACTAATTTCATCATTTTGACAATTCATACAGATAAGTTAATAAAATAACAAGATACTTTCTGTTCTTCCAATCTACAGCATTTGTTTTAGCAATATTTCATGAAATCAGCTTTCTGATTTCTCAGATTTTGTAAAGAATGTTTCTCACAAGTCAGAAGTAGTAACATACATTTTTTATTTTGAATTTTAAAGCAATTGGTTTAAAATTTAAAATAGTATATGAATAAAACTTGATAAAATACATATTGTTAAATAACTGCCTGTAACATATCAATACTGTCACAATGATGTTATGTTAGCACTACAACAATATAATCTCTGTATAATTTGTTACTGTAATTCTGTTGTTGCTCTATTTTCAGTACTATCTTAGCCTTAGGCACAGCTGGATTTCAGCTTTGGAGGGGGGTGTTAATACAACTTTTTTTTTATATTGGCTTCAAACGAAAAAAAAAAAATTAAATAAATAAAAAAATTAAAATACAGGAATTGAACATCAAATTAAAATCCTACCTTATTGAAAGGTGTTTTACCTGTTAATATAGATTACATTTTATAATTATATTTCTCAGTAATCCTGATATAATATTTACTGTAACATTTCTAATTCCATTATTCTTTTCAATAAAAAGTGTGATGCCACTTTTTTGAAGGGAGACTTTTAATGTTCACTGTCTTTTTTTAATGAATTTCATTAATTCTACTGTTAATAAATTTCATGAGTTCATAAATAGTTTTTTTTTTTTTTTTTGGTTATGCCAATTTTTACGAAAATACTGTCTGAAATAATAATATGAATACAATTTATATAATTAGAAACAACCCCTCTTTTACATTCTTAAAGTAACGTCAAGCCTGAGGACGAGGAAAGTAGATTTCCACAAAACAAATGTCATAGATTGAAGGAAGAATGCGATTTTGTCATTTTATTAACTAACTTCTTCACTATCTCTAACAATTGGCAAAATTTAAAATAGCCTGAAAAAAAAAAGACACAGTTCTTTACATTTTTTTTCACGATCACAATTTAAAGAGATCTTTGAGAATGGAACTAAAGCTAAATATTTCAGATGTTGAGTTCATTCTATAAGTAAAACAGTTAGTTTTTGAGAATTTAAGTCAAAAAGTTAATCATGGAGGTATCAAAGTTGGTATCATGGAGGTCTAAATATTCATTTCATCTTTCAACTTTTAGAACTTTCAAAAATAAATATGCCATTACAATGCAAACAAATCCAGGAATTTATCTAAATTTCTCATTATATTTACTTATTTTGATGGTTTATTGAAATAATTATCTTCAATCCATGAGAATGACTTTATTACAACTAAATTCAAATACCAAAAAAAAAAAAAAATACAAACAAATTTTTAGATAATTAGTAATTACAAATCTTAATTTTTGGAAATTTAAATTTTATTATTAATAGATGACCAGATATGAAGAATAAAGGCTAATTTTAATAAAAAGAATTATGAGTTTTCTTTGATATTTAATAATTTTAATTGAACATCTGTATTATGTATAATAATGCGATTTGATCTGAATTGATGATTGGTAGTGTGCAACTGTTGCAGGATACAACTGTTGTAGTTTTTTTGTCTTTTCTTCCATTCATTTTCATTTTGATGTCGTGTCATGTTGTCGTCATTATGGTTTTAAGTATCACTGTATGTTGTACTTTAAAGTGTCTTCTTAATTAAAACTAAGCTATCCACACACAGCCTTACAGAGTGGCAGCAGAAATCATTGTTTAGGCATTAAGGGAAGTCATAAACATTTAGACTTACAAAAATACAAACTTGAAAAGGGACGTATTGAACAGCTATCAAGAAAAAATTTCCTAACATGGTGCATACAAATGGGGAACTTTCTCAAGGCACAAAAGCTAAGGAGAAAAAAATTATTGTTGGAAGCATGCCTGAACATGACAACCGCAACACAGAACATGAATTTGCAAAAGAACTTCGAAGAATGGCAGGATTCAAATGACATGGCAGTTAATTACATCACATTGAACCTTTTAAGACAACTGTTGAATAAGTACTTAATGTACTAAGATACTTTGTTAAACTATAGAAAAGAGTCATTGCAAGTCTATTTGTACAACTCTGAGCAGATAGCTACACTGAAGTTGACTTATTTAATCATGCAGAAAAATAAGTCCATCTATAGCTTATCATAGGCAATTGTGATAAATCAGGAGTGCAAAGTTCTAGGCCATCAATATAGTAAGCACTAACTTATCAGGTGTATAGGCAGAGGATCCCCAAGGAAGCAAGCCCAAGCTTCATTAGTAATTGAAGCAGAAGATAGCCTATCCATAGACAGGCTCAGCAGAATTCTAAACCATATCAACTTTCATACCAAAGCAAACCAAAAGGAAAGGAAAAAGCCATGTTGATGGACTACTTACGATGTTACGTGACTTTATCTGTGTCTAAGAACACAAGGCCTCTCAGTGTGCATATAGGAGGACTGCCAGACCCACAATGGTTGACAAAAGTACCAAGGGAAAATGAGCTGGCAAGTCAGAAAATGTAAAAAAATGGCCATAATTTGCCAAGAAGACAGGGAAAATACCCATAGCAAGCTTTGGACAATTGATTTAGCAGTGACTTCACAAATGAATTCAAGCGAAGAATTGTTCAACTAAATATGCTAGACAACCCCTTAATTAAAATAGCTTCAGCTTCAAGTGATTCAAGCCAAAAGATTTGGAGCCATTGAAGAACATTTCCAAGGTGAAGATGACGAAACAAAACCATTTGTTTTGAAGAATGTGCTACATGTTCCTAATCTGAACAAGCCTCCATTTAAATATACTATGGTATAGCTTCAGGACTTGTGAAACCTCATGCATTATCTGCATTACTGCAAAGGGGACTTTGGTGCCAAACCTATCTCTGGAAAACAGACAGGAACATATTGATTTATGTGATTCTATTTCAGTAGAATCATTCAATGTTTTTAAGTATTATCTTGGAGCTGTAGACCATTATATTAAATATGCCATAACAAGTTTCGTACATCACAAAGATGAAGCTCCTAAGGAACTGATAAACATTCTGTACAACTCTAAAAAAAATGTTGGGGAGTGCAACAAGGAGAAAGCGATCAGCAGGCCGGATGTCGAAGAAAAGTTCAAGGAAATAATGGACCACATCCGCCAGTCAGGGAAAACTTTATTTGAAGAATAAAACATTACGTGACAAAGTCAGAAGAGATGTCTCATTCAAACCTGGAAACATACTTGCTCCACCCTAAGCTGGTCCTTTCATCGTGAAAACGCAAACAGGTCCAGTGTCATATGAACTGATGAGCGAGAACGCACTGTTGAGAAAAAGGCATCATATTACCAAAATGAAACCTTTTGAGGTCCAGCGTTCGCTGGAAATCATATAGGCCTTTCTCCATCTCCCCTCTCTACCCCACTATTCTGTCTCCTCACGAACCCCTCCTCATCTCCTTATCCTCTCTCTCTTGGAGTGCAGCCTTCCCCTCCCTAAGATGTGTTTACAAACAATTGGTTCGGCTGGTCTCTCTCCCTATGCCTTCTTTGCCCTACATACTTATCTATTTTCTAGTTCCTTAATCTTTTGCTTTTTATTTATTTACCTATCATCTGAAATAAAGAATGGGCCCAGCATTTCATTGTACTTTTAAGCCTTCCCCCCACTGCGTAATTCCTGCACTTGCTCTCTCTCTTCTCATCCTCCACTTATATGTGCACCACAGGAAGGCGTTACGACTTACGGGCAGAGGCAATTCGTATTACTACTTACCTTGATGGCCAAACCAAATATGAATTGACCAGACCCCTGTTTGGTTAGGAAGAAATCATCCACAAAACATTTACATACATTTGGTTGATAGGCCATATTTCAAATTCCTGATGAAAATTGGAAGAAGCTCCATCCAAAAGCAAAAGAAGGAATAATGGTTGGATACTTAGAATGTAGCACAGCCTAACACATATGGGATCCTACAGAAGGAAAGATAATTGTATCCCGTGACGTGCAATTCATCGAAGAAAGTGGGCTAGCAAACACTTCAAGCAAGTATTTGAAGATAACCAGATTCCAGAGGTAGCTGTCACCTGGTCTATCAAAGATATGATATGGGGAAAGCAAATGAGTCTCAGATTATTAGCTGGATAAATGGTGAAACAGTCAGAAGCCTTGAAACGAAGATGAAGCTGTTCACCCAAGAAGCTCAACTGAAAATCCACAAACATCGAAAGAGAACAGAAATAGACCAAAAGGAACCACAAAGCTAAGCAGCTTACCATAGATCAACAACAACACGAGATACAAGCTCAAATGTTAAATCTGAGATGATTAACAAGAGCAACAGCAGACATCACCAGGAGAGCAAGTCAACTTCACACGATGAATCAATTACTCAGGCACTAATCACTAGTGCAACTCCAAATGAAATATTAACACCGAATCCTATGAAGAGACTTTGAAGTCACCAAAAGTATCGTAATGGATGACAAATATGCTTTTTTGTTATAACATGATATATGGAATTTATCATATGCTCCACCTGCCTGATGGAGCAATGCCTTTAAAATGTTTGTAGAAATTCACAAAGAAACTACTTGATGAGGGTACTGTTAAGATAAAAAGTGAAGCTACAGGCTGTAAGCTGTGCTCAACATCCAGATATGTATTTTGAACATACATTTTCATCAGTAGTTAAAATCCATCAGAATCACTTTGTCTTTAGCAGTATTAAAAGGGTGCAAGCTCTGCTAATTAGAAGACCATTTGCCTATACAGAGACTTAGATAGAGATATCTATACGGCCCAGATGGAAGGTTACTTAAAAACAGGAAATGAAGGCAGGTATGCAAATTAAAAGAGTTATGTGGTCTGAAACATTTAGGACATTGTTGGTGCTACAAGTTATGCCAAGCACTAAGAAGGATCGGAGCAATTCACACTACATCAAGATCCATTTGTATTTACTTGAAACAACAATGGCAAACAACTTATTCTTGGTATTTATGTAGATGATTTTCTGATAACTGGGAGAGTGATGGACTGATAGACAAATTCCTTCAAAGTCTAAAATAACTCATGGGCAGTGTAGATGTGTGTAGTCCAAAGAAGCTCCTACGATTTGCATTCACATTACCAGAAAAAATCCATTTACACCAGAAATCGTATATAGAAAAGCTGGTCAAGGAATTCAAGATGGATAGTGCAAATCGATAGAGCCTAAAACTGACTTTTGAAAGAAAATCGGATCCAAACAGGATAAGAAAGAAGCTGGAACTCCTGGGCAATCTACTATTCCTTTTGACAAAGATTAGACAGGTCATCATGGCTGCACTTGCAATTTTTAGACAATACTCACAGGAACAGACAGAGGCACACCTCAATGGTTAAAAACTTGTTTTAAAGTATCTCATGAGAACTAAGGATCAGGATTTCATTATCAAGGCTTAGGATTTAGATGTCACTAAGTATAATAATGCATTACGGGGTAATTGTGAAAGATCAAAATCCCTAGGTGGATATTTAATATCCTTAGGAAACGTAGTGTCATGGAAGTCACATAAACAAAGACTGACAATATCATTGTGCTGCGAGACAGAAATATTTTCCCTACTCAAAGGCAATATAGAAGTGATCTGAGTTTGCGGCTTTCTTACAGACTAAAGATGCACAATAGGTAAAATATTTCCTAATGGAACTTCATTCTCTGGCAGTAGATCTGCCACTGAATACTGATAAATAATCCATGTGGGGACAGAACAAAGCATTTAAAATAATAAGCCTGTCCAAAGGGTTCACTCCAAACCTGAATCTACTGTATTTCCATGTCCTCAGGTAATGGAAGCTTCTGTTATAAATAATAATGGGATTTAATGTGAATTGATATCTGGCATTGTGCAACTATTGCATGATGCAACTGTTGTAGTTATTTTGTTTGTTTGTTTGTTTGTTTGTTTTCATTCTGTATAAAGTCATGGTAAATTGTTATTATCATTTTTAAGTTTCACTGTATGTTGTACTTAATCTATTTAATGTATAATCTTAATTAAAACTAAGCCTCTTAGTCTGTATCCTTACAATCTGCATTATTATTTTTATTAAATATCTTTGTTTCTTTTCCCCTTGACTTTTCCATTGACAAAAATTAATATCTAACTTTTCTGGCATAAAGTTAAACTCTGCTTTAACATGCGGAGTGAACTAATCGAGAAAAACAATGAACACGCACAAATTATGCAAAAACAAAAGGATTCGCACCCTGAGCTGTCACCGTGAAGAGACTGGGACGGACCATTTCATCCTTTTTAGGACTCATCAGTCAGCCAAACTCCACCGACAACAGGCTCAGAAGGTGCGAGAGGTTACTATTCCAGTTCTTGCTCCCAAGAGCGGGACCTCTCCCCAAAGAAATCCCAAACAAAAATTAACAAAATTAAAAAATACAACAGTTCCTTGGCCTGCAACTCGCAAGGCACAAAAGGAATTTAATAAGGGCATTAAATAAGAACTAAGCCATATATTCGAAATTAGTAAATATCCTTTAACGTGCAGAGTGAACTAATCAAGAAAACAATGAACATGCACAAATTATTCTTTTATTTGGATGGTAACCTCTCGCACCTTCTGAGCCTGTCATCGGTGGAGTTTGGCTGGCTGATGAGTCCTAAAAAAGACGAAACGGTCCGTCACGGTCGCTCAGGTTGCGAATCCTTTTGCTTTTGCATAATTTGTGCGTGTTCATTGTTTTTCTCGATTCTCATTTAAACTCTGCTGTTCTTTAATAATTTTTTTTTGAGTTTATGGATTACATAGTTTTACTTTCATACATAGACAAAAAACAAAAAGTTTTGTTAATAAATCATGCTTGACTTCAAAAAACTATTTTTATAAATTAAAAAGCAATATAAAAAAATAAATATCGAATAAGATATTCATAAATAATAATAATTATTATAATAATAATAATAAGAAGAAAATACAAAAACTTACCTGAATCTCTACTGCTAGTAAATAAATATTTAATATCACTTATTTCCCTTCCATGTAAACTAGACTATCAAAATAAAAATTCTTTTAATAATTTAACAGGTCTTACTTGAAGTGGGAAGGAAAATTGGGTTTCTAAAAATAATAACATTAAAATTCTTACATTATTTTTAAAATCATATTTTGTTATGTAATTATAAGTAAATGAATAGAATAATAACTAAGACTTAAGTTGCTGAAAGAACAATATCATTAGTGGCTCAAAATCCAGTTTACTTCTGAACCCCATTCAATATTCTCAACAAAAAAAAAACAAGTAGACATTTAAATGTCATTTATATATAACTTGAAGGTACAATTACAGAAATTTTACTGTGAATCCCCAAATGAAAAAAAAAAAAAAAACACTTCTTTACTTCATGATCTTATTTTTCTGAATTTTATAAGGACTGTGACACTACAATATCTTAAAATTTAGAACCTCTCTAAAGTAACATTTATTCCTAGTCTTTACTTTTTATATAGTTTCCTAATACATTAAAGCTGATTAAAATATTTAGAAGATAATTCTCATTATCCTTAAGTAATGCAAAATAATTTTTTTGTTAATATTGTATATCTTATACCATTTGAAAATCGTCTTTCATAAATAAAAAAGTCATACTGAGTATTTCCATAAAATCCTGTAGCAAAAGTAATTTTTTGGTTAATTAAACTAAAAAAGGAAATATTAAAAGGCTAGCTCTTTCAAGATCAAAGTAAATATTTAAAAATAATGAATATTAATAAAATGGAAATGCAGATTTGTTAAGCACATTTACACTGATATTTTCATTTGCATTTTCTAATGATTCATGTTTGCTTCTGCTCACACGTTAAGATCTAACTTTCAGTTATACAAGATGACAATTCTGAATTTTTCCGTTTTAAATATCTAACCTCATAATAAGTACAATATTTTAGCAGAAATAAGGAAAACAGGAACTTACTGATAGGAGACAGTAATTATCCTAATGCTTTTATTTAGAGATCATACAAATAAGCCTCAGAAAAACTGGATATTCCATTAATTTAGAACTAATCTTAAAGATGAATGGATCCTATTATGTTGTGGTCTCAACAGATGTATTTGTAAATTGGGTTGCATTAAATTAATGATGGTATCAAGGATTTCCTATGGTATTCCTGCCCATTCTTCAGTAATCATATGGCTGATTTCAGTCTAAACCTAGCAGCAAAGCTGGCTAATCCTTGCTTCTAACCAACTATATAAATTCAATTCAACCATCAATTCAAAAATTTCGCAATGTATGAACATGCTAAGAGTTTCAGGAGTTTTGGATGCTAATAATGTTGTTGAAAATAAATGTTTACAAATGACATTAATGGTATGCTGATCCACCTTCAGCCGGAATGACTGATGTGTTAGTAGAAAACTGGAATTATGCATCTTCCTTCCTACAACAAAACTGTCAATGCATCACAGTAAAAAAAGCATCTAGAACTTGTCCTGATTGGTGATCCATTTTGTCACAAAGCTGTTTTATGAGCCTCCGATTAGGACTCCACGACACTAAAGCTAATTCTTGAAATCTGCTTTCTTCAAATTAGGTGCTTACAATGACAATTTTACAAGACGAAGCATCTTGTAAAAATATTGTTTTTACTTCTACAGAATTACCAAATTTTACACTTTCTCAAATGTATAAAGTTGCTCTGAGTGGGTTTAACACTACATCAAATAGTCCTGGTTTAGACCATGAGACTATTTATTCTAACGAAATGCTCTGACCAAAAAACAATTCACAGATGGGATGATAATTTTCATTTAAAACTGTGCATGCTTGAATGCATGGGTGGAGATTTATGTATAACTTCATAATTAAAGATGGCCGACTTAAAACACAATGGATCATCAGCTCCGAATACAAAATTACAACATTGAGGTATTCTATGAATTGAAGATGTTAAGGAAGCATTAGAATTGATGGCAACCACTGTTCTCTGATTGTTCCATCAGAACTGACAGGGTGAAATGTTTTACAAATGGCTGTAACAAAGCAATGAAGCTTTTTAATAGTATTACTCTTTTCCAGGTAAATCCATCCAAATTTTCTGTGCTGTAAGATACACTTTTTAGTATTATATTTTAAGAATATAAAACTGTCAAGTACTATTATCAATTTCAGAATGGAATCTGCAACATCTGATCTATCCAACTGATCAGATATTATCCTCCCAATGAATGCCACTCTATTTCCTACATAAAGAACATGGAGAAGTAAAATGATCTTGCCTGTAGTAAATATTTAAAATGTCTATCCTAGTAATAATTATTCACTCAGATTTTGTTCAATGTTATAAGATTAATACAGTTTTTTTTTTTGTTGTTGTTTTTTTTTTATTTTAAGAATGACAAGAAAATGCAAACACATGATGAAGAAAATAAAGTATAACTAGTCAGAAAAAGGCATGAATAGAGAGGGTCTCCTACTCTCTAATTTTTGTGAAGTTAACAATAAACAAAGCCAACAAACAGCCCGCTGATAACACCTAAAAAAAAAAAAATTGCAAATTCTTTTTCGCAAGATATAGCACACACTGAGTTTGCTCACAGAATAATCTATAAATATAAAGTCAGGATTAAGTAATCTTATAAAAATA
>JAFIDM010000001.1:65874615-65899443 GCA_023159025.1 Thereuonema tuberculata
CCATTACTGCTATCTAAAATAAAGGTAAAAATAAATTAAATAAATTTATAAAGATTTACTACTGCAACTATATTTTAAGACTACAAAAACTAATGCTTTCTAAATTTTATGCTTCACTTACAGTATTATCAAAAAAAGGAAAGCCAAGGAAATTAAGATCTAAATTATTAATATACATATAATTAAAATGTCAATTCTGTGAAACCAGTTAATGTTTTATTTTAGGAATGTAGTATTAAAAGAATGAATTGCATTTCTTTTTTCCCCCTCAAAGTCTTAAGATCAAAAGTTATATAAATACTGAACAGTGGGTGAGACTAAATTATTTACCAAGTGACATCCTGGAACAGCTGTTTCATGCTCTTGGCAATCATCAGCTAGGAGCAGTCACCAGTAAACAACAAGATCTCAGCATTGAGACTAATAGGAATAATTGTCGGAATCGCAGTGGTGTCACAAAAGCAAAAATAAACAATAAAAAACTCAGTAATGAAATATTAGTGAGGAAATTCATGTACCAGCAGTCCGCCAGCCTCAATGAATTTTTTTTTAATGCAATAAAAAATTCAAACTGCGCATTTTGATGCACCACTGCACATTGTTTATTTTTTTAAAAAATCATTCTGAGCATTGTTTATTTTTGCTTTTGAGGCACCACTGCGATTTCAATGATTATATAAATAATGGTTTGAACCGCAATTTTTCTATGATAATGAATGACACAATGATATGAAAGATATTAAGAAGTTAATTTAAAACTGCAAAAGGAATAAGACAGATAATTCCAAAACAATTAAAAAAAAAAAAAATTGAAGGGATTTTTCTCAAGAAACTATTAATTTTAATTAGAAAAGTATATTATAATTTTGTTTTTTTGAATATCTATATTTATAGATCTTTAATTTTAACTTTCAGCCTGCGATTATGTTACAATTTAATTATTATGTATATAATTCATATAAGGCCTTTTTAAAGCGGGGATCTTCATTAAGTATTAACTGCATTAGAATGAATATCTAAAAGATTATGTATATACCCTTAACCCTAGAATGTATGGGTGAGAAAAAAATAATACAAATGGATGGGTTGGTTCTCTCAGACGAATTATATCATTCAAAAGAATTAAAAACCACATCTTATAAAATTATTTATAGTAAAACGACAAAATATGCTTGTATCTTTCTCATCCAATATTCCAGGCCGGCTGACAGATGTTGGATTGTCCCCGGGACTTTGGGGTGGTGGATAGTGGAAATTTTCGTCTCTACGGTGCCCAAGGCACCTGTGGGGGGCGAGGCAGTGCGTTGCTTCACGAACCAGCCTCCCCCGAAATTTAGGTGTCATGTGGACCGTGCCGATGGATGGATGGCACTGGGGTATAATGTCATAAACGGTGCCTCCGGGAAACCAGGCTGCATCCCGGAGTACTTTGTCCTCCTGCTTATGGGGCCCTACGCAGGTTGACCATTTTATTCCTCAATTTTCTGTGGTCCTGTATGGATTGTTCAAATATTTCTAGGGGGGGGGGGGGGCTCTGATGAAGTGCTGCCTCCTACTATCCCTATTCAGGGTACAAACAAGAAAGTTGCTTTTCAGAAAAAAAATTACTCAGTGCCCCCCCCCCCTTAAATCTACCTTCTTTAGCAAACAAACACAAAGATCAAGTTATAAATTTGCATTCTTTTATTTATCTATATTTCTACCTACATCCTACAACATAGTAAAGAAAGATGTTGTTGTAAATAAGACATCTTGAAGCTTGAAATTATAAAATTATTTATTAAAGTCAACCATAGTAAGATTGGCCTTACCACAGAAAATTAAGATAATGAAGGATAATATTAAAATAAAAATTATGAATCTATATATATAAAAATGAATGTATCTTTGTCTCTTTCTTTCTTTCTTTCTTTGTCCTTTATAGACTCCTAGGCCCTTTGACCTATCTGGACCAAACTTTGCAAAATTACTCTTTAGGACCCTGCGAAAAAGATAGGCTACCTTGGAACGCGGATCCCCCCCACAAGGGGTTGAAAAAGGGTAAAACCCCTGAAAAACCCAATATCCACCTGGTGGTGAAAATGAGAACTACACAATATTGTGTAAAGTGAAAAATTCACTCTCCAATTAGAAGATTAGAAGATTTAGGAGATTAGAAGAATTCACCCAAGTCAATTGCAAATAAAATCAAATTCGCTCTCCTGTGGGGGGCAAGGACACCCTGTATGGGTGGGGGGATGGCGACACAAGGGCCTAAGTGTCCCACCCCCGATCGACACCGGGACCTTATATTTAGGGCCCCTTCTCGGGCTCCCCAAGTCAATTGCAAAAAAGGGAAAAATTCGCTCTCCTATTTGGGGCAGGGACACCACACTTGGCTGGGAGGAAGCCAACACAAAGGCTGAAGTGTCGCACCCCCGACCGACACCGGGACCTTATATTTAGGGCCCCTACTCGGGCCCCCCAAGTCAATTGCAAATAAGGAAAAATTCGCTTTCCTATGGGGGGGCAGGGACACCACACTTGGGTGAGGGGGATGCGACACAAGGGCTTAAGTGTTCCACCCTCGATCGACACCGGGACCTTATATTTAGGGCCCCTTCTCGGCCCCAGAAGTCAATTGTAAAAAGGGAAAAACTCTCTCTCCTGTGGGGGGCACGGACAACACACACTGGTGGGGCGATGGCGACACAACGGCATAAGTGTCCCACACCCGATCGACACCGGGACCTTATATTTACGGCCCCTTCTCAACGAGCCCTTTCTTTCTTTGAGTGGCATTGCAACACATGCCGGGTACAGCTAGTAATATATAAATAAATGTTAATGTTTTAGGTTTTTTTTTTTACGGTTTCATTCCTCTGTTTTCATTAATATTGTAATAAAAAATGTGACAAATAACTGTACACTTCAAATAGTATTGTACCGACACAAGTCAGCTACGATTTTATTATCAGTAAGCAATAGGAGGCAGAATCGTAAGGTTGATATGTAAGAAAATGTATAAAAAATACTCATTTATAAACTGCTGTTTGTAAAACAACAATAATACAATTTGCTTTGGATGTGATCCGTAAAGACTGGCATCGAATACGAATTAAATTTTTTAAATACTTATTGCACTATTGTTAACTCACAACAAATCATTATAAGCACATATTCCTGCCTATGCATGATGGATTTCCCGACAATGCGCAACACACTTGTCTGCCAACACTTGCTTATTAAGATCTGTGGCAGACTTGACCACTGATCGGTTATAACTCGCATTTTGTATGTTTATTTGGAAAATCAAGTAATCGCTACGACTTTAACTCTGCTACATAACAGAGTAAACATGTACGGACGGTTTTCAAAATTTTCTTATCTTCTCTTGTTTCTTTATGCTTCTATCACCCCCTTATTTTTATTCAATGGCCCCAATTACACCTGAGCCTACTACCGCCCCCCTGGATTGTTCCCAGTGCCCCCAGCGGGTGGCATTGCTTACTTTGGGAAACACTGCTCTAACTGGTTTACCAGGAGGGTTGCCAAAACGCCCGCCCAAAGGACACCGGGACCTACTACACCTTCAAGGACTACACTTCCTTGGGACCAAGGAATCTGATACAAAATGTACCAGACCACAAGGCAGTACACCACCTGAAGCCAGCTCTGATGTTAAAAAACATTGCAGACAACCTTCTGGTCGCCCCTGCAAAAGCAGTTGCAGATCCTGCCCTCCTGGTGTCAATTTGTAAAGTCAATAGGGCAGAGGGTTTTACAGAAGATGAGCAAATGGAGCTGTCATATGCAGTTGGCCAGCTGTTCCGAGAGATCTCTGAAAGAGGTCAAGTAACTTGATTCAAGGGACCTAGGTACAGGATAGAGTATATCTTTATTACTGCAGACAACATCTTTAGTAGGCACTGGCTTCTAAATACAGTCCCCAATTTGAGAATATGGGAAGGGGTTGCGTTTTCCGCTGTGGAAACTTCTAAAATCCCCTGTTTGACCAGAGTTATCCTCTGGATTCCCAGGAAAGTCTCCAACCCAAGTGAAGTAAACTATCTGTTGGAAAGACAGAATCCAGGTCTTAAAGCCTCCGCTTGGAGAATTATGGAGACTACACAAGAAAACAAGGACTCAGAGTAGTCATTGGACTAGATAAGGATTCTGTAAAACATCTGGTGAAATTGAATTTTCGACCTTGATGTATTAATTTAGATGTAGCTGAAGTGACTCTAAAGGAGAAACCTAAGTTCTTAGAACAAGAAGGGTCTCCTATTCAGATCACAGAAGAAGATGCCAAGAACAGGGAAGGAGCTTCTCCTTAACCTGAAACTATGCATCTTTCAAACTAGGTAAGTATTTTTACTTTATTTACCTTTACCTTGTCATGTGCTAAATTTATCATGTCTTGTTCTTTTTTTCTTTTTACAGATTAATTTACAGCACTGTTCAGCAGCTATTGCGGTACTCTCTAAGAAGATCACAGAGCTGCCCTCATTCAGGAGACTTGGCTCTATAGGGACAGAGTTAGAGGTCTGGGAGGCTGTGGAGGTTTATTACAACAGTGTTCGAAGACTACTCACGTGCTTGTATTTTTACAAAGCACAGAAATGTCCTCCTCCTTTTGGAATTTTGCACCAGGGATCTGGTTGTAATTAGACTTCCAAGGAATAACAGAAGTCACATCATTATCGCATCTGCTTACTTCCTCCATGAGCCTATTCCCCCATTCAGTATTTAGTTGACAAGGCATTATGTTGAATGCCAGTAATAGAGTTTACAATTACATTACACAAGTTACAAATCAAAAGAGGGCGGGCTAGGTCTCACAGCCCCACGAATAAGTTTGAAAATGTTTCAACAACTAACTGATGCACAAAATGGCGTGATGATATAGTGAGAGACCTCTACAGGTGATTACTGAAAGCTACCAGGAATATCAGACCAAGGTGGTAAAACTCTAACAGAAAATAGGAAAATTATAAGCACCTGAATCTGAGAGACCCAATCTGTCTGTTCTAAGATTAAATGTAATAGTTTTTTGCTCCTCCACGAAGTAGAATGTTTTGCCACTGGCAAGTGATGGCAGATGGTCTCTGAACAATACATTGTATGAAAAATTGATTAGGTAAAAAGTTACATTATCTCTTGTCCTTAAATATGCATGGCATATTTCAAGAAATACCTAGTTAGTGGTTCAAATGGTATCAGAGAAGAGGGAAACAACACACAGACTGAGTGATTTGATAAGCTTCACTTTCCTAGAAAAGAAGACTAGATAAAAGAAAATGATGATGATGATGATGTTGAATTATCATCTACAACAAGTTATTTAATGCAACACCAAAAATTCCAGAAAAATTTATGGTAAAATTTGATTGTGTCTTTGCCTCAATTCTTATTATGTTAACTTTGGCGATATGTAACTCTGACCTTTGAAGCAGTAACCACAAAAATAATCTTTCCAATATTTAAATGAGATGCTAGTTGAATAAATAACAAGAGAATTGATTTTTAATAAGCCAGAAAATGTTACAAAGTTTAATGAAATAATAATAAATTAATTAATTAATTAACATATTTACCACCAGTGTCAATAATAAGAACTTGACCACTTAGGCTACCCAGAGCTACATGTCGACCCCAGGGAGCAGGCACCATCAGGCTGTAGGAATTGTAGGTAGGATCATTCAAGAGAACAGTCCACTCTTTAGAGTTACTGTTGTAGCAATATAAGACCCTAAGATGCAAATGTAATAAAACAGATTTCAGTTAATTACATTTATATATATATATATATATATATAGAAACAAAATAAAATGAATTATAATTTCAACAATGAAAACTTGTTGATCATTTATAAATGTTTGTTTTATATAATAAATTAAAATACAGTGAAGCTCGGTTATATCATGATCTTTCGGATCCAAGATCTCGAAGATCGTGATCTGCCCGAGCTTTTTTTACTTCGCAATGTTAAATGTCGTATACTCGAACCCTATTATCGCCCACACGATTCCAAATGGTTATTTCGTGACTACCTATGTCATTCAGAGCAATATGAGAGAATTTTATACAGTATTTATAAGTAATTTATTACATTTTCAACACTTTGATGGGTTATATTAGCCAAAATCTTCATACAGTATTTCTGTTTTCTTACAGTATTTTGGTTAAACGAAAAAGTCCGCAATTCTGGTATTTTTTTAAAATATATATTTTACGCATTTTCTTGACATTAGGGTGGGTATAGAGTCTCAATTACTGTAAATAATAAGGAAACAAGCATATTAATTTATACCTTTGATTTTATTTTCATAAAAAATAATACTGTACCAACAGATTGTAAACTACAGTAATACTAATGCACAAAACATAACATAGACATATTCTCAGGCCCTCTTAAAAAAGTCGCTGATGGTCTTTTGCGTCTTCGAGGCAGCCACATCCTATGCCAAAGGAATGTGTGTGAACAAAAGTTTAAAACTGTAATCGGTCGGCAACCGCTTCCTCTAATTGAAAAATATAAAGGGATTAGCGGTATTACCCAGTAAGTATTAATTGTAAGTAGCAAATTGCAAGCAGTTCTCTAAAAATCAATCGATTTTCGTACTTTTTGGGCGAAAATATGTAAATTTTGCATTTTTACAATTATACATCTTTTCCAAAATAGAAGGGGTCTAAGACCAAATCGCGTTATATCTGAATTAGCGTATAAACAACCGTGTTATAACCGAGCTTCATTGTCTGTTCTCAAATAGTGCTTATCATATAACATGACGGTTCTACATTTACTTTTCTTTTCATATTTTTAAAATGTAAAAATTTCTACTTGAAATAAATATTAACTAAAGGAATTAAAAAAAAAAAGGTACAATATTTGTTGTTAATGATTCAATATTAAAAATTTGTAATTAAACTTTTTGTTACCCTGCATTTGTCATTATTAATAGATTATGCATATCCAGAAGTCCAACTGTTCTTGGAAAATCAACTTTTTCCTAAGAAAAATAAAAGCACAACACAAATTATAACTTAACTGTATAAACTGTTTTTCATTATTTTAGTTACTCTATTCTTACTTTCATTACGAATTTGTTCTGCACAAGCATATGACTGAGAAGCTATTAAAGGCTTTTGAAAAACTGTAAATTGTAAAGCTTCAAAGTAAATTTTAATTGCATGGAGAATGAAATTTTAAATAACTACTAATTCACAACGTATTTGCAGCTTCTTTATAATCAATTTTTATTGTTTGTATCTCTTTTGTAACAACAAATCTAGTTTTATTTTGAGACAAATATTTATTTAAGTAAAATGCAAATAGATGAGAATAGTAAATTATTAAATATGTAAAAACTTCAATTAACAATGAAACTTTTGTTAACTCTTATACAAAGAAAACCTAAGGATGTGTTGTCATATAAAACAGAGCAATAATCAAAAAATAGAAATTAATGTTATACAAAACAATGTACACTTCCATAGAAAAATACTGTTATTCTTATCTGCATAATTATTCAATTTTTTTTATTTATTTAACTTTCTACGAAAAAATAAAATAAAATGATAACATCAGTTGCATCACCAGGATGCAGTTGAAGGCTTGCTCTGGTAAGTAGATGCTTTACTGTTCCACCAATGCCCTCCCAAGGCGATTTTTCATGACTGGTTGCAAAAAATGTCCATGATGCCATTAAAGTAAAGTCTTACTCGTGGTGGCAAAGGTTGATAAAGTTTTGGCAGTTCTTGTATTGCACAATACATCCATCACTGAAATAATATATATTTCTTACAACTGGAAATTTTTCTTTTAAATACTGTATAATTATTTTTTTGTGTTTCATATACAAAGGCTACATCAAGCTGCAAATCATCTGATAAGATGCAAAAACTTGAGACAATTAGATCTTTAGATGGTAGTCATATATAGACAGTCTCAGTCATCTGCTATCTATTGTTGAATGAAAGTGCTATGTGTTGCTATTTGTTTGACAGTGTTTAGATGTAGGTTGATCCTAAGTTTAAAGTTTAAAATCAGTTTACTGTTCAAACACTCAAAATAAAGAAGTTATTTTGTATCTTACTTAAAAATATTAGTTTAAAAAAATGTCCCAAACTGAACCACTTGTTAAAAAGTGTAGTATAGGAAAAGAAAGTGAAACTGAGTGCTATAAGGAAAGCTACACATATGGTGAATTTGATAAACATTGAGACATTAATTGCATTAGAAAAAGAACTTTTGACTGCAAGGAGTGGGGGTCAAATCTGAACTTCTACTGAACATTTGTAAACATCATAAAATCTACTACCTGAAGTAGTATAAAACTTACCAGACAATTGTTTTGATTCATTTAATTGTCACAAGAAAAAAAGTAACAAAAGCTTTACGGTATATAACCTTTGATTTTTTAGAGAAAATGAATAAAATTTCAGGTATTGTGAAATCAACTCCTGGACAGAAGATATTTGATCCATATAGAGCAAAGGTGCAGAAACACCAACTATTTGGCATTGAAAATGATGATGTTGAAGAAGTGGGTGTAGATAGTAACAGTCAACAAAGTATTTGTAATTTAGGTATATCAATTTCTAAAGAAGAAAATTAAGACATCACTGACAGTGATAGGAGAGTCTCCTTTAAAATTCCATGCAATTTCATCACAACAAATCTGCCTATCTGCCTACAAATCTCCCAAAAAGAAAAGATTGAGTCGGCTTGTTATAATTTAAAAAGCAAGATTAGTTAAGTTGTAGAAATGAAATTTTCTTTCGAAAGGGACACCAAAAAATGCTGAAAGATATACAACAAAAAGCTGGTATGGATGTATTGGTAGATTTAATTAAAGCAAAACTTCAGACTTCAGTTACATGGTGAGAAAAGATACAATTGTTGACGTTTGTTCCTACTTCATGGGGCAGGAAAAAAGTCAAGGAAGAGTTCCATATCAGTGACTACGCCGTCCATAAAGCAAGAGAATTCTAAAAGACACAAGATTAATGGTTTTACCTGAACCAAGAAATGGGAAAACACTAAATGAAAATACAGTTGAATTGTTGAAGAATTTTTTCAAGATGATGAGTACTCTCGAATCATGCTAGGTCAAAAGGATAAAGTCAGTATTTCCAAAAATGTACACATATAAAAAAGATTATTACTTGATAATTTGAACGAACTGTATTCTGCTTTTCAATTTAAGTATCCCAACATTAAAACTAAAATCTCCATCTCCAAATTCTGTATTATGCATTCTAACAGGATCTTCTGGAACATATTCTGTATGCATCTACCACTATCCACCAAAATGTAACACTTCTGCTTCATGCTTGTTCTATAGAAAAGATGCACAACAACCTGATTGATCAGTTAGTCTGTTCTAGAGATAACAGAGACTGCATGCTGAGACACTGCACTCCATACCCATCAAATGAAAATTTGAAAAGCTTTCTACTTGGAAAATTTGAAGAATGGGACCATGAACATGAAGTTTCATATATTTCTTGGATATCAACAGACAGAACACAACAGCTGAAATTCACAGTGACAATGGATGAATATTTAACTACTTTAATGGAGAGACTTGAAGTTCTTGTGCTTTACTTGTTCCTAACTAAATCCCAAGCAAACTACTTACAGGAAATAAAAGCGAACCTTCAACCTGATGCAGCTGTTGTTCTCCTAGACTTCAGTGAAAACAACACATGTTATTCAAGATGAAGCACAAGGGTATCGCTGGATATGTGACAGTTGTTCACTACACCCAGCAGTAATCTATACATGTGTCAAGCCATCTAAAGACCTAATTGTCTCAAGTTTGTACATCTTATAGGGCAATTTGGAGCTTGATGTAGTCTTTGTATATGAAACACAAAAAATAATCACACAGTATTTGAAAGAAAAATTTCGAGATGTAAGAAATGTACATTATTTCAGTGACGGATGTGTTATGCAATACAAGAAATGCAAAAACTTTATCAAACCTTGCCACCACAACCAAGACTTTACTTTAACGGCATCATGGACATTTTTTGCAACCAGTCATGGAAAATTGTCTTGTGCTGGCATTGGTGGAACAGAGAAGCGTCTACTTACCAGAGCGAAACTTCAAATGTGTCCTGGTGATGTAATTGACTCAGCCAACAAAGTTCTCAATTTCTGCAAGACAAGAGTTGAAAACATAAAATTATGGATGAAAAAAGAAACAATTTCTGAAACACATCAGCAGCTAGAAGCCTGATTCTCCAAAGCAAAAACAATTCCTAGTACACGTGGCTTCCACCATTTCATTTCCGTGTCTGAAGATTCCATTAGAACAAAGAGAATCAGTTCTGATGAAAACTTCAGCACTATTTTCCATTTCTTTGGAGAACAACCATCTGCAGTCAAGATGTCACAGATCTTTATAAGCTCATACATTGCATGTATTTATGACAGTCACTGGTTTTTTGCTTTCAAGACATGAAGAGGAAGGTGATGTAAAAGTGAATTTCATGCACCCTGAAGGCCCTGCACCATCTTTTCACTGGCCCTCCATAAAAACAAAATAAATGCTATGTTCCCGTGTATAAACATAATTTCCTGTGTTAATCCTCCCATCACAAAGGGTTCGGGAAGGATGTACTACTGCCATGAAAAGGAAGCTGATTTTGTACAAAGCCAATACATCAAACATCAAAGAGGCATAACATTGCAGATGAAAAGATTTGATTAATTATTCAAGCATTTAATTTATTCTCATTTTCAATCTTATCACTTAGCAGTTATATTTAGTGCTCTAGAACAGTGTTGTTTAAATTTTTGTTATGAAGGTTCAAATCTATTATGATATATAGTGTCTTAAATGTGTTTTAAATTAGCCGAGCTTAGCTAGAATATTGTAATTTATAAATTAAAATAAATATATTAGCAGTTAAAATCCCAATATTTTTCTTTCACAGCCTTTTAAACCACACTTTGACGTATAATTAAAACAAAAAGGGGGCCTGATAACTCCTCTGCCTCAGGTCAAAATGCTCATTCACAAAAGCCACTGTTTTACACTTAATAATTCGTTAATAAACTAATGTAATTTTAGTGTCTATCAGAGGAAAGCAATGTTCATACAATATTTTTTTTCTTAAATCTATACACTTTGATTTGATATACAACATATCATATGTGATTAAAATTTCACAGTGATATGTTGATTATACATAGAGCTGTGAATTTTTCCCTTAAATACTGCACTCCGCATAAGGAGCCTCAAAAACAGCATTTACATGGAATTTTTCAAAACTTTACCATTTTTTTTATCTCAGAAAGTATGTGGCCTAGGGAGGAAAAATTTTACATGGGCTCTTAACTTACTGGTAGTAACAAGTAAAAAAAGTTTCATGAAAATCTGATGTGGTGGGTGTCATGGCCTGGATGAATTGACATGAAATTACCTATTTTTGTCTTTAGGCAGATTAAAAAAAAAGAGTTTTGGCTTCAGTATACTTAGATTTTATTTACAGCCAGGAATGAAACAAAAGTGTGACATTCTTAATAAAAAAAAAAAAAATATTGAAGCTCCACCATTATTTAAATCTCTACCAAAGTCTCTGGAAAGTTACAAAAACTTGAATGCCACAATGCTGTTAAAGTGTAATACTGCATTCATAATACTGCAAAGTTATAACCATAGCCATGACAGCAGCTCATCTGAAGACTTTAATATCAGCAACTATTTACATAGTGATCAATTTGTTGCATACCATTGGCAGCTGTAGCAATATTGGTATAATAAACAAGATGAACTTACGATGACAAAGCCCGATATACACTAGGCCAAAAGTATCCGGACACCAATTGTTGTACAATCAGAAAGCCATGTGGCACATATTAATTGGATGTCAGGCCACCTTTAGTATCAATCAGAGCCTGCACTCGTCTGGTAAGACTTTCCAGCAGATTTTGAAATATGTGAGCAGGAATTTTCTTCCATTTGTCCACGAGAGCTGCAATGAGTCCAGCCACTGAAGAAGGGAGGTTGGGCCTGGTGTCTAATCTGTTTTCCAATTCTTCCTAGAGGAGTACTGTGAGATTCAGATCGAGGCTCTCTGAAGGCCAGTCCAGTAGTTCAACACCCATCTGTTCAAACCATGACAGCACAGCCTTCGCACTGTAGACAGGACAGTTATCCTGCTGATACAGAAACGGTCCTTTCCCGAACTGTTGCCAGAGGGTGGGAAGTGCAGAGTTGTCAAGAATCTTGAATATATCTCAGTGTTCAAGTTTCCGGTCAAAGGAACTAAGAGACCCAGGCCGAACCCTGAGAAGCAGCCCCAAACCATGATAAAGCCACCAACACCAAACAATTGACACAATACATTCTGGTAGGAAACATTCTCCTGGCATTCGCCAAACCCAGACGCATCTATCAAACTGCCAGATCATGTAGCAGGATTCATTATTCAAAAGTACTTGTTTTTACAGCTCAACAGCCATTTAGCTTATGTTAGGCTTGTGAGCAGCCACATGACAATGAAACCTGTGTGTTTTAGCTCCCAACGAACAGTCCTGATACTAGCGATGGTACCTGAAGCTGTTTGGAACTCACTAGTGATCATTGTCAAAGGGAACTTGTGATTCTTCTGTTCTACCATCTTCAGGGTTTGACAGCTACGATCTGTGAGTTTCTTTGGCCTACCACTATAATTTCCTACCATTGTCATTCTCAGACATTTCCGTTTTATAATCTTATAGTTGATCGCGGCATCTGCAGCAAGGCTGATATTGCACAAACCGATTTGTTGCACCGATGCATCCAATGAGCATGTTACGTTTGAAATCACTCAGCTCTGCTACTTACTCATTGTCTAACGACCGTTTATGACTGCCTGATGCTGAAGTGACCACTTTTATCTTGTTCTACGATGTCATAGCCTGCAATAACAGCCACATCCAGTTCTCCAGAGGGGTGTCCAAATACTTTTGGCCATACAGTGTAGCAAAGTTATTACAAAGTAACAATAGATGTAAACAAAAGGAAGGGTTAACGTGCTGAGAAATTCACTGAAAAATGTCTGTTAAGCCCAGCACAGAATAAACAAAATTTGGGAGGCCATAGCCAGGCTGGCTGTTGACCTCACCATAGGCATCGCCTTTCTGATTCATTTCATCGAGGGTGGCGGGTTAGGGCTGATGATCTCGTTGAAGAGTGAAACAGCTGATCCCTAATCCACCCCGTGAAAATGAATCGGAAAAGGCAATTAATTTTGTTTATTCTGTGCTGGGCTTAACAGACATTTTTCAGTTTTCTTTAACAATAGATGTATTGAAGAAAAAAAAAAGGAGATTTATTAATGAAGAGCTTCACATGATTAGAAACTATATTTTAATGTCAATAACTCAATGAGAAACAAATTTGGAAAACAATTGTAACGACAGATTAAGTATATGAAACAGCAAGTACATCAGTGGTGGGTTACACACTGAATATGTTTCTGCAGTCTGATGCTTACAACTGGCAATGGAAAACTGATGAAGAAATAATTACTACAGTCCAAATAAGCTTCCAAAAATGAAACAGATGCAAGGATGCTAGGATGTGTTTGAACGGGGCAAAATTGTCACTGTCCTCCTTTTGCACAGCAACATTACATAATTCTTGCAATCAACAATTAATACAAAACATGATTTTGTTTAAATAAGAAATTCATCATCACGTTTGAATATAAGTCACACTCCTTTACTATCACATTCAATGGCAATGATTATACAGTTGATGAGGCAGATGATGGCTACGATAAAGAAATGATTGTGGCATTTAGTGCTCTAGAATATCTGATAGTAATAAATCTTTTAATAGTTCATCCTAAAAATAAGAAAGTCTCCATTTCTTCTTCTTAAGGTAGTTAATTCTATATCTTCCTTGAAAATGTGCATGTGTGTTTGTAATGTGTGGCATTTTAAACTGTAGCAGTATCAAATCTCGACTGTAGTAGCAAATTGCCCAGAATGTTTCCTGTTCCAATATAAAGGAAACGTTCATCTTTTAAGTAGATCATCTGAATATCAATCCTCAATTTAATATAGTCTATTTACTTAGTTGCTTGAAAACTCCTTTAAATATTTCTCAATGAAGTCATATGACCATACAATCTTTACTGTAATATATCCGAGTCTAAATGAATCATGCTGTACTGATGATCTTGAAATCATCAGTGTAGCATATTCATTAAAGTATCCCACTAACAGGTCTTTACAGACCCTTGGGGCAGCTGGAGGTTAGGCTCCAGCTTTTCGTGACCTAACGGGACAAAGTTGAGGTCAGGAGGTCAGCCTGACGCCCGCCCGGGAAAGAAACTTGGTACCCATTCTACAGAGGGCTGGGTAGACCCTAGGACCCGTTTGGAGGTGAAAGGAGCGTGGAAAAATCCTCGCCCTCTGCCGAGGCCGGGAATCGAACCCACTACCTCCAACCCACAGCCAAGCGCCCTAACCCACTCAGCTACCAGGCCCACATCATATTCATTTAGATTGCTTCATAATCAGATTTTCAATGAAATCAAGTTGACAGTATAGAATTTCTATATTCCTCCCTCTTTCTATGGTTCTTTATGCTATTTATCTGTTTTCAAGTGAAGGAAGAGTTAATCTCTCAATTTCAAGGTGAAGCTGGTTTATCTTGGGCAAACAATCACAAATAATAAATAAATAAAATAAAAGCAATAATAATAAAAACCTATTACTGAATTTCTTTATTTTTAACTTCTTGCAAATTTAAGAATCTTTATTTTCAATTTACACATTATTACTTAGAAAAAAAAAAAAAAAAAAAAAAAACTTACATCTTGAGGAACTAAATTGACAGGAAGTGTAATACCAGTTGAGGAACCATTACTGACAAACATATCTAAACCAGCTGGCCAAAGACGAATGCCAGCATCACTACCACCAGTAGCCTTAAAAGAAAATAAAAAAAAAGAAAAAGTTAAAAGTTACAAAGTAAATCAATTGAATTATGAGGAATGCAATATATTATATATATGAGAAATGCAAAATTGGAATAATTCTAATTTGCTTTGAAAAGAACCTCTAAAACTCCTTTTTATCATAAGTTTTAACTTCAGTTTTAATATTTGACATTCTGAAATGTCTGAAATCTGTTTACTACATCAGCAGAGCTTTCTACATTCTACATACATATTTTAATATTTAGCAAATAAAAGAGCTTGTATTAAGAAGCCCAATGAAGAAAATGAATATTTACATTTCAATTAGAATTCCATTTAAAATTCTAATTAATAGAAACATGCTTATACTAAAACTAATACTCCACATCTAGCAGAATGACCAGCAGCTGAATCAATAAAATATAATAATAAGACAATAGCAGAGGTTTGGAAAAGAAAATAATTTCCTTCAAAGAGCTGGAGAAAACAATCTTCAAAATCCACTCTTTTTTTTTGAAGAGTAATAACTTCAAAATATTAGATTACAGATTCATACCCACTTGGCTGCACTGTTGTCATGCGAAAGTTAGGACGATCAAGCATGTTCACAATGCAACAATGACTTTAGCCTAAAGAAAGAAACTAACGGACCACTACCAATAAAGCTGATTTCGGGTCAATGCAACAATGATTAGAAAATGAAACCTGATGCTTTCAATATTTAATGCCCCTCCCCTCCAAAAACAAAACAAAACAAAAAAAAATGGTATCAATGTAGTGAAATAAAGAGCAAACAGGATAGGTGATTCTGGGTATAAAAAAAAATGCTTCAAGGCAATGATAAAAGTTGAAAATGGGGAATTGATGATCTGTTCTTGATGTTGGAGAACAGCTATACAGAAATATTGACCAAAAGTCGTAAACATGATGATGATGATGACATGACATGTACCTTCTCAGCAGGTACTGCTAAGATCACAAAATTAACTTTCACGAGTGGTGAAAAGAAATGATTTTGCCCTGAAGGCCAATAACTTATGAATATTCTAGAGATTAGAATAGCATGGGTTTTTTTTTTTTTTTTTTTTTGATGGAATAAATATAAAGTAAGAAAAAAAATGTCCATGTTTGAAATGAAGGCTGGAATTAATAAGATTAATCGAGAAAAATAATCAAAAAGGTCTAGTTTTACGTGCATTGAACATACTCACTATCAATAACCAAGCTTATGCACCTGAATTCAGGTGCATAGGCTTAGTTATTGATAGTGATAATCAAAAAGGTATTTAAAAAAATGCTGAAATCATGGATGCAGATCCCAACAATGAATAGAATGACAGTGGTAATACATGATAAGTATAGCTAAATTAACATGTGACAAATGTGCAACACAAGATCTAGCCATTTCCTTCAGAGAGAAATGAAATTAACTATTTCAGCATTATATGGTTAAGATTGGTTAGCAATAAAAAAAGAAGATTTATTTATTATCAAAATGTAAAAGATTATATTAGAATGACTACTAACAATAACTGTTTCCTTCTTGTTAACAGCCAAACTCCAAACGCTTCCTCCACGATGGGCTCGAACTTTCTGGAGTACTGCTCCAGTATATGTCCAAAGACAGATTACAGAATCCTGAAAAAAAAAAAATATTAAAATTGAAACATTTCTTGAAAATGTTAGTTCAATAATCATTTAATTTTGAGCTTAAAGAATTTTTATTTACCTCGCCAATGCTAACTAAACAATCCTTCAACGGAACTGCTCTCCAAACTCTGGCCATATGTCCATAAAGAACAGCAATCAACTCAAAAGAAGCTTTTGTCCAAGCTTCAACATTTAAATCCGAGTTATTATTATCTATTCGAGGGGTAGAAAGTTTTAACTGCCACACATGAATACTTCTGTCATCAGATGTACTGCATAATTTTTGGAGATGTGAATTAAAAGTAACAGAGAAAATGACACCCTGAAAAACAAATGCATAAAAGATAATTACAGCTTTCATTGAAAGCCTAAATAAATCTAAATAAAGCAATTACCAGGATACACAATTATATATTTGAAAACTGTTGATTAACAATAAAACTTTAATCATTTTTCTCGAAGTTCCCAGAAGTGAGTTATGACATTAATATATAGGTGATTGGATTTCTACACAGAAAGGAAGACAAAGAAGATTGTATAGTTAGAACCATATTTCATCTAAATTGTTTTGAAAACTTTCTGGTGCATTTTTCCTCCACAATGACCTTCCAATTTTTAATATAATTATAAAATTCCTCTTTCAATGTCCCATCATAGTATAATGACTATTAACTTAAGTTTTCAATTATTTTGCATTAACCTAATTCTATTTCTAATTATTAAAAAGCAAATAATTATTGTACAACTTATTAAATTTTGGTATATGTTAATCCATATTCTGGCCATTTTTAATTAAGGACCATAATATAATGCCCTTAACTATTACAAAGAATAATGCACTGACTGTATTAAACTTCATATTATGGAGTGTAATCATACGGCCTAGAATATTGAATGTTGATGATTATACACTACTTTAAGGTCTGATTTTCTTAAGGTCCCAGAAGTGTGCCTGTTTGCAGCTCAACTATTAAAACTGTGATGTAAATTTATTCTAGATTATAAAGCACTTTTTACCATGGAGGTGTGTAATTAGTAGGGCAAGGCATTTAATGACCTATAATTTGCTAATAAATGACAAATAAAAAATGCATTTACGACCTAAAAATAGTAAAAAAATGACAAAAAAAAGAAAAAAAAAAGTCTACTTGTTTTCTGGAAAAATTTGTTGGCTTGAATGGGGACAAGTAAAGATACTGAATAATACATAAAATCTCAAAGTATAAAAAAAAATGACATTGCCTTCCAAAAAACTACTAAAAATGCTCAAAATGACCTAAAAATTGCCGAAAAATGACCTATCCCTAAAAGAATGCCGAAAAATGCAAAAAAATGCCCTAACGAACTGCCTTTATTTAACCAATTATTTAATGTTACACATTTTCATATATGCGAGCTATCTTTCAACCTTCATAGAAAAAAGATGCAAAATCATAAAATTCCAAAATCATAAAAAAGTGATTAGATTAAGAGCCATTTTATTTAGGGACAAAACTTTCTGACTGAATAAAGCATTTTATTTTCTGAAATGATTTACATTTCCTCAGTATGGAGAAAGCCTGGCAATAGTCGTACTATTTGCTTATTTTTTACAAAAACTTACAGCTCCAAACAGATTCTAATACTTTAATAACAATCCTTGTCAATATTTACAAAAAAATCCAACAGTTATTAGCTGATAAACATTCTTAATGTCAATGAGTTAAACATATAAGCAGAGTTACCATTGTCCTTTGTTTAAAACAAATTTACACACTACATTTTTGCAGCAATAATGAACAACAAACAGAATAATAATTTTGAGAAAATAATAAGAATTTATTATTTTTTTAAATGCATGCCTTTACTTAATTCTAGTACATCCTTTAAGGAATATATTTAAGGGATATTAAGGCCACTTGAATAAATATAAAATTTGCTTCAATATTAATAAGCCTTTTCGTAAGATAAATAAAAAGGATTAACAATGAGGTATTAAAAATATGATCAACTATCTGCTTTATCTTTAAAACAAGCAACTTCTTCATCACTAAAAGTGCTGTGTAACATAGCGCTACCACTAAAGGACAATCTATCTATGCCATTAACAGCGACTATATGTAATGCTTTAATATTTGCTTATTTTTTTCTTTGATTTTTCAAACTTTATTTTTATCCATTCATTGTAAATTCTAAAACTAACTAGACCTGCTCTTATTTGTAAGTGTAATTTGTTATTCTTTTTTCTCAATTAAGTTTTCAATGTTTCTAGAAACATTTAACGTTTCCCATTTAAAATATGAAACCTTAAATGAATTTCATGATCTTCATTAAACCAAAAATATTACAGATTTTACTCCACTGTTTATTGACTTATTTCATTGACTGATGTTAGTCAAAGGAGATAAGATTTTAAATACTATAATGATGTTGATAAACAAAAGGTATAACTCCTTTATCAGGCTATTGTAATTCCCAATGCATAATAATAACAATGTTGTTTGAACAAGAATACCTTATGGCCTTGAAGCCTATGGAGGATTTTTTTGCTGCCATGCTTATTTTCAGGCCCTCTTGCACACCATATTACAATTTCACGAAATACCGTACCTCCTAGCACAGTTAAAGTTTCCATAGTTGAGCCTGCTAAAGATGCAGAATACCTAAGGAAAGAATTAAGGTAAATATCCATAGAAGTATCTGTATTAAAGAAACTCTCAATGATTTCTTTGAGGCTAATAATTTGCAATTACTAAATAACTTTAAAAGACAATTAAAAAGAAAAGAAGGAAAATCATTAAATTTTTATATCAATATCTGAAAAACAATGGAAATTACATTTAAAATTAAAGAGTTCTAGCAACTGAACAATATACTATTTATTAATTATAATATTGTTAATGCAATAAAGAATAACTTATACAATTGAAAATTGGTCTTTTAATGTAATTTTTCATTTCTCAGTCTTCTTGTACATATTAGAGAACTATTCATACTCTAAAATATGACCCACCATATATCAGAAAATAATTATTTGTTAAATTCTATAACTTTTATTTAGTTTATTTATATTCATAGAAAGATTTGGATACCTTAAAAACCAATATGAATTTAATTAAACCTATAATTTTTATAACAAATGAAAGTTAATTTAAGCATTAAAGTAGCTCTTAAGTCACTGAGGCGGAACTAAAATCATAAGCTCTTTCAACTGTTATGTAATAAGAGTTGTCAAGACAAAGTATCATTAAAATGGTTTTGCTCACAATTTGCCTCATAAGTGGATATGCAAAAGAAATAATGAAACATATCACATTTCAAATACTAATAAACTATGACTGAGGCAATCCTGGACTATTGTTTATCAGTAGTTTTTTTTTTTTTTTCCCCTCAAAGCAAAGACTTAATGTGAACAATTTCAGTACATTCTCAATCAAGTTCACAAACTGAAACAGAATGGAAACAGCCAATATATTCCCTACGCATATCTTAGCTAAACAATCAGGACATTACAAGATCAGGTCTTAAACTTAAGATTTAATGTTGAACATTAATTTGCCATTGTTTCAATGAATAGCTGATACCAATTTGCCCAATATCTGAAAACAACTTTTATAAGAACTGTAGAATAAGTTAACAAGCAAATATCATTTGTGACAATCCCTGAATGAAAGGTTGATAAAAGTTTTGAAGGGAAAATTTGAAGGTCACGTTCCTCATGATTCCAAAATTACTTAAATGAACATAAACCTTAATTAATTGGCAAATCTTTCATGACTTCATCATTCTATTTCTCTCATTGCTGTATGTCCATTGTAAAGGACGATGATGTTTTAAAATTAAAATATGAGTGTTATTATCGTTATGATTTCCTCTTCATGGATGACAACCTATCTTAATGGAACTCAAGGTAAAATCTAAGCTAACTTTATCTCTACTCTACTGTTAGTGCATTCCCAGCTTTCCAACATATTAAGAACATATTTGTACCAAGAGTTCTATGCAATATAATTATATCTCTTAATAATCATGTAATATTGTTTCAGTTGCTTAAATTAATTATTAAGTTAAGATTTTATTTTGAGGACTATTTGATTCCTTCATTTAAGTCAGAATGACCAAACATAACTCACATTTTAAATCTTTTTTAATACATCTTTAGCTACCACATTTTCATTCTATTATTATAATGGTTTCTTTAAACTTGGTTCCTTAGCCTTTTAAATCAGCTAATATATTCTCATACAATGCCATATTCCAATTGGGACAGTTAATCTCTCTCACTGACCTTAATGAAGACTACGTCCAATCAACTAAGACAAGATGAAATTAAAATATTTTGCTTTCTATTAATCCACAATGATTTCAGTAAGCGAGGAGGAAAATTAAAAATATAAATATTGATGCAATTGAAATGTTAGCTATCATCTAACAAATTTTGTAAATTATTCCTCTAAATATTTCTGTAAGTGTAATTCTACTTGACCGATGAAAATTGTTGATGGAAAGGCTGCAGAGGCAAATGTAGCCATTATCTATAAAACCCAGGCCATTCTTATTCATCCATAGGAGGTTAATCTACTAAATATAATATATCAGGTGGGTCAACAAAAAGTTTTTATCAACCATCATTCAGCACTTGTAAAGATGCTGTTTCATCTCCAAGATATGGATAGAAAGCACCAAAGTTCTTCTGTATGTGACGACATCTACTGACCTTTTGCCCATTGAATATATTACAGATATGATTAGCAATTGCTTATTAACTCACCTTAAGAAAAACCACAATATAGCTGCATTTTGTTTGCAAATGCACAAAGTATGATGCCAATTTACAGAAATTCAAAAATCTATCTATTCCTCTATGCTGCTAACATAAAGCTAATGTATTTGAAAAGAAATGAATAAAATGAAGACCATAAGTCATCTGATAGTGATTTCAAGTCAATCATCAGAAAACAAGTTTTCAAAAGTAAATTATTTTTAGATTTTTTTAATATACTTTATATTACATACTTTAATATACTACAAAAACTGAAATACTTACTTGTGTTTTCAGCATAACAAAAAATTCCATAAAAAGAATTACAAACTAGAAACCAACACATTTAAAAAAAATCTTGCAATTTCTAAAAAAAAAGTAGATCACATTGGATATGCAGATCTATAAACAAGTATATAAAAATAATGTGTACTGATACTATAAGCACTTAACTACTGTATTAGTTTCTTTAAAAGACTGTGCTGAAGGTTAAATGAAATCATGTTATCTCAATCAGATTTTCTTTTTCTGTAAGGTGATTCTGAATCTTCAATGCACTTCTTCTACATGGAGCACATTCTGTTTCGTTGAGAAATTACAATGATTGCAGACAAAAAATCAAAACCAAAACAATTATTTAAAATTACAGAAAAGTTTCAACAAAGGATACAAAATACACTGTTCATCACAATGCAGTGTGTGCAAACGTAAATTTCTTTTCCAATCCCAGACAACGAGGACATTATGACCAAGGACAGCAGCCAACAGGCCACCAGGAGCCTGTTTCAAAGAAGTATTTTAAAATTAGTAGATGAAAAGATAGATATGGCACTGAGCCAGGATTAAATTTTACGTGGTTGAAAAATTTAAATCAAGTCATGCATCTTTTCACATTAGTCAGAGTCATGCAACTAAGCACATACCACATAGGTAATCTAGTATTTGTAAATAGATACAATGTAATTTGCTCAAATTAACTACTTGAAGATCAAGGTTTTCTTTTTAGTTGGGAGAGAGGAATAAAAGATTCAAAAAGTTTAAACTTAAGAAAGAAAAAAATTAGTAACGATTAATTTCAACAAAATATTGAATTCATATAATTTCTACTATACTAAAATACAAATTTTATTGCACTTAACTTGCTAAGCAAGTTCTGGCACAAATTTGTTATTTTTACTTAGTCTGTAAAAAATTCTGTTTTGCAAAGTTAATAACTTATCTATTTTGTTTCATTTTCTTATCAATAGTTGAAAATTAAGGGTTTTACCAAATTTTTTCTTAAAATTTCATGGGTAAAATGGGGAGGGGAAAGAAGAAGATATATTAAGTGGACCACTCCAAAAGAGTACAACACTAAAATAAAGCTAAATATATTTGAAAGAAGAATATAAAAACAGTATAATACAAAAAGTGCTAAAATAAAATGTTAGTTGTTAACTTGGAATTTAAGAGACCTTAGAGAATTTGTAAAATTTTGAAAATATTCAATTGAAGGTTTTTTTTTTATTAAAATATTTGAGGGACATGGCCATTTGATATTTTGTAATGATAATCCAGAATTAACAGAAGACTACTTTTTTTCATATTTGGGACATTCATAAATAACAAAATGAGCAGTTCAGTTTCTGGTTTACTAAAATCACATGAACATAATGAACTTTTTATAAGGTTAAATTTTGCCAGGTATGCATTAAAGTTTCCATGGATTTGGGAAGAGGGAAAATGACAATTTACTGTAGGAGAACACACTGTATAGTACACAAAGAAACAAAAAAAAATTGTTTAAGAGGTTGTCTGGAGAAAGGCAGGAAGCTGTGTTCAACACTGAGATTCTCAGAAGCACGTTTGACAGAGCTGTCAGCTGCTTCATTTCCACAAATCCCATTGTGTGCTTTGACGTAGTAAAATCTGACTTGGTTTTGAATATGATGTATCATAACTTGGATTTATTTTACCTTCTTATTAATATGTTATCCATTTATTAAAGCACACAAATCAGATTTTGAGTCACTATAAACATTTATAGTTAGGAAGTTTAACTGCCCATGTAATAGGGGGAAAATATGAAGGGGAAATTATGCAATGAATATCAACTTTGAAGAAAAATCAAGTAGGAGAACTACCTGAAACTACTTGTTTTTAAAATGAGGACATTATTGGTATAAACAACTGATAGATAGATATTTTCTATATTGCAGTTTTTCTATACATATATACATAAATTACATGGCAGGAAATGTCACAATTTTCTCTGTAGCCTATAATATCCTTGAATGCATCCTTAATTATTTGAAGCATGTTCAATGTTTCAAACTCCATCCCATTTGATTCGTATTTCTGTAATGTAGTTCAGAGTTTCAGTATCTTTCTTTTTCAATGAAGATTCATTATAAAAACCTTTGATTTCAGATTTCAATATAAACAAGTCAAAATGAATCAAGTGCTTGGAGAACAGGTTAAAAATACATGGTGAAATATCCAGGCAGAAGATTTCTAATAACTGTTCTGGTTTCAAGAGATTTGGACACCTGATTATCTGAATGAGGTATAAAAATCATTGAAGTAACAAGGATGAAAGAAGAGTTTAAACTCAATTTAAAATAAATCAGCTTTTCAAACAAAAAAGACTGAGAAAAATTAAAATCAAAAATTTTACTTTACTAACTTTAAGGTGAGATTGGAGGAGGGGGATTATGTAAGCAAATACAGTAAGACTTTTAAACCTAACTTCAAGACATACTAATTCCAAAACTCAAGACTTACAATCTAATTTAGCTTTAAATATGTAATTAAATTATGAAGCAATATATCACTTTATTAAACTACTATAATAAAAAAAAAAAGATTTAAAAACAATGTAATCTACTTACTAAAACATGATGAACCCATCTAACATCCCAAACCCAATCTTCAAAATCCAAGACATCAGTTAAGTCATCAATCCTAAATTCATAAAGAAAACGAGAAAATTTTATTAAAATAAAATCTTGTTATAAGTTGTAGATTATATAAGTTAAGATGATAATTGGAATTTATCTATAGGAAATGTAAGAGAAAAGCTGACTCAGAAATTTAGATCAAGAAGGTTGGTTTCCTATGTTAAAGTGAACGTACCAAGTAACAAATAGAAATTATAAGTCCAGGAGAGATTACTGACAGATTTAGTTCCTACATCAGTGTCAGATACTGAAGATCACTTTTTGTAAGGTTTTTTGAAAATAAGTTACATTACAATTTTGAATTTTAAACATCTTTTTATGATGTAGGCGTAACAAGTGTTTTGAAAGAGAAGAATCATTTAGTAATCATTAATTATACAGAGGGAGAAATATTCTGGTTGCACTAAAGGGCAGAATTATATCAACACAACATAAATTACTTCAAAAGCATGATTCAAAAAACATGCTTTTCTAAATTTTATAGCAATCCTTCAGCTGTAAGACAGCAAGCACAAACCAGAGATCAGCATTCCTGAAGGGACTGAAATTAATTCAATAGTTAGAAAAGCAAAGACAATCTACCATCT
>JAFIDM010000001.1:65899543-65917972 GCA_023159025.1 Thereuonema tuberculata
CCATTACTGCTATCTAAAATAAAGGTAAAAATAAATTAAATAAATTTGTATTTACTACTGCAGCTATATTTTAAGACTACAAAAACTAATGCTTTCTAAATTTTATGCTTCACTTACAGTATTATCAAAAAAAAAAAAAAAAAAAAAAGGAAAGTCAAGGAAATCAAGCTCTAAATTATTAATATATATAATTAAAATGCCAATTCTCTGAAACCAGTTAATGTTTTGGATCAAAAGTTATATAAATACTGAACAGTGGGTGAGACCAAATTATTTACCAAGTGACATCCTGGAACAGCTGTTTCATGCTCTTTGGCAATCATCAGCCACGAGCAGTCACCAGTAAACAACAAGATCTCAATACTGAGGCTAATAGGAATAATCGTCAGAATCACAGTGGTGTCTCAAAAGCAAAAATAAACAATAAAAAACTCAGTAATGAAATATTAGTGAGGAAATTCATGTGCCAGCAGTCTGCCAGCTTCAATGAATTTTTTTTAATGCATAAAAAATGCAAACTGTGCATTTTGATGAACCACTGCACATTGTTTATTTTTAAAAAATTCATTCTGAACATTGTTTATTTTTGCTTTTGAGGCACCACTGCGATTTCAATGATTATATAAATTCTGGTTTGAACTGCAATTTTTCTGTGATAATGAATGACACAATGATATGAAAGATATTAAGAAGTTAATTTAAAACTGCAAAAAGGAATAAGGCAGATAATCAAGTACCTCGATTCAAGGGAACTAGGCACAGGACAGAGTATATCTTTATCACTGCAGACAACATCTTTAGTAGGCACTGGCTTTTAAATACTGACATGTGCTAAATTTATCATGTCTTGTTCTTTTTCCTTTTTACAAATTAATTTACAGCACTGTTTAGCAGCTACTGCAGTACTCTCTAAGAAGATCACAGAGCTGCCCTCATTCAGGAGACTTGGCTCTATAGGGACAGAGTTAGAGGTCTGGGAGGCTGTGGAGATTTTTTACAACAGTGTTCGAAGACTACTCACGTGCTTATATTTTACAAAGCACAGAAATGTCCTCCTCCTTTTGGAATTTTGCACCAGGGATCTGGTTGCAAATAGACTTCCAAGGAATAACAGAAGTGACATCATTATCGCATCTGCTTACTTCCCCCATGACCCTATTTCCCCATTCAGTATTTAGTTGACAAGGCTTTATGTTGAATGCCAGTAATAGAGTTTACAATTACATTACACAAGTTACAAATCAAAAGAGGGCAGGCTAGGTCTCACAGCCCTACGAATAAGTTAGAAAATGTTTCAACGACTAACTGACGCACAAAATGGCATGATGATGTAGTGAGAGACCTCTACAGGTGATTACTGAAAGCTACCAGGAATATCAGACCAAGGTGGTAAAACTCTAACAGAAAATAGGAAAATTATAAGCAACTGAATCTGAGAGACCCAATCCGCCCGTTCTAAGATTAAATGTAATATTTTTTTGCTCCTCCACGAAGTAAAATGTTTTGCCACTGGCAAGTGGTGGCAGATGGTCTCTGAACAATACATTGTGTGAAAAATTGATTAGGTAAAAAGTTACATTATCTCTTGTCCTTAAATATGCATGGCATGTTTCAAGAAATACGTAGTTAGTGGTTCAAATGGTATTAGAGAAGAGGGAAACAACACACAGACTGAGTGAGTTGATAAGCTTCACTTTCCTAGAAAAGAAGACTAGATAAAAGAAAAAGATGATGATGATGTTGAATTATCATCTACAACAAGTTATTTAATGCAACACCAAAAATTCCAGAAAAATTTATGGTAAAATTTGATTGTGTCTTTGCCTCAATTCTTATTATGTTAACTTTGGACATACGTAACTCTGACCTTTGAAGCAGTAACCACAAAAATAATCTTTCCAATATTTAAATGAGATGCTAGTTGAATAAATAACAAGAGAATTGATTTTTAATGAGCCAGAAAATGTTACAAAGTTTAATGAAATAATTAAGTAATTAATTAACATATTTACCACCAGTGTCAATAATAAGAACTTGACCACTTAGGCTACCCAGAGCTACATGTCGACCCCAGGGAGCAGGCACCATCAGGCTGTAGGAATTGTAGGTAGGATCATTCAAGAGAACAGTCCACTCTTTAGAGTTACTGTTGTAGCAATATAAGACCCTAAGATGTAAATGTTATAAAACAGATTTCAGTTAATTACATTTATTAGAACAAACTTCTTACATTTAATTATAAAACAATGAGAACAAATAATAAAAATGAGTTTTTTTTTCTTCTTTTTAAAACTAGGCCACACCCTCTGCTGCCTTGATAACCTCTTTAAATCCTAAATTTAATGCATAATTTCTGTCCAAGTTAAATATTATTATTTAAACCCATCTTTACATTACATAAATACATGCACACATTATTAAATAGGTTTTTTAATGTAAATGAAATGCTGGGAACATTTAATAAATCCTTTCACTGCAATATTGTCAAGGTTTTAGCGGGAGAGTCTTTGGGATCTAAAGTTAGATCTGGAACTGAACTGAATTAATTTATTGAATGAAGAACATTGGTTTTTATAGTATTTACAAAATGTGATTTGATTGGTTAAGTAATTAAAAATATACATAATGATTGGACAAGAACATAATAAATTTAAATTAAATAACTGATTCAATGGCTGCAATGGAAAAGAATTTAAAAATATACAGAACATCAGCAATTAGGAAATGCAAAAGAATAAATAATGGTTAAGGATAAAAATGAATACAGATTAACAAAGATAAATAATTTCTACAAAAATACAGATAAATAAATGATTTCTAAAATGTTTATATACAAACTGTTACAATATTTCATTATGGACTGATATTTGAGCATATGTCCGGCAACTTTATTAGGTACATTGACCTATAGTAGACGTGACGAGTTTTGAAACTCCCAGAATGCAACGCAGATTATAGATTTTCCTTTCCTGGCCGTTCGCTAACATTCAAGGTATTGTGAGCCATGCAGACATGAGTGTGTCACACAGTTCCTGAAGATTTGATGGATGTGTAGGCCTGCAGCGAACAACCCATTCAGCTCATCCCACAAATTTAAAATCAGGCTGAGATCCGGGGACTGAGCGGGCCACTGCAGCAAGAAAAAGTCATCATCATGTTCCTCAAACCATTTCATAGTGATGCGGGCTTTGTGCACTGGCACATTATCCTGCTAGAAGTAGCCATCTGCATGAGGATAAACTGTTAACATGTACAGTTGCACTTGGTCAGCTACGATGTTTAGATACGCTCTAGCATTCTGATCTGCCTTCAGAGGTATCAATGGATCTGTGTGCAAGGAAAACATCCCTCACACCATGACAATGCCCCCACTGGCTTGAAGAGTTGTTGTAAAACACAGCATTTGTGCACACAGCAGGGATGTACCTAATAAAGTGGCTACACAGTGTGTGTATATATATATATATATAAACAAAATGAATTATAATTTCAACAATGAAAACTTGTTGATCATTTATGTTTGTTTGTTTTATATAATAAATTAAAATATGTTCTCAAATAGTGCTTATCATACATAACATGACATGACAGTTCTACATTTACTTTTCTTTTTATATTTTTAAAATGTAAAAATTTCTACTTGAAATGAATATTAACTAAAGGAATTAAAAAAAAAAGGTACAATATTTGTTGTTAATTATTCAATATTAAGAAATTATAATTAAACTTTTTGTTACCCTGCATTTGTCATTATTAATAGATTATGCATATCCAGAAGTCCAACTGTTCTTGGAAAATCAACTTTTTCCTAAGAAAAATAAAAGCACAATACAAATTATAACTTAACTGTATAAACTGTGTTTCAGTATTTTAGTTACTCTATTCTGACTTTCATTATGAATTTGTTCTGCACAAGCATACGACTGAGAAGCTATTAAGGCTTTTAAAAAACTACAAATTGTAAAGCTTCAAAGTAAATTTTAACTGCATGGAGAATTAATTTTTAAATAACTACTAATTTATAACGTATTTGTAGCTTCTTTATAATTCATTTTTATTGTGTGCATCTCATTTGAAACAACAAACCTAGTTTTATTTTGAGACAAATATTTATTTAAGTAAAATGCAAATAGAAGAGAATAATAAATTATTAAATATGTAAAAACTTCAATTAACAAAGAAACTTTTGTTAACTCTTATACGAAGAAAACCTAAGGATGTGTTGTTATATAAAACAGAGCAATAATCAAAAAATAGAAATTAATTAAGAAATAACATAAGAAGATTAGGTTATAACAATGTTATACAAAACAATGTACACTTCCATAGAAAAATACTGTTATTCTTATTTGCATAATTATTCAACCTTTTTATTTTTTTACCTTTATACGAAAAAATAAAATAAAATGATAACATCAGTTGCATCACCAGGATGCATTTGAAGTCTCGCTCTGGTAAGTAGATGCTTTACTGTTCCACCAATGCCCTCACAAGGCGATTTTTCATGACTGGTTGCAAAAATGTCCATGATGCCATTAAAGTAAAGTCTTGCTCGTGGTGGCAAAAGTTGATAAAGTTTTGGCAGTTCTTGTATTGCACAACACATCCTTCACTGAAATAATATATATTTCTTACAACTGGAAATTTTTCTTTTAAATACTATATAATTATTTTTGTGTGTTTCATATACAAAGACTATAACTGTTGACGTTTACGCTGCAAATCATCTGATAAGATGCAAAAACTTGAGACAATTAGATCTTTAGATGGAAGTCATATATAGTCAGTCTCAGTCATCTGCTATCTTTTGTTGAGTGAAGGTGCTATATGTTGCTATTTGTTTGACAGTGTTTAGATGTAGGTTGATCCTAAGTTTAAAGTTTAAAATCAGTTTACTGTTCAAATATTCAAAAAACAAAAAGTTATTTTGTATCTTACTTTAAAATATTAGGCTAAAAAAAATGTCCAAAACTGAACCACTTGTTGAAAAGTGTTATGTAGGAAAAGAAAGTGGAACTGAGTGCTATAAGAAAAGCTATACAGATGGTGAATCTGATAAACATTGAGACATTAAGTGCATTAGAAAAAGAACTTTTGACTGCAAGGAGTGGGGGTCAATTCTGAACTTTTACTGAACGTTTGTAAACATCATAAAACCTACTACCTGAAGTAGTATAAAACTTACCAGACAAGTTGTTTTGATCCATTTAATTGTCACAAGAAAAAAATAACAAAAGCTTTAAGAAATATAACCTTTGATTTTTTTAGATAAAATGAATAAAATTTAAGGTATTGTGAAATCAACTCCTGGACAGAAGATATTTCATGAATATAGAGCAAAAGGTACGGACTATTTGGAACTATTTGGAATTGAAAATGATGGTGTTGAAGAAGTGGGTGTAAATAGTAACAGTCAACAAAGTATTTGTAATTTAGGTACATCAATTTCGAAAGAAGAAAAGATAGAGAAAATTAAGATATCACTGACAGTGATAGGAGAGTCTCCTTTAAAATTCCGTGCAATTTCATCACAACAAATCTGCCTATGCAAAAAGAAAGATTGAGTCGGCTTGTTATAATTTAAAAAGCAAGATTAGTTGAGTTGTAGAAATGAAATTTTCTTTTGAAAGGGACACCAACAAATGCCGAAAGATATACAACAAAAAGCTGTATGGATGTACTGGCAGATTTAATTAAAGCAAAACTTCAGACTTCAGTTACATGGTGAGAAAAGATACAACTGTTGACGTTTGCTCCTACTTCATAGAGCAGGAAAAAAGTCAAGGAAGAGTTCCATGTCAGTGACTATGCCCTCCATAAAGCAAAATAACTTCTAAAAGACACAAGATTAATGGTTTTACCTGAACCAAGAAATGGGAAAACACTAAATGAAAATACAGTTGAATTGTTGAAGAATTTTTATCAAGACGATGAGTACTCTCGAATCATGCTAGGTCAAAAGGATAAAGTCAGTATTTCCAAAAATGTACACATAAAAAAGATTATCACTTGCTAATTTAAACAAACTGTATTCTGCTTTTAAATTAAAGTATCCCAACATTAAAATTAAAATCTCCAAATTCTGTAGTATGCGTCCTAACAGGATCTTCTGGAACATATTCTGTATGCATCTACACTATCCACCAAAATGTAACACTTCTGCTTCATGCTTGTTCTATAGAAAAGACGCACAACAACCTGATGATCAGTTAGTCTGTTCTAGAGATAACAGAGACTGCATGCTGAGACACTGCTCTCAATACCCATCAAATGAAAATTTGAAAAGCTTTCTACTTGGAAAATTTGAAGAATGGGATCCTAAACATGAAGTTTCATATATTTCTTGGATATCAACAGACAGAACACAACAGCTGAAATTCACAGTGACATTGGTTGAATATTTAACTACTTTAAAGGAGAGACTTGAAGTTCTTGAGCTTCATTTGTTCCTAACTAAATCCCAAGCAAACTGCTTACAGGAAATGAAATCGAACCTTCAACCTGAAGCAGCTTTTGTTCTCCTAGAATTCAGTGAAAACAACACATGTTATTCAAGATGAAGCAGAAGGGTATCACTGGATATGTGACAGTTGTTCACTACACCCAGCGGTAATCTACACATGTGTCGAGCAATCTAAAGACCTAATTGTCTCAAGTTTGTGCATCTTATAGGACAATTTGGAGCTTGATGTAGTCTTTGTATATGAAACACAAAAAATAATCATACAGTTTTTAAAAGAAAAATTTCGAGATGTAAGAAATGAACATTATCTCAGTGATGGATGTGCTACGCAATACAAGAACTGCAAAAACTTTATCAAACATCACAATCAAGACTTTACTTTAACGGCATCATGGACATTTTTTGCAACCAGTCATGGAAAATTGCCTTGTGCTGGCTTTGGTGGAACAGAGAAGCGTCTACTTACCAGAGCGAAACTTCAAATGTGTCCTGGTGATGTAATTGACTCAGCCAAAAAAGTTCTCAATTTCTGCAAGACAAGAGTTGAAAACATAAAATTATGGATGATGAAAAAAGAAACACATCAGCAGCTAGAAGCCTGATTCTCCAAAGCAAAAACAATTCCTAGTACACGTGGCTTCCACCATTTCATTTCCGTGTCTGAAGATTCTATTGGAACAAAGAGAATCAGTTCTGATGAAAACTTCAGCATTATTTTCCATTTCTCTGGAGAACAACCACCTGCAGTCAAGATGTCACAGATCTTTGTAAGCTCATACACTGCATGTGTTTATGACAGTCACTGTTTTTTGAATTAGTACTTTCAAACATGAAGCGGAAGGTGATGTAAAAGTGAATTTCATACACCCTGAAGGCTCTGCACCATCGTTTCACTGGCCCTCCACAAAAACAAAATAAATGCTATGTTCCCATGTATAAACATAATTTCTTGTGTTAGTCCTCTCATCACAAAGGGTTCTAGAAGGATGTACTATTCCTTATTTAGTGCTCTAGAACAGTGTTGTTTAAATTTTTCCTATGAAGGTTCAAATCTATTATGATATATAGTGTCTTAAATGTGTTTTAAACTAGCCGAGCTTAGCTAGAATATTGTAATTTATAAATTAAAATAAATATATTAGCAGTCAAAATCCCAATATTTTTCTTTCACAGCCTTTTAAACCACACTTTGAGGTATAATTAAAACAAAAAGTGGGTCTGATAACTCCTCTGCCTCAGGTCAAAATGCTCATTTACAAAAGCCACTGTTTTACACTTAAAAATTCATTAATAAACTAAACTAATGTAATTTTAGTGTCTCTCAGAGGAAAGCAATGTTTATACAATATTTTTTTTCTTAAATCTATACACTTTGATTGACATGTGGTAAAAATTTTACAGTGATATGTTGATTATACACAGATTTGTGAATTTTTCCTTTAAATACTGCACTCTGCTTAAGGAGCCTCAAAAACAGCATTTACTTGGAATTTTTCCAAACTTTACCATTTTTTATTTCAGAAAATATGTGGCCTAGGGAGGAAAAATTTTACATGGGTTCCTAACTTAGTGGTAGTAACAAGTAAAAAAAGTTTCATGAAAATCCGATGTGGTGGGTGTCGTGGCCTGGTTGAATTGACATGGAATGACCAATCTTTGTCTTTAGGCAGATAAAAAAAAAATGAGTTTTGGCTTCAGTATACTTAGACTTCATTTACAGCCAGGAATGAAACAAAAGTGTGACATTCTTAATAAAAAAAAATTGAAGCACCACCATTATTTAAATATCTACCAAAGTCTCTGAAAAGTTACAGAAACTTGAATGCCACAATGCTGTTAAAGTGTAATACTGCAGTCATAATACTGCAAAGTTGTAACCATAGCCATGACAGCAGCCCATCTGAAGACTTAAATATCAGCATAGTACTCATAGTACATAGTAATCGATTTTTAGCATAACATTGGCAGCTGTAGCAATATTGATATAATAAACAAGATGAACTTACGATGTCAATGCCAGATATACACTATATGGCCAAAAATATCTATGTGCGTTCTTTGGTTTATTTTACTGTAAAAATGTACTAACGCACGTTAATTTCCTTGTCTAAATACTAACCTTGTTATAAATTAATCCCTTGATGCTATGCTAAACGCTAGCGGGGATTAATTACTCACCCCTTTTTAATCTTGATTTTATTTTGATGTCTTTGTAATTCAGGGGTCATTGATTTGTATGTTTGCCCGTTTTGTATATTCGTCCCATTTCACTGAGCTTGGGTATGCTGGATAGGTGGAGCTGATGAGAGGCCAAAAAGCCTCGAAACAGCGCTGTCCTCCATTTCCAGCACTAATATCAAAAATAGCTCAGTGAATTTGTGTTTTGTTTTGTTTAGTTATGTGCGTTCTTTGGTTTATTTTACTGTAAAAGCAATAATAATAAAAACCTATTACTGACTTTGTTTTTCATTGAAGAATTTCTTTATTTTTAACTTCTTGCAAATTTAAGAATCTTTATTTTCAATTTACACATAATTACTTAAAAAAACAAAAAACAACTTACATCTTGAGGAACTAAATTGACAGGAAGTGTGATACCAGTTGAGGAACCATTACTGACAAACATATCTAAACCAGCTGGCCAAAGACGAATACCAGCATCACTACCACCAGTAGCCTTAAAAGAAAATTAAAAAAAAAGAAAAGGTTAAAAGTTACAAACCTAAATCAATATATATATATATGAGGAACGCAAAATTGGAATAATCCTTTGGAAAGAACCTCTAAAACTCCTTTTTATCATAAGTTTTAACTTCAGTTTTAATATTTAACATTCTGAAATGACTGAAATCTGTTTACTACATCAGCAGAGCTTTCTGCATTCTACATACATATTTTAATATTTAGCAAATAAAAGAGCTTGTATTAAGAAGCCCAATGAAAAAAATGAATATTTACATTTCAATTAGAATTCCATTTAAAATTCTAATTAATAGAAACATGCTTAGATTAAAACTAATACTCCACATCTAGCAGAATGACCAGCAGCTGAATCAATAAAATATAATAATAAGAGAATAGCAGAGGTTTGGAAAAGAAAATAATTTCCTTCAAGAGCTGGAGAAAACAATCTTCAAAATCCACTCTTTTTTTTTTTTGAAGAGTAATAACTTCAAAATATTAGATTACAGATTCATACCCACTTGGCTGCACTGTTGTCATGCGAAATTTAGGACGATCAAGCATGTTCACAATGCAACAATGACTTTAGCCTAAAGAAAGAAACTAACGGACCACTACCAACAAAGCTGATTTCGGGTCAATGCAACAATGACTTTGAAAGCATCAAGTTTCATTTTCTACTTTCAATATTTAACGCCACCCCCCCAAAAAAAAAACAAAAAAACAAACAAAACAAACAAACAAACAAAAAAAAAAAACAAACGGTATCCAAGTAATGAAATAAAGAGCAAACAGGATAGGTGATTCTGGATATAAAAAAAAAAATTCTTCAAGGCAATGATAAAGTTGAAAATGGGGATTAGATGATCTGTTCTTGATATTGGAGAACAGCTATACAGAAATATTGACCAAAAGTCCTAAACATGATGATGATGACATGAAATATAGCTTCTCAGCAGGTACTGCTAAGATCACAAAATTAACTTTCATGAGTGGTGAAAAGAAATGATTTTGCCCTGAAGGCCAATAACTTATGAACATTCTAGAGATCAGAATAGCATGGGTTTTTTTGGTGGAATAAATATAAAGTAAGAAAAAAATGTCCATGTTTGAAATGAAAGCTGGAATTATGCATAAGATTAACTGAGAAAAATAATCAAAAAGGTATTAAAAAAAATGCTGAAAACATGAATGCAGATCACAACAATGAATAGAATGACAGTGGTAATACATGACAAGTATAGCTAAATTAACATGTGACAACTGTGCAACAACACAAGATCTAGCCATTTTCTTCAGAGAGAAATGAAATAAACTAACTAGTTCAGCATTATATGGTTAAGATAAAGGTTAAGGTTAGCAATAAAAAAAGAAGATTTATTTATTATCAAAATGAAAAGATTACATTAGAATGACTACTAACAATAACTGTTTCCTTCTTGTTAACAGCCAAACTCCAAACGCTTCCTCCACGATGGGCTCGAACTTTCTGGAGTACTGCTCCAGTATATGTCCAAAGACAGATTACTGAATCCTGAAAAAAAATAATATTAAAATTGAAACATTTCTTGAAAATATTAGTTCAATAATTATTTAATTTTGAGCTTAAAGAATTTTACATACCTCACCAATGCTAACTAAACAATCCTTTAACGGAACTGCTCTCCAAACTCTGGCCATATGTCCGTAAAGAACAGCAATCAACTCAAAAGAAGCTTTTGTCCAAGCTTCAACATTTAAATCCGAGTTATTATTATCTATTCGAGGGGTAGAAAGTTTTAACTGCCACACATGAATACTTCTGTCATCAGATGTACTGCATAATTTTTGGAGATGTGAATTAAAAGTAACAGAGAAAATGACACCCTGAAAAACAAATGCATAAAAGATAATTACAGCTTTCATTGAAAGTCTAAATAAATCTAAACAAAGTAATTACCAGGATAAAAAATTATATATTTGAAAACTGTTAATCTTATATTATAAAAGCGTCTGTCATAAGACTTTAAGTTTTTCCAATTTTTTGACCAAACTATAAGAGATAGAGTGGTCATGTAAATGGATAAAATGTAGATGTTTTTAAGACAAACAAAATGCTACAAAAATCTTTCGAAAAACTTTTTTGGTTTCCAAGATGTCGCTTTTTAAAGGGTCAAATTTTGACTTTTTCTTAATTTAAACGATAAGTATAAAAGTTGGAAGAGAACATTATATTGAGAAATGTTGGTATTTGAAAGTTCTATCGAACGATATATATCACTCATTCATAAACGTTTCTGCGTTTGCAAGATACATGCAAAAATGTGATTATACATTACTTTAAGGTCTGATTTTCTTAAGGTCCCAGAAGTATACCTGTTTGCAGCTCAACTAATAAAACTGTGATGTAAATTTATTCTAGATTCTAAAGCACTTTTTAGCATGGAGATGTATGATTAGATTAAGAGCCATTTTATTTAGGGACAAAACTTTCTGACTGAATAAAGCATTTTATTTTCTGAAATGATTTACATTTCCTCAATATGGAGAAAGCCTGGCAATACTTCTAAAATATTTGTTTATTTTTCACAAACTTACAGCTCCAAACAGATTCTAATACTTTAATAACAATCCTCATCAGTATTTACAAAAACCCCAACAGGTATTAGCTGATAAACATTCTTAATGTCAATGAGTTAAACATATAAGCAGAGTTACCACTGTCCTTTGTTTAAAACAAATATACGCACTACATTTGTGCAGCAATAATAAACAACAAATAGAATAATAATTTTGAGAAAATAATAAGAATTTATTAGTTTTTAAATGCATGCCTTTACTTAATTCTAGTACATTCTTTAAGGAATATATTTAAGGGATATTAAGACCACTTGAAGCAAATTTGAGATCACTTGAAGCAAATATTTGTACAATATTATTTAATAAGCCTTTTCGTAAGATAAATAAAAGGGATTAACAATGAGATATTTAAAATATGATCAACTATCTGCTTTATCTTCGAAACAAACAACTTCTTCATCACTAAAAGTGCTGGGTAACAAAGCTTTGCCACTAAAGGACAATCTATCTATACAATTAACAGCGACTACATGTAGGGCTTTAATACTTGCTTATTTTTTTTCTTTGATTTTTCAAACTTCATTTTTATCCATTCATTATGAATTCTAAAACTAACTTGACCTGCTGCTGTAAATGTAATTTGTTATTCTTTTCTCTCAATTAAGTTTTCTAGAAACATTTAACGTTTCCCATTTAAAATATGAAACCTTAAACGAGTTTCATGATCTTCATTAAACCAAAAATATTACAGATTTTACTCCACTGTTTATCGACTTATTTCATTGACTGATATTAATCAAATGAGATAAGATTTTAAATACTATAATGATGTTGATAAACAAAAGTATAACTCCTTTATCAGACTATCGTAATTCCCAATGCATAATAATAACAATGTTGTTTGAACAAGAATACCTTATGGCCTTGAAGCCTATGGAGGATTTTTTTGCTTCCATGCTTATTTTCAGGCCCTCTTGCGCACCATATTACAATTTCACGAAATACCGTACCTCCTAGCACAGTTAAAGTTTCCATAGTTGAGCCTGCTAAAGATGCAGAATACCTAAGGAAAGAATTAAGGTAAATATCCGTAGAAGTATCTGTATTAAAGAAACTCTCAATGATTTTTTGAGGCTAATAATTTGCAATTACTAAATAACTTTAAAAGACAATTAAAAAGAAAAGAAGGAAAATCATTAAATTTTTATATCAATATCTGAAAAACAATGGAAATTACATTTAAAATTAGAGTTCAAGCAATTGAACAATATATTATTTATTAATTATAATATTGTTAATGCAATAAATAATAACTCATACAATTGAAAATTGGCCTTGTATTGTAAATTTTCATTTCTCAGTCTTCTTGTACATATTAGAGAACTATCCATTCTCTAAAATATGACCCACCATATATCAGAAAATAATTATTTGTTAAATTCTATAACTTTTATTTGGTTTATTTATATTCATAGAAAGAGTTGGATACCTTAAAAACCAATATGAATTTAATTAAACCTATAATTTTTTATAATAAATGAAAGTTAATTTAAAATATTAAAGTAGCTCTTAAGTCACTGAGGTGGAACTAAAATCATAAGTTATGATTCAACTGTTTCAACTGTTATGTAATAAGAGTTGTCAAGACAAAGTATCATTAAAATGGTTTTGCTCACAATTTGCCTCAAAAGTGGATATGCAAAAGAAATAATGAAACATATCACATCTCAAATACTAATAAACTATGATTGAGGCAAATCTGGACTACTGTTTATCAGTAGTTTTTTTTTTTTTTTTTACTCAAAGCAAAGACTTAATGTGAACAACTTCAGTACATACTCAATCAAGTTCACAAACTGAAACAGAATGGAAACTGCCAATATATTCCCTAAGCATATCTTAGCTACACAATCAGAACATTATAAGATCTGGTCTTAAACTTAAGATTTAATGTTGAACATTAATTTGCCATTGTTTCAATGATTTGCTGATACCAATTTGCCCAATATCTGAAAACAATTTTTATAAGAACTGTAGAATAAGTTAACAAGCAAATATCGTTTATGACAATCCCTGAATGAAGGGTTGATACAAGTTTTGAAGTGAAAATTTGAAGGTCACGTTCCTCATGATTCCAAAATTACTTAAATGAACATAAACCTAAATTAATTGGCAATCTTTCATGACTTCATCATTCTATTTCTCTCATTGCTGTATCTCCATTATAAAGGATGATGATGTTTTAAAATTAAAATATGAGTGTTATTATCGTTATGATTTCCACTTCATGGATGACAACCTAACTTAATGGAACTGAAGGTAAAATCTAAGCTGACTTTATCTCTACTCTACTGTTAGTGCATTCCCAGCTTTCCAACATATTCAGAACATATTTGTACCAAGAGTTCTATGCAATATATTTATATCTCTTAATAATCATGTAATATTGTTTCAGTTGCTTAAATTAATTAAGTTATGATTTTATTTTGAGGTCTATATGATTCCTTCATTTCATTTAAGTCAGAATGACCAAACATAACTCACATTTTAAATCTTTTTTAACACATCTTTAGCAATATAGTCTTACCACATTTTCATTCTGTTATTATAATTGTTTCTTTAAACTTGGTTCCTTAGCCTTTTAAATCAGCTAATATATTCTCATACAATGCCATATTCCAAATGGGACAGTTAATCTCTCTCACTGACCTTAATGAAGACTATGTCCAATCAACTAACACAAGATGAAATTAAATATTTTGCTTTCTATTAATCCACAATGATTTCAGTAAGTGAGGAGGAAAATTAAAAATATAAATATTGGTGCAATTGAAATGTTAGCTACCATCTAACAAAAATTTTGTAAATTATTCCTCTAAATATTTCTGTAAGTGTAATTCTACTTGACCAATGAAAATTGTTGATGGAAAGGCTGCAAACAGAGGCAACTGTAACCATTATAAAACCCAAGCCATTTTTATTCATCCATAGGAGGTTAATCTACTAAATATATCTGGTGGGTCATAAAAGCAACAAAAAGTTTTCATCATCATTCAGCACTTGTAAAGATGCTGTTTCATCTCCAAGATATGGATAGAAAGCACCAAAGTTCTTCTGTATGTGACGACATCTACTGACCTTTTGCCCATTGAATATATTACAGATATGATTAGCAATTGCTTATTAACTCACCTTAAGAAAAACCACAATATAGCTGCATTTTGTTTGCAAATGCACAAAGTATGATGGCCAATTTACAGAATTTCAAAAATCTATCTATTCCTCTATGCTGCTAACATAAAGCTAATGTATTTGAAAAGAAATGAAAAAATGAAGACCTTAAGTCATATGATAGTGATTTCAAGTCAATCATCAGAAAACAAGTTTTCAAAAGTAAATCATTTTTAGATTTTTTTTAATATACTTTATATTACATATATTAATATACTACAAAAACTGAAATACTTACTTGTGTTTTCAGCATAACAAAAATAAAATTTTATGTAATTCCATAAAAAGAATTACAAACTAGACACCAACACATTTAAAAAATTTTGCAATTTCTAAAAAAAATTAGATCACATTGGATATGCAGATCTATAAACAAGTATATAAAAATAATGTGTAATGATACTATAAGCACTTAACTACTGTATTAGTTCTTTTAAAAGACTGTGCTGAAAGTTAAATGAAATCATGTTATCTCAATCAGATTATCTTTTTCTGTAAGGTGATTCTGAATCTTCAATGCACTTCTTCTGCATGGAGCACATTCTGTTTCGTTGAGAATTTACAATGATTTCAGACAAAAAATCAAAACCAAAACAATTATTTAAAATTACGGAAAAGTTTCAACAAAGGATACAAAATACACTGTTCATCACAATGCAGTGTGTGCAAACGTAAATTTCTTTTCCAATCCCAGACAACGAGGACATTATGACCAAGGACAGCAGCCAACAGGCCACCAGGAGCCTGTTTCAAAGAAGTATTTTAAAATTAGTAGATGAAAAGATAGATATGGCACTGAGCCAGAATTAAATTTTATGTGGTTAAAAAATTTAAATTAAGTCATGCATCTTTTCACATTAGTCAGAGTCATGCAACTAAGCACATACCACATAGGTAATCTAGTATTTGCTCAAATTATCTACTTGAAGATCAAGGTTTTCTTTGTAGTTGGGAGAGAGGAATAAGATTCAAAAAGTTTAAACTTAAGAAAGAAAAAAATTAGTAACGATTAATTTCAACAAAATATTGAATTCATATAATTTCATATAATATACTAAAAAACAAATTTTATTGCACTTAACTTGCTAAGCAAGTTCTGGCACAATTTTGTTATTTTTACTTACAAGTTAGTCTGTAAAAAATTCTGTTTTGCAAAGTTAATAAAAACTTATCTATTTTGTTTCATTTTCTTATCAAGAGTTGAAAATTAAGGGTTTTACCAAATTTTTTCTTAAAAATTCATGGGTAAAATGGGGAGGGGAAAGAAGAAGATATATTAAGTGGACCACTCCAAAAGAGTACAACACTAAAATAAAGCTAAATATATTTGAAAGAAGAATATAAAAACAGTATAATACAAAAAGTGCTAAAATACAATGTTAGTTGTTAACTTGGAATTTAAGAGATCTTAGAGAATTTGTAAAATTTTGAAAATATTCAATTGAAGGTTTTTTTTATTAAAATATTTGAGGGACATGGCCATTTGATATTTTGTAATGATAATTCTGAATTTTGTAATGATAATCCAGAATTAACAGAAGACTACTTTTTTTCATATTTGGGACATTCATAAATAACAAGATGAGCAGTTCAGTTTCTGGTTTACTAAAATCACATGAACTTAATGCACTTTTTATAAGGTTAAATTTCGCCAGGTATGCATTAAAGTTTCCATGGATTTGGGAAGAGGGAAAATGACAATTTACTGTAGGAGAACACACTGTATAGTACACAAAGATACACTATTATTCTTTGTTTAAGAGATTGTCTGGAGAAAGGCAGGAAGCTGAGTTCAACACTGAGATTCTCAGAAGCACGTTTGACAGAGCTGTCAGCTGCTTCATTTCCACAAATCCCATTGTGTGCTTTGACGTAGTAAAATCTGACTTGGTTTTGAATATGATGTATCATAACTTGGATTTATTTTACCTTCTTATTAATATGTTATCCATTTATTAAAGCACACAAATCAGATTTTGAGTCACTATAAACATCTATAGTTAGGAAGTTTAACTGCCCATGTAATAGGGGGAAAATATGAAGGGGAAATTATGCAATGAATATCAACTTTGAAGAAAAATCAAGTAGGAGAACTACCTGAAACTACTTGTTTTTAAAATGAGGACATTATTGGTATAAACAACTGATAGATATATATTTTCTATACTGCAGTTTTTCTATACATATATAAATAACATACATTGCAGGAATCAATTTTCTGTATGTCACAATTTTCTCTGTATAATAACCTTCAATGCATTCTTAATTATTTGGAGCATGTTAAAATGTCCCATCTGATTCGTATTTCTTTGTAGTTCAGAATTTCAGTATCTTTCTTTTTCAATGAAGATTCATTATAAAAACCTTTGATTTCAGATTTCCCTATAAACAAGTCAAAATGAATCAAGTGCTTGGAAAAAGGGTTAAAAATGCATGGTGAAGTATCCAGGCAGAAGATTTCTAGTAACTGTTCTGGTTTCAAGAGATTTGGACACCTGATCATCTGAATGAGGTATAAAAATCATTGAAGTAACAAGGATGAAAGAAAAGTTTAAACTCAATTTAAAATAAATCAGCTTTTCAAACAAAAAAGACTGAGAAAAATTAAAATCAAAAATTTTACTTTACTAACTTTAAGGTGAGATTGGAGGAGGGGGATTATGTAAGCAAATACAGTAAGACTTTTAAACCTAACTTCAAGACATACTAATTCCAAAACTCAAGACTTACAATCTAATTTAGCTTTAACTATGTAATTAAATTATGAAGCAATATATCACTTTATTAAACTACTATGATAAAAAAAAAAAAAGATTTAAAAACAATGTAATCTACTTACTAAAACATGATGAACCCATCTAACATCCCAAACCCAATCTTCAAAATCCAAGACATCAGTTAAGTCATCAATCCTAAATTCATAAAGAAAACGAGAAAATTTTATTAAAATAAAATCTTGTTATAAATTATAGATTATATAAGTTAAGATGATAATTGGAATTTAACTATAGGAAATATAAGAGAAAAGCTGACTCAGAAATTTAGATCAAGAAGGTTGGTTTCCTATGTTAAAGTGAACATACCAAGTAACAAATAGAAATTATAAGTCCAGGAGAGATTACTGACAGATTTAGTTCCTACATCAGTGTGAGATACTGAAGATCACTTTTTGTAAGGTTTTTTGAAAATAAGTTACATTACAATTTTGAATTTTAAACATCTTTTTATGATGTAGGCGTAACAAGTGTTTTGAAAGAGAAGAATCACTTAGTAATCATAAATATAAAGAGGGAGAAATATTCTGGTTGCACTAAAGGGCAGAATTATATCAACACAACATAAATAACATCAAAAGCATGATTCAAAAAACATGCTTTTCTAAATTTTATAGCAATCCTTCAGCTGTAAGACAGCAAGCACAAACCAGAGATCAGCATTCCTGAAGGAACTGAAATTAATTCAATAGTTAGAAAAGCAAAGACAATCTACCATCT
>JAFIDM010000001.1:65930345-65961129 GCA_023159025.1 Thereuonema tuberculata
TGGGGGGGGGGGGGGGGGCATAAATCCAAATGTTGCCCCGGGGCCACCACTAGTCTCTGGGCGGCCCTGTAAGCAACCGAAGGCCAACGAAGGCCAACGCCAACGGTCGCCTTCGAACCCACCGTTGGAATCAATGGAATGCATTGGGGTGCGTTCGCCACCGCCGTACACATCGATTCCAACGCATCCGAATATCTGTCCACATGTGCCTTGGTATGCGTTGGAGCTTCGGTCTGTACGCATCCTTTAAAAGAAAGCAATGTGATTTTGTTATTAACAGAGCGACGTGATTGGCTACTGTAATAATTCCGAAAAGGTACTTTTGTGAGTCTTGGTGATGTCGTATTATTATTTCTTTACATAAGGTGATTTTGTGTTATTAAATTTTTATTTTCTTAAATAAAAAAATAAAATTGTTTATTTAAAAATGCTAATTTCTTAGCAAGAAAAAAAAAGAAAAAAATTAATAAAGCCAAATTTTAGATTTATCTATATTATTAAAAAAAAAAAAAACAATCAGGTTGTGTGCGTACGTCCGCAACAATTGATGTTCACACGCTCGTTGCGAGGCAATAGGAATATTGTTGCATGGTCAACTCTGTCCACAACATGGAATTTCGCACGCGCTTTGCCAGACAGCAGCAGTATTGTTGCATGGTCAACTCTGTTCTTAATGTAATGTCGCACGCGCGTTGCCAAGCAATAGGAGTATTGAGGCATGGTCAACTCAACTGAGCAAATTTCCGAATATTGCAAATGGATTTCAATATTGTATTGCATATAGGCCGATTCTTTCGAATTTCCACTTGAATTTAGTTTTAGTTTTAGCTTTAAATTTTAGTTTCTAGTTTACTTGATGTAATTTGAATAAACAAAATGTTGTTTCTGTTACATACATGAGGCTTCCGGAGCGAAGCAACGGGTGGCCGTCTAGTAGTTGTTGAAATTTAAATTCCTCCTCAAGAACTGCCGCGTTGTCGTGACCCATTATGACCTGGAGATTTGTGTGCCCCATTATGACCTGGAGAGCTATGCTTGTGGGAGTTTCAGCTCTTGCTAGGGCTACTCAAACCAGACAGGTCGAAGGATAGAACATTCTTCAGGCTTGTTTTTATACCTCTCCTCCAGGAGTAAAACCTGTTTAAAAATCTATTAAAGGCGCCGCTTGCTAAGAGGATCCTACTGAAAGTATGAGCAACAATTTTTTAAAAATCATATTAGTTTATTTTTGGAAAAGGAAATTCATCATATTACTTTTCAGACTTCCTTAATTTTCCCCATAGTCTCCGTTTGTTTGGATACATTTTTCCCACCGTTGTGGGAGCTTGAAAATTCCCTGCGAAAAAAATGACGCGCTGCTTTCGTGATGTTCTCCATCGTTTGTAGCGTTAGCCTCGCATGCCTTCCTTCACAGCACTAAAAAGATGATAATCGGATGGTGCTCAGTCGGGGCTGTAGGGTACGGAACAACTTCCCATCCCATTTTCCGAATTTCCTCCATGGTGGAATGAGATGTGTGGGGTCTCGCGTTGTTGTGCTGCAGGATGATCTTCTTCCAGGAGTTTCTCACACAATGCACGACGGAGCTTATGAAGTGTCATGACGTACGAGCAGCATTAATGGTATGCCCAGGTTCAAGAAATTCCACCAGAATCACGCCATCTGCATTCCAGGAAACGGAGTACAACTTTCCCAGCTGATTTTACTCTTTGCCTTCTTTTCTGTTGGGGAATTGAGGTGGTGCCATTCCATACTCTGCCGTTTTGTTTCGGGTGAATAATGGTCGAACTAGCTTTCATCACCCATCACAATACTCGTCAAATAAAACATTTTTCATTTTCATATCGCTAAAGAAATTCTTGAGCAATGGTTTTTCTCTGAATTTTGTTATCGCGAGACAATAAACGGGGAATCCAGCGGGCGCACATTTTCCGTAGCCTAAACTCTTGATCATCTCCTGCACTGTGTCCAATTCCAAATTGGGTTCAAGTAAAGATTCGGGTACTAGCCAATCAGAAGCGATCTTGGCATTTACTGCATAACGGCGAATTACTGCTTCCGGCGATTTGGAAAGCGGACGAATACAGGTTATGAGTTTTCTCGTTCGTGATCTCGTTCCACACGTGACTGTTTTATTAATTAATGTAAAATGGCGTCAATTGTTAGAACTGAAAATATCTGCAGATATATGTCATTTTCTTTATTTTTTGGAAATGACAGGACGACCTGATAGCACTACACACGAAGTAATATACCAAGGTTTCATCCGCAAACATGAGATTCATTTAGAACATCGTTGTTTTGGACGAAATACGCATATTTTCGAACTCCCATGTAATCGTCATAATTTAGGCCTAACGATGTTCCTCATGGGCCTACATAATGGGCGTCAAGTATATGTAGGGGACATGAATATCCCTTATATTCGTTCCTTGAAGCCGCATGGTATCACGAATTGCATCCCCCGCAAGTAACCACCAATTCTCATTGACGTTACAGTTATATTGATGTTTCACAAATTTCAAAATAGGCCTATTAATTCATAAGGTAAAGCCTCACATTTTTATTTTCCCTCTTTAATTCATCGCATATTCCCTAAATATTCAGTGCTTCTATCTTGTTTATTAAGGTATGCCCCTTCTAGCAAGAATTGCCGATTCCGTATTTCTTTCCAGTAATTTTTCAAAACTTCACTAATGTTAACTGAACTTCAGCTTCCGGTTCCAGTTCCAACATGGACGTATTTCGCAAGGTGCAAAAAAAAAAAAAAAAAAAAAACCCGCCGTACCCGAATCTGAACTTTAACCCCAAGTTGTGCTGCAATGTCATCCACAGTTACACGTCGGTCTTCCTGAATGCTCATTCCTTGTTGCGTTCGTTAGATGCAGTATGCGGACGGCCGCTACGAGGCTTATATTGCCATCTTTAAAATGTTTTACCCATCGTCTGACACTGCTGACTACATATCCACGTGCACGCTGAAGTTTCTCAGGAATTTCTGCAGCAGAGATTCCCTCTTTAACGAGAAATTCAATCACAGAACGCTGGCGAAACGAAACATCACTCGCAGTCATTTTGTATCAGCTGCTCTGTGGTCATGTGATGGAAGCTAATGACATCATGACTCGCTCATGTCGCTGTCTATAGTCTATAGATTATGTCACTGTTCTTGCTTTTTCATAATTAATATAATGTGTTTTTTAAAAAAAAATGTTGCTCATGACTTTCAGTATGACGTAACCCACCGGCCCCCATCGTTGGGCGAAACCCTCACATAAGGCTGGTTTTGATTTATAAGGATAACCGGGGCCTCAATTTTACTCAGCCTTGGAAATTGTTGGAGACAATAATATAAGGATAAGGAAATGAGAATCACCACATGGAATATTAAATCTTTAAATGGCAAAAAGGTGGAGGGGGTGGTAAAGATGAAAACGATGTAAGATTGAAATCTTGGGACTCAGTGAGGTTAAGACTAAATGGTGAAAGAATTCTAGAGGTAGGATGTGTGCAAATTTTTTTTTTTTTTTTTGAGCAGCTGCAGGTTGTAGGTTTACGCCTTTTGGTGGCGCCAAAGAAAGTATAGGAATTACTCTGATAATTTGGACACCAATTTGACTAACAATGAGACTAATTGAAATCCAGTTAGTTCTTAGATAATCTCCCTTGAAATCTATCTTGAACAAAAGATTACTAAACATCAATGGGTGAGATCAAGTGTTTACTAAGAAACATCCTGTTTCTTTAAGCTTTGGAAGCTCTACATTGATTCCGACGAAAAGATTTATTTGATTCAAATTACTCTTCAATGGAAGATGCCAGCGTGGAAGATAACGAACAGTTCTACATAGAAGTTCAGCAAAAAGTCGATAGAGCGGAGCGGACGAAAGCAATACTGCTAGTGATGGTCGCTCAGAACAGTAGGGTAGGACAAAATTATGACAAAGGGTGTGATGTTCTACGAAGATTTGGAGGGAATAAAAAAATTAATAGCTAAAAACTGCTGGATTTCTGCATATACAGGATGCATCAGTTGGACCCGGTCAACCCGCTATCTTCTTCCCAGGAGCCAATTTCGAGAGCAGATTATATGTTTTCACAAGAATAACAACATCCTAACACAAGGCGGAATGCTTCACCTGTGTAGTGGGCATGTATCTGACATGCAATAAATACTAATATTTATATTAATGATTTAGAGACCAAATTATAACGTAATTGGAAAGGAACTGAATTTAAATATTTTCGCTATGTAGATGACATCTTAATATTTTGGAGAGGAACAGAACGTCAATTCATGTTTTGTTTTGTTTTTCTTTTTTAACCACATCAACTCATTAGACAGACATATACAATTCACATATGAAAAAGAAGAAAATCATAAATTAAACTATCTGGACGTGACATTAATAAGTGGTAGCCTAACAACGACATCGAATATGTATACTATGAAAAACATCTGAAAAGTAAGCATACAATAAATTTTTTCTCTAATGTTAACACTTCTAAAAAAGGCTGTCGTGATTAATAACCTAAAAAGAATTACAATACTGAAGATCCTAAAAACTGGAACCGATTAATAGACAGATGAAAACAAAATTCGAAATGAACGAATACCTAAGTGAATTTTTAAACAAACATACAAACATTTTTCAAACAAAATAATAATAATTTTTATTAAGAAGTATTCTATAGAATATACTAAACAAACATAATGTAATTTTGTTGGCACAAGAAATTATACAACGGTCCCTTACAAAACACCCAAAGATATTAGCAATAATTTATTTTCTTTCTCATATTTTTATTATCATGAACGCCATAATATTAATGCAATACTCTTTCGTCTAGCTTCATTAGTAACTGACTCTCTGAGAAAACTTAAAAAAAATATGATAATCTGTAAAATATTTCCATGTTTGCAAACCATTGCATTTATAAAACTAAAGTAACCCATCTACTAGGAACAAAAAAATAAGAAGATCTTAAAGTTATTTTACTTAAAATGTTGTGTTTTAAAGTCACATTTTGTTAGTCTTGAAAACAATGTAAAATCAAAAGTTTCTGTATTGGACGAGTGAATGGCAATATTTCAACTTTTCAATCCTAAAAATGAATGAAATCAGCTTTAAAAGCATTAGTCAAATATTTCCAATAATTTGAATCAAAATACGCGCAAAACTTAAATGGATTATGACGGATTGCTATAAATTAAAAAGAAATATTAGTCGTCAGTGATAGTTTAGTGTTTAGTTTCTAATATTTTTCTATGAAAACTTTTATAGCCTTCAAAGTATTCGCGATTTTTCGACTGGAACCCCACGGAAAGACTTTCAAATACACACAAAAAAAAAAAAGATTATTTTTTCTAACTATGCATGTAAAGTTCCAAGGAGATCAATCCGAGCCATTTTTTTATATACGGACATACTGGTTTTATAAACCTAATTTTCTTTAGGAAAGTAGGAATACATATAAATTAGAGTTCATCTTTTAAATAAAAAAAGACAACATTTGGGAGAATTTCATCATATAATGATTTAAACCAGTATAAAGATAAATTTTACGGAATATGAGAATTAGAAATAGCTATTCAATATTGAAGATAATAGGATAAGAGCTGGATAAACAACCTGTAGAGCGAGATGCCAGGCTGATCAAATCTTTTGACAGTATATCTTATTTCATTTGGTGCAGTGTGGATACGATGCTCCTTTACAGTCAATCACTTGTACAAGAAAGCACCTCAAGTTGAATGTTCCAATGAAGTTGATATGTGATGTAAGGCAATTGCCTGAGAATGTTCAGCTTTGATATATAAATTAAAATAATTAAGTAGATGTTTTTTCTTTTGTATAGCTTTGCTATCTTGCTTCATTGTGTATCGCAATTTGTTGATGTCCTACGACTACTATGTTTAATCAAGTAAGAAAACTTCGGTAGCATTCGTAATGTAAAAAGAGATCAGGAAATTATGCTTTCAAACACATGATAAGCTTCTAAACCAACATTTAAATGAACTCCTAGAATATCTTTGAAATTAATTAATAATAGGAGCTACTTTACAGACAGATTTTCATCGTACATTTATCCATTGGCTTAAATGATAAAACACTTAAGTGATTCTATAAAGGAATAGATTTGCTTATCATAGAGAACATCAGCTGATTTATATATGGATATTTTACATGTTCTTCAAATATCAATAATTTTATTGGTGTTAATTATTAAATAAATTCTATCCATTGATGGAATTATTTATACAGAGATCATCTTATCGGAATTTCGACCTTCAGGTTATCATTATTCCTTTTGTAGGACCAAATCACTATTTTCCATTTGAAAACAAATAAGTAAATGGCTAATTAAGTGTTCATTCAGAGAGATCTGAATTAAAGCTAACATTATAATTATGAATGTCTTTCTTTCTCTAATAGGAAAATGTACGTTTTGGAGCCACTTCATAATCGAAAGGATTTTGATTAGTGACCGAAGTTGATATTGAATTCTTAATATTCAATATATTGATAGTCTCTTTGATAATAATTAGTGGAACTGTTTATTTCGTTTTTCGTTTCTTGTACTGTTACAAACTTTGTTCTGCATGCAGTGCAATTCTGCTTCTTGAATTTGTTAAGAAAGTGTTTGCTGCATCTATAGTTATTAAGCGATACAGTAACTGTTTGTTTAATTGGTCCGCTGATTTAGATGCCATATAATGAGATAGAATCTGGGTGACGTTCATAGCAACAAAACTTAGGTTCACATTGCAAAGTAATTTTTTACCATGCTTTTATTCACTCCCACTGTCTGGTTTCCGGGTCAAATCTTGTAATCAATTTTTAAGTTACTTCCCATCGGTCAATCATCTAGAAATTTTTGCACACTTGCTTATGTCTGATGACAATACAATAATATACTGATATATTAATATATTTTATATTAATATATACTGCCAAGGCAACATGTCCTTCCGTGAGCCGTTACTACTGAGACCAGCCGCTAGGCAGCGGCATATAACTATGCATACAACTACTTCTGAATTATATATATATACAATTATTATATTTTTTAATCATTATATATTACAGAAAGTGTGATTTTTAAAAAGATTTTTTAATGCCTTAATTATTTTTCTTACTCTTCGGAAATGATGATTTAGTGATCATTGGAATAGCAATGAATTACATTATAAAATAAAGTATACTTAACAAGCCAGCTTTTAAAAACCCTGTTAATAAGATAAGAAAAATCAGAAAAGAAATTGAAATGTGAAATAAGAAGGAACCGACATTTGCGAATATTTAAGCAGCAACTAAGAAGAAACGAATGCATTACAAGGAAACAAATTGTAGTTCTTTAATTATTTCTGTCCAATTAAGGTAAACGTTAAACCTTACCTGTAATACCCTGACATGCAGGGAAACTTCTATTTAATTATTTTAATTAATATTTCAAAAACAAAATTATAAAAACGAGATCTTTAATATTTTTTATTACCATCTTTTATTTTATCTGTTTCCATCTTTTATTAATCTTAAATTGTTCGTACTGGTGTATTCCCTTGTTAGATATAAGCCTCTGAAAGGCGTTCATTTTACGAGTACATCCAACAACATATATATTTAGGGGACGTCCATTAATTACGTGAGGTCAAAAGGGGGAGGGGGGGGTCCGGCAAAATCTCACCAAATCTCACGAAGGGGGAGGGGGGGGGTCCAAATTTTTTAAAAACACCTCACGTAATTAATGGACGTCCCCTTATCAAAATGTAAACATATTTTGTATATCTAATGTAATTCATCTTAACTTCGCTTTTTTTCATTGCTTTTAGTTGCCTTGATTATTTTTTTTTTCTTTTTCCTGGAACCTTAGCATTTTGTTTTGTGTCTTTTTCCGATGGCAGCAGGTCGTACCATCCTCGCTTGGGTTCCGCAACATTGGACTTTTGGAAAAAGCGAATTAAATGAGAATCAATCCAACTTTCACTAACTACTTCCTTTTTTTCCCTTCTTTTTTAATGTGTTCGCTTGAGCAACGAATGCTTCACTCGGAAGCTAAACTAATAATTAATGAGAACTATTCGATTGTGACAAAAGACTGAGATGACACATCAGAATTACAATCCAGCCTACGTCTTAATCATTTTTTTAAAAAAGACAAAACATTAGTAAATAGTGTTAAGATAATCATATAAGTTTACCAGTGGAAGATCTAAGTGAAAAAACATTACCGATCCTTCAGGCGGTTATTATAAATATTATAAATTTAGAAGCAGTGACTTTTTAATTGAAAATTCATAAGGTAACTCGTAATCTGTAGATGGCAGTAATTCTGTTCTTCAGTTTCACGAACAGAAATCAAAGCCGTTAAAAGAACAATTAGAAGTTCTTATCAGAAAGAGATGCAGTAACTAAATATCTTGATAAAATGTCTTAATATTCACTAATCAATGAGCCAAAATGCACGGACAATTCCGAGGGTTGAATTACGATGTTGAAGCAGAAGCAAACGAATGCTAATAACTATTTCATAAATTCATTCCAGAAATTCACTGATAACAGCTTGTAGGTTACATAAATATTTATTTTATTTTTCGCCTTAAAGACAAAACTTAAGTTTTAAAAAATACAATTGTAGAAAGTGAATTTCATCCTTTATGTCCATCTGATCTTTGTCTGCCATCAAATCCTGTTAAGAAGTGTCAGAACCAATCTCAGGGCTTTAGTTTCTTTAAAGATCGACTTTAAATCATTTAAATGTCTTGTAATCCATGTTTATTCAGTTTGAGTACAATTATATTTTTCAATCGCCAATAGGTATTTTAGTCAAGGAGTTAATGTTGTATATGAAACAGGGAATTCTGTCTGGACTGCCTCCTTTCTTGGGATGAAACTCGTGGTGAAAGCATGAATGCAACTGGTATATCGCCAAACCCCCCACCCCACCCAAAAAAAAAACAAAAAACTACGAATTTTAACAAATAAATAAAAGATCGGATCCTCGAATCTTAACAACAACGTCTTGTTATTAAATGCAGAAAATGTTTTTTCTTTCGTTCAAAATAATTAAATAACTTACACTGTGTGTATCGTCTACTTACAAAGGAACCAAGTGTTGTAAATAGGTTTTTTTTCTGCCCGCGAGTATCAAAATGCCGCCCCAAAGTGAGATCATTTTTTTTTTCAATAAAAAAAAAAATAAAACAGGCTGAAAAACAGAAGGTTTTACTTTCAACCGAAGTAAAGAAATGTACGTCCCCGCTACCATTGCTACTCATGGCCCTGTCAACCCCTCACCGTCTGAGCTGCGATACTCAGCGGTATAATGTTTTATGTTTTTAATTCAATAAATGAAACCACAAAAAAAGTAAATGAGAGGCTTTAATCAAAGTAAAAATATACTACTTCAGATAGATTGGAATACTTGAGTGTATACAATTTTAAATAATTTCGTAACTAGAGAAAATACAATGAGTTCGAGTTTGATTTTACTGAAATTCAAGTTTCCTAACCCCGCTAATAATTCGGGAGAAACTTTTAATCAATCTGATATTTTTCCCTGTTCAGACGGGCTATAGGCTAGTGAATAATCATAGGCTGAACTGAAATGAGAAACGTTTATCCATATTAAGAGTCAAAATTAGTACAAGAGAACTGTTGTTGAATTTGACTAATGAAATTAAAAGAAATCGAATAAAAGAGAAAGAATAAAAATGGTACATCGGAAGCGCAGTGATCCTCAAAGGAAAAAATACACAATGAAAAACTCACCAATGAAAAATTAGTGAGAAAATTCATGTGCCAGCAGGACGCAGGCTTCAATGAATTTTTTTAAAGCATAAAAATTCAAACTGCGCATTTGAATTATTAATAATAACAATGGGTGAGATCAAATTATTTACAAATGACATCCTGGAACAGCTGTTTCACACTCGTTGGCTATTATCAGCCAGGAGAAGTCACCAATAAATAACAAGGTCTCCGTACTGAGGCTGGTATGAATGATACATCGGAAGCGCAGTGATGCCTCAAAGGAAAAAAATACACAATGAAAAACTCACCAATGAAAAATTAGTGAGAAAATTCATGTGCCAGCAGGACGCAGGCCTCAATGAATTTTTTTAAAGCATAAAAATTCAAACTGCGCATTTGAATTATTAATACTAAGAATGGGCGATGAATAAAAATGAATAAAATGAAAAATAAAAATTAATAAAAATGGATTTCCTTCGTCATCCTTCTCTCATCGTTGAACTCAAAGATCTACTCCTTCTGGAAGATTCGTGAAAGTGAATAACTGGTTTCATTTCAAATAACTTGACGACTTTTGTTCAAGAAATAAAATCACGTAAAGCTATAATTTAAAGTCTTTTCTTTGTAAATATTGGGTTTCATCAGCTTGATTCTTTATCGATGAACACCACGGATATAATTAATACTGCTATGAAATGAGTCACTTAACCAAGACTGAAATGTATATAAGCTGAACAGAAACAATTTTTTTTTTTAAAGTTTCTAATTCAAGATCCAAATTTTATTTCTACCAGATTTTTCTAGGCCAATCGTCAGAGGCATCAGCAAGTGTTAATTTTTATAATTAATTTAGAATTAAAGGCAAAATACAAGAACATTTCTCCTGAATTCGTAAAATGAACCATACATGCAATTCAAGAATCATTTCAAGAATCATTCAAACATCTAATAATGCAAATTGACTAAGTGAAGGTATTGCAACGTGAAACTCCTACACTACCGGTAGACTCAGCGTTTTGACATTATGAATTCAGATAGATATATAATGTCTAACTAGCTTTACTATTGAAATTTAATTAGATTTTTTTTTTATTTTTAACCTTCCAAATGTACTATTATCCACGTTTTTAAATATATAAAGAAATGGATCCTTCGTCCTATGCTGGGCATAATATACTACTACTTTATTTATTTGAACAATTGAACAATCAAGCGTAAATATTATTTACAAGTAGAAACAGAATTCTTATTGTTTTCTAATGTATTTAATTGGATTCTCACCATTAGTCACAAATCAATAAATTAAGAATAGTCATTTGTTTATTCACTAATACATAATATATAAAATTTTCTATTGAAACAAAATTGTAAAAACAAAATTGGGTTTTAAGTTGAAAAAAAAGGTTTTTCTTTTCTTCTCTCTTTTTTTTTTATTTAATTATAATTTTTAATTGCGATAAGTTTTTTTTTTGCTCTGAGAAGATGAAAGTTCTGTCAGAGGTTTTTTTTTTTTATTTAACAAATTTTTTATATTTTTTTTATTTTGAAAAAACCTTATAAATTCGATTTTTCCACGCTTGGTGCCATCGTCTGTTTGTATTTGCAAAAGTCGTCTTCGCTGCACGGCGTGGGAAAAATACCTAGCGTCCGCCAATTAGTGCATGAACAGCGGGAGTATAAAAGGCTAGGCACGCGCCATTCCACTTGCTCCCAACACAAACCATGAACGCCACCAGGACGCTGCTCTACTCGCTCGTGGCAGCCGCCATGATCGTCATCAACACCGCTTCCAACCAAGGTAAATACAAATAGGGCTTTATTTATTTAATTTTTTTTATTAGATACAAAACTTTTTTCTTTATTCTATAAATTCCTTTAATGAGTATATAGCTTATCCATATACAATAAAAAAGAAAAAATACTTTGCTTATACTTTTTCAAAACAATGTAAATTTATAATCGCGAGATTTTAGTTTTGACTTTTTTTTTCTTTTAAAATTTGCAGCAGATTAAATCAGTAATTTCTCAAAAAGAATATTTTATTTCAATTTCTATGTAAATACCTTTACTTAAAAGTAGCGAAAAAACAAAACACTAAAACAAAAACAAACAAACAAAATATCAACATTAAATAACACAAATTTTAATATAAATTTAAATCGATTTCAGGAGATGTTTTTTCTAATAATTACAGAACTATGTTATTTATTTATTTATTTATTTATTTATTTTCAATATTTCTTCTTATAATTATACTTTTGCGAACTGCAACTCTCACTGTCACACTTAAACATTATATTATTATTAACAAGTAAAAAGATAGGGGAAAAAAAAAAAAAAACTTACCTTAATCGAATTAAGAAAATTCGAAATTCGAAATGAAAAAAAAAAGTCCGAGTTACTTTATTTATGTTTATCTGACCGAGGTAATTTTCACCCTTGTTTCTTCTTCCTGTTCTTAAATCAACTACTGGGTTGACATTTTTTCCCCCTATTTTCACTTCTATTCTGTAACCGTATCCATTTCAGGATTTAATGAACACATATTTCATTGTTTAATAGAATATGAAAGAATTTTAGATATTTTACAATAAGTTGTTCTCTGTTTAGTTATATTCTAATTAACAACTCTGCTATTATATAAAACAACGATATTCAACTGATAGAAATAATTTTCGGTTTGTTGCGCTTGATATTTACATACAGTATGCACGTATGTATAGAAAACATATCCAGTAAAAATTGCTTTCATTTAAAAAAAAAAAAAAGCTTTCATACGATTTTAAATTTGATCAATTTGCTTTAATAATTTCATACTATTAAGTTGACTTTTATGGTGAAGCAAAGCAGACAAATATCTATTCGGGATACTATTTAGAGAAGTTAGTGATGTGTTGTATAGAAAAAAATTCCCGAGTTTGTTTTTTAAGTTACCATCAAGACTTAACTCGGTTCATAAACTTAAATACTGACCTCCGACATTGTGTAAAACTTCCTCGATCGTATTTTTCATAGTTTTAAAATACATGTCATGGTGCGACATATACCGGTATACAACAAAAATGTAAGGCATAATTCCATTAATTCCGTCAGATAATGGATGTTTGTTAAGTAATTTTCGTAATGAAAAGGTTCCATTTTTCATCTGATAATTTTAATTTACGTTATTGATATTGTTTTTAATTTATTAAGTATTAATTTATGAATAATTGTTTCAACCCCGTTCTCATTTTGTCAAGATTTATTTCAGTCCATAAAGTTAGCATCATTTTTGAGTGACTCAATTTCCTTTGTCTTATATTGGAAAATTGGCTACTTAAAAAAAGCTTGAATCCAAAAATCAGACCAGAGTTGGATGATTCTCCAAAGACATGATTGAAAGACAGAAACCCAATACGATCAGATAAGATCAACCTCATTGCGATGTCATTTGATTTTTATCAACTACTCAGTTTCCAATAAATAAATAATAAATATAGGCTATTAAATAAAAGAACAATAAGAAATCAATGATAAAAGCTTTCTAGTCAATTCATCGTAAGTGATTGTTATCACTAGAAATATCATAAAAATAATGTTGGGATGCTCAGTTCTATTGTCTTATTGTATTTTTTGATTTTGTTTTAGTTTCTACTTAAAACACTTTTATTGAGCTAATTCCTCCATTATTTATTTGTCTTTTACTATTCGAAGTAGGTTCACTATCTCTTTACTTGTATTCCTCTAAGTTATTCAATGTAATGTTTTCTATTAATGTTCTTTTTATTTCATTGTCAATTACTTGGCTAAATGCTTTTTTTACAAGAAGTTCCTTTACGAAAACTACGTCTACTTTCTGTTATTTCTACGGGAAACCTCATCATTTTACAGAAACAAAAATTATTATTATTATTATTATTATTATTATTATTATTATTATTATTTTCCTTTTCTTTATATCAAAGCAATTTTAGAAAACTTTCACCCTCTAGTCTATATTTGTAGCAGGTAAATAAAATTTTAAGAAGATAAATTTTTCTATATTTTAATGTTTCTGGAGTTTAAGATCGTAACTATTTACATATAAAGTGTAAAGAACATAATATAAATTTAGGAAAGTGTATCTGTCTGTTGTTATGTTACCCATTTTAGAATTATGAAACTTTTACAGTGTTAGCAGTTTTACAATAAGCAACGAACCACACGGATCTACGTTCGAATCTACACCCTGCCAATATGTTGTTTTTCCAGTCTTCCCTCTCCTCTCCCTATTTCCAAGACTTATCTTCGACAGAATGGTTTGATCTTTACATTGTATATCCTTTGTCACTTTCAAAAAGGATTGAATCAAATCTATTTGCAATAAAATCACAACAACACCTCGATCAGTTATTTGAAATATAATTTTGAGTTGGTTGGGGGAAAAAAATGGCAAAGATTTTTTTGTAGTTCCCGGTACAACATACGTTGAATGGTTTGCTTTTTGTTTAGTACTCGGAATTGCCTCCGTCTGTTATTCTATGTCGTTTTATTTGTTGAATTTTAAGAAATAAAGAACTTATACTGAACATATTATCAAATAGAGTTTTTAACGATTTATTTTGTGGGGGGGGGGGGGGCATTAAAAATAAAAAGAAAAAAGAATTGCGTTGCTTTTAAAGGAACTCAGACTTAGAAACAACTCGTTAAGATATACAAATAACTTCCAAGGATTCCAATTATTCTATCATTCTCATTTTTCAGCAAATGTCTTAGATAAGCTCAGATAGTTTTATGGATTATAAATTTCTCTCTTCCTTGTCCGGGATTTTGTTTTTGGATTCATCCAGCCTTTCAAGTCTTTTCTAAGTAAGTTAGAATATGGAGAATCGTTGAGGTAAAGAGTTTAATGTAGAGGACCGCGAACGCTGAGAATTTATTTTAATTAATCTTCAACCATTTTCAGCTTCTAGAACAGAAAGTCATTCAAGTTCTTGGGTTTTATTTAAAGGAGTTGTTACTGTCGATAGTTGTATCATTGAATGTTTAACAGAGGGGTTTTTGTTCATTGCTTTTATTTTCGGTTGAGAAATCCTCCGTAAATCTCAAAAGAAGCATCCAAACAGTTTCACTTCCCCCGCTCTTTTTAGGCTCTTTTGGGCTGCACCACACTTTCGATTTTCCATTGGTAATGGCTTCTTTCTTTTTTACTAATTATTATTATTTTTTTAATATAAACGATAATATTTGAGAAGAACAAGAAAATAGCCGTGTCAGATAACAGAGGGGAAACGAGAGGATTTCGACCCGTTGTCATTGTATATTTTGAGAATACTTCATAACACATAATTTTTTATATTAAAAAAACCAACTAATTCGGCACATATGTAAAATAAAAAATTTAAGTACAATTAAATCCGACGTACGTTTCGACGTACGACTTCTTCAACGACTCCCAATAAGGGATGACTTCTTTTTAAGGCAGGGGGGAAACTTATAACTTGATAATGGAACCTGGGAAATAGGGGGTTCCGAAACGTACGTCGGATTTTATTGTACTTAATTTTTTTATTTTATATATGTGCCAAATTAGTTGGCTTTTTTAATCTTTGTCGTAACGGCACATTAAATTTCTTACTAATCAACATAATTTTTTACTTATTTATTTTCTTAATATAGGCCTATAACGTTTTTCCTAGTTTATTAAAACCCTCAACAGCTTTGAAACATTTAATGGATTATTTTTTTTAAAGAATAAACGGTTTGTAAAGGACTAACAATGAAAGAGGAAAAGAACTTTTTTTATTTTACTTTCTTGTTTCTGAATCACACAGACTTTACATTTAACTGTGATTTATTTCTATATTTTAGAGTAGCAATATGTTTTTAAAGAGAATGTTGAATTCATGTTAGAAAAGCACGAGAGGATTGAAAACATTGGATCCTCTCTGATAAAGGGAAACATTTGACACCACTTGTTAGCTTAATTGTTTTGATTATTAACGTGTTTGTTGATTTAAGGACACTGCAGTTTTAATTCTCGCTCATCAAAGTTAGAAAGCCACAGTAAGCTTCTTTGTACCACAAAAACAGATCAATGCTGGGAAGCTTAAAAATTTGAATCTCATGACGTTCCTACAGTTGAAAAGAAGAGCAGAGAAAAATTGACTGTAATATAATTCTGAACATAAATTTATAGATAGAAAGTGACTGATGAAGTAGTTGATATAAACTGAAATTTGTAATTAAGTTCGTTCAAAATCTCATAAGCGAAATATTTCAGGGACATATTATTGTAGTTCATGAATAATCCACTGTCAGGTAAGTTGCAATTTAATAATTATGTATCTTAGAACTAAAAGTAGAAAAACAGGACAGTGAAGATTTGAAACAAGATGTTGTTATTTTATTTATTTGGTAAACTTTGTCAAGTAATAAAATAATAAAGCATGAATTAAAATTTAAAAATATATGTCATCATTTGAGAGGTACAGAGGTCAAACTTGATTACTGATATTTGACTTGAACCTGATATGAAGTAAGTTATTATTTGCAGTTTTTAGCAGATTTCAAAGTCGGTTTCCTAAAACCACTAAAGAAAGATCAGCAATCTTTTTGATTACTATAATTATAAATTTCACATTATATTTTAAACAGTAACAAGTCCGAGCCAACGTTATTATATACGCCCCCAACTCATCATTTGATAAAATGGTAATACACTGTATATGTAATGTAGGCCTACACTTTTTTTATTTTGATTCTTGCTCATGTTACTTTATTATATTTTTTAACCAAGGCATTGTCTACTGTATAAAATTAAAGAAGGAAATACTGTCGATAGGTGGATAGCTAGATATATGTCCATAAAACTAGTATTGGAGAATTAATAATTAATTAAAACTAGAAATTTAAGTAATTAAAATTGCCATAAATAAACGATATGACTTATGGGATGATGTTATGTTAAGGACTGCCGCTCTTAATGTTGCAGATCTGGATAAGAACTTTCTGCGGTTACCCTTTGGAATCATATATAAGAACGCAATGTTGGACCTCTCCTGCCTGTTATACACATTTGAAAGGGATTTTATCCATTTGCATCGCTCTTTCAACTGGGATCTAATGTATATGTTATGTTTCTGATATCAAAGACAGATGAAGATCGAAAATGAAGAATGAATGGAATAGTTGTCATTTTTAAAGTTCACTAAAACGAGTTACTGGAGGGCGTTTCTCACGTGAACCACGAGAAAGTCAACATTACAGAATATATAAAGGACAACAGAATCCTCTCTCAAATTCATCTTTCTAAAATGATACCTTTCAGAGTTTAAATTTGAACAAATAAAAATTATTTAAGTTAGAATGAATTAGCGCAGATCATCAGTCTCTGTTCAAGTGATTTTTCACAAGAGATTAGTTAATTAATTTGACTGAAGAAATTCGTTAATTCTAATTGCTACCATTTGACGAGAAACATAAGCTGGGATTACCGTAAATGATAATGTTGTAAGGTATTTGGATATAGAGAAAGAAAGATGTCTTAGATTCCTTTTTAAGAATTCCGTAGGGAGATGCTATTAGATTTCTCGTATCTGTGTGTTAATGCCATCCACAGCTCAAGGCAGAAATCGGCCCCCTTGAGTAAAATTTTGTTAGCTTCCCATGACTTAGAGGATTGTGGAAAAAATCCATCTTCGGTCAAGCGACATGACCAGGTGAGAAAAAGTGGTAATTAGACAAAATTAGGATCTACCTATAAAATAGAATCGATTATGCTGGGAACGAATATGATGTTCTCGACCAAAAGCATCCACTTCGGGTTCAAGATGGCCACAGAAACGTCCGAATGCTGCAAAAAGGTGCAAATTGTACGGGGGTCGCAAGGTTTTGTGTTGACTACAACACTGAATTGACTTATTCTGACATACAATCCTATACTTCCAATAAGCAGAAGAATTAAAATTAAACTAGTGTTTTTCACATTGGAATTTCAAATGAATACAATATCTTTTAGATCTTTTCTTGTCTGTGGTTAGGAAATTTCCGTTCATTTCCCAATTAAAAATTTTCGTCCTAAATTATTTTTATTTTCACAACTCACTAAAGAGACAATATAATTTTAACCCAACTTTTCTGTTTGCATTATTATTATTAGACTATTATTATTATTAGTTCGTATAAATCATTCAGGCCCTCATCTAACGCTAGCCCCGTATATTCCAATATTATTGAGCACAAACGATATTCAGTAAAGAAGTAAATGGAATAAACAGCAAACAAAAGAAAGAAGAAATGTCTAATAACGTAAAAGAAATGAGTGTCAATCAAAAGCAATGAATAAAACTTCGATGATAAAACTGTTTATAGCTTTTTAAGTCTGTGTCTTCGACGCTTCGCTTCTCTTGTGCGACTAAACAAATATTTACAAGTTTTGTGATTTACCATTCAGTTCTAGTTAGAAAGTTCGTGTTCCATTTTACATTCCGCTACTGACGACAATGGTAGGCAATTAATTAATAAAGAAAAAGATTATGTAAGAAAGAAAAATGAACAAAATTGAATATTTACTTCGAGAATTAAAAATTAATATTAAATAAAATACATTTTTTTTATTGAATTCATTAGTAAAAATAATTTAATCCTTAATTTTTACTGTTGCTATTTAAACCTTACTTTATTTGCTGTGCACGAAAAAGAAATCTTTTTTTTTTAGTCATGCCTTGTTTATTCTTAAGTGGGCAAATCTAATTAAGGTTTTAATATTTCTTAAATTTATTTTTTATATAAATTGTGTATCTGTTATTTTTAAAATCATTTATTAAATTAATTTGTTATTTTGTTTAATCGAAAGGCTACCGCAGTTTGTTTTGGGTTTTTTTTATTAAGGAATTCTTTCTTTTTTTTTAGGTGATTTATTTGATTAATAAGACTACATATATTTAGGATAAGGTTACGACTAATTCTTCATTTGCAGCTTTTCGTGTTCGTCTTATTTTTCAGTTGTTTAGTTTCGCATTTGTTCTTTTAATTATGAAAAGCGAATTGATAGTGACCCAAATAGTTCCTCCAAGGACATTCATTGTTAACATTTTCTTCTCCTTTTTTTGCTATAATTTAAGTAGAAATCGTGTTTTTCCTAAACCCGCAGCAAATGTGTTTCAATATCACTGAAAAAATGCAGAGACAGACCATTTCAAAGCTCAAATGATATTAAGAGATATAATTATGTAGAATTATTGCCTCGAGAGACAATTACTTGCATAATAGCCAAGACAGAAAAAAAAATATACCATTACAGAATTAACAGCAAAAAATGATAAGCAAATTTTACATTGCTTGCCAATTGTGACATAATTTTCTTTTTGTTTCAGTGATTTTTGAATTACCTTTTTCAGTTGTTTGTTTCTTCCGTCTGTCATAAGTTCAGAAATTAATTGGACTGAATTTTGTTGAGTTTTACTGCTTTTAAGACGAATTCTTGCTACATCAGAGATCAATATTGGATGTCAAATGTGTATCAGTAGAGGTAGTAGCCTCTAATATTATGATTCGAGTGCCTTTTTGCCATGTTCAATTGTTAAATTTTGGCAACTGATAACTCGGACCCTATTGCATATTTTAGAATGATTTTTTTGCAGACTAGTTCAAAACATCACAATCTACATGTGTATCAAAAATAATTAAAATCGAACTAACCCAAATGAAAATCTGTTCATATCTTGTTCCTGTTCTTGTTACCCTTTACTCGGCCGGACCTAGAGCCAAAACTATAGCACCTAGAATTATGATTAATACGTCATTAAATTCGTCTCGTTATCGCGGAGGTTCCTCGTCAAGTGCATGTTTTTGATATCTATGCTGGTTTCCGAGAATATTCCCAATAATTTGGCACCAGTATAGCCTACAAGCTTATATAGGACATACACAGTGCTGATTTTTATAGGACCTTCCATAAATAAGCGGTTTACTAAATTTTAAATCAGTTACAAAATGAAAAAACAAACAAACAAACAAACCGTATAGTATTATGAAATGTGCTGTATAAGTTAACATATGTATGCGTTTACGCTAGAATGACTACTGCTTCATACTGATACTTTAATTTAGCTAGGCTGTACTGAGGTAAATTAATAAAAATAAGTACTTTCAAAAAAGTGACAGACATTGAAAATAATAATAATAGTGGTTAGATTAAAACATATTTTCTCAAAGCAAAAAAAGTTTCAACAATTTAGTATTTACAAAAACATTACTGCTGCTGTGACATAAAAAAGGAGAATTGTGATTCAAGTTTATTAAAAGTTTAAATCCTAAAAGGCCCACGGAAAAAGTTTTAATTTTGGGTTGTAGGCTGAACAAAATTAGGAAAAACAAGAAACTTTCTTTCAAAACTTTCTAAACAAAATTCTCTAGCAAAACTTTCTGAATTGACATCCTTGTTCCATCCAAAAGAAAAGAAAAAAAAAATATTAGAACATCGGCATCTTCTCCAGAACAACATTTCAAACACTGATGTTGTAGATATTCTTATTATCCTTAGTGCTATTGCAATTGCTATTAAATCTATTCAGTTTTATTCTTCACAGTAAAAGGCTATATGATTATTGTTAGTAATACCTTGCCTCTGTTGCAGTTGAATCTATCTATAATTTTTGGTTTCGTTTTCTGAATCTTTTGTTATTCATTTCTAAATGGCTTAACCTTGCACCTTAGAAGATATGTGATAACCGAAATGAAGAGATTATAACAATAATGAAATTACAAAGATAATAATAAACGGTAACTATTTAATCGTTTATTAAATAATTTGTAAAATTGACTTTAAATAATTATATTTGCTTCTAAGATATATTTCCTTTTGTTCTCTGACTCTTCTACACTCATTGTATGAGTTTTGAATGCATGAGGAGCAAAGATTGATGGAACAAACAGAAAAAGCATTTTTTTTTTTCTTTTAACTTTCCAATCGGCATCTTCCAACAACACAGTTAATTCGTTTCGTTGTTATAGTCCGTGGTAGCGCCATTCGCCGTCTCGTGAGGCTGGTAGTGAAAGGCACAATTCGTTTCCCTCCAATGATCCTGTTAAGGAAAAAAATTACAAGCTCCACGTTTTATCTTTTTTTTTTTTTTTTTCTTTCTCAGAACACAAATGAAAAGAGTTATCAAATATTGTTATGTCTGTATAATATATCATCATCTCTTTTTTTTGTCTCCTTCATACAACCATATATTTGGGTCGCAGAGGATTAATTCTAAGATCCTAAATATAGATTATTTTAACCTTAAAAATAATCATAAACAGTCGAAAGAGGAAATGGAAAAAAATGTTAGAAGGGAAATAAGAAAACAAAGAATTTGGAATTTTATTCATATCAAACAATCCTTGAATAACATTATAAGTTATTTCACTTTAATAATCCACTTCGTTTTACTAAAAAAATTTTTAGAAATGCTAATCAAGGATAACTCCAATTAATGTTTCTACATCACTTATTATAGTTTAACAAGCATTGTTACATCGCGATCCAATCAAAGTAAATCTAATTTACTTAAAAATTAACTAAATACTCTTATTAAGAACGAATTTGAAAAATTCCTGACGTTTCAATTAGACTTTTAGAAAAACTTCGGTTTCTCTCTTACTGTAAATTCAAAAGGAAACTGAAATATATTCACACTTGTTATTCAACAAATTCGCTAATTTTTATTTCTTAAAAAAAAAAACAAAAAAAAAAAAAAAAAAAAAAAAACAAAACCAACAACATTGGATACAATTTTTAATAAATTTCAAATAAATTTCATTTTTATTCATGTAGCTTCAATTTATGCAAATATTATTTGTTTATTTCATTCTGTATTTCAGTGATTCCGACATTTTAGCTACCTCATTATTAAACATATTCATTAATTAATATTTATCAGTAGCGTAGGCAGGCATTTCTTTCAAATTCAATAATAAATTTAAACAAAATAAACAAAAAACTGATCATGTAATAACTTATTCACTGTTACTATTAAGGATAGTATATTTAATAAAAATAAAAAGAGTACTCTGTTGTTGTTTTTTTTTGTATGTTAACTGTCCCCATCGTAACAGAACTGATGCTAAATGACTAATTTATTCTCATTTATGACATTTCTTTCTTCTATTCTTTTATGAATTAAAGCTAATTGAGATTTAATGTAAACTTCCATCTGTTTAAGTTTACAAGATAAAGAACTTAATCCATCCAACAAGAGCTAAAAATCGATCAAATAAATTCCACCTTTTAGTTCACCCTAACGACCCCTTTTCTTTTATTTTTTATTTTTGTAACTAATACAGAGGCCATGATATAAATCATGGAAAAAATAGCTCAGATCGACTAAGCGTATACGAACTTAATGAACAAGTTGACACAATAAAACACTGAATAAATATGGTTATGAAGGCTTAAGTTTTTTTTTTTTTATGTTTCACATAAGATATTGGAACCTGTTTGGGAAATAAGTTTTATTTCCTTCCCTGATTTAACAGTTATTAGCTTAAATTGGGTTTTGGTCGCCTTTAAACAACTGTAAACAGAGAACTTTGACTCCGAAGTTGAGTGCAAAAAAAATAGGAAATTAATATTATTTATATCTAAAGGAAACAAATATGAAATTCTAAAGAATTGATTTGAAAGGTGTTCATTGTTAAATTATAAGAAATATCTATTAAAAAAAATAAATGTATTAATAACTATAAACGAAATGTCCAATCAAAAATACAAAACATGTAAATATTTCGTGATTTGACTCCATATTAAATAGCTTTTAAAATTGTAATCCTTACAAAAATTATGTAAGGTCTCAACAAAAACAACTAACTGCATATTAAACGCTGTTAAACATCGTATTCTATTTACGACTCTTTTTAAAACTCCTTTAAATGACACTCGAATTCTTTAAAAAAATAATATGTTTTTCTGAATTGTTTGGGCAAAAAAAACCAGAAACAAAAAAAAAAAAAAAAATCACCCCAGACAGACTGTATTCAATCTCCAATGGTGATTTATTTTTCAATATTTATTTACTACTAGAAGCTTTTTTTAGGTTTAAAGGACAATGAAATGGATAAAAGAGGAGATTCCTTTTCAATTTCTAGCAAACGGTGTTTTGTTCTGTAATTAGGCTAATTTCTAATTGGCAACAACGACTATATTCAATTATGATAACAAGAATCTGCGAAACAGGTTGAATGGGGGATTAACACAAAGAGAAATTATTCTTCTTAATTCATTTCCCCATTCACTGTTACCTCGATTTCTTGTAATTCATTTTAAATCGCTACTTTACCTCCTATTACAATCCTCACTGTTTCCACAGTTAAAAAACAAGTCAATGACTTTTTTCTTCTCTTAACTGCATTTGATGACGTAACAACACAACATTGACATAAATTCCCAGTATTGTCATCATTATTTAAACTTGACTATTAAAGTGCCACAATATAAAGGAGGAACGAAATCAAAAGAATATTTCCCCCGAGATTTCGTTGCTGATGGTATTCCATAATGAGAAAAAGAAAACAGAGATAAAAAAAAATAGAAAGTTAATGAAAATAATCTAATAATTAGATTCACGGTTTCCGGCGTTAAACATAGCTAATTTCGAAATTGGCTTCTCACGCTTTGAATTAATATCTAAAAATGAGTTTTATAAACTAGAAATTCACGTCTTAAAATTAAAAATTGAAACCTTCTACGTTTAATGTTATTTTATGGACATTCCTTCATTCTGCAAAACCTTCAAGTTATTGTAGACAAGAAGAATTAAAAAGATGACGTGAGTTTTTGTTGTTGTTATTTTCATTTTTTTTTATTATTAGAAGGTTTTTAATTGAAATAATTGAAAGATTTTAATCCCAAATTTTGATTATGTCAATGAATTTTTATAAAAATATTAAGTCATACTAATGCCAAACAAAAGAATTATGAACAGTAAAATAGGTCGAAAAGAAAATTGGCTGCACCTTAGACGCGAAAAATCGTCTTAAATTAAGTTCCCATATTTATTGTTAACTTATATACATTACATAAAAATGCGAATAAGCAGAGGATTTATTTTAATTCTCTCGATGGTGACGTCTTTATTCACCATTGATAAACGAGTCACAAATATCAGCAGCTTCCCTCAATTGTTTAATAAACTTAGGCCTCTTTCAGAAATTGGATTTTTTTTTTCCATTTTATTTTTAGAATACATCGAACTTTACATCTGATTAGTTTACGATTAGTTCTAAGTGAGGTTCGCTAACCTATGGCCAAAGGCTTAAAAAACCTCAGTGAAAAAAAAAAAAGTATCAGATTCCAGTTTTTCCCTGATAATTTCAGCAACATGATAAATCAAAATATTATGTCTAATTATGAGTTATAATCACAATGGGTTTAACTTTAAAGAGAGTAATTTAAAAAAAAAAAATCGTTACTTTTAAGATTTCGTCTGTATCTTAAAACTGACTTTCTTTAAAATAAAATAAGATAATTTCTTTTCCTTTCTGCGGAAATTTCCTTTCTTTCATTCTTTCGACTATTTTCATTCTATTATTTAAATGTGGAGTTAATGGTTTATTGCTTTCAAATTTAGTAATTTCAACTGCTTCATTGTAACCACAACAACGAATCTTTCTCTGGGTGTGACTTGGAAGTGCTCTTTTTATTATAATTTTACTAAGTTTTTAGTGCTACTAGAATCGTTTGTAATGCATTCGAGTGATCAATGCCACGGTGAACAGAGAAGTTGATTATGAATAAACGGCGTAGCTGCCTCTCCCTTGATCTTTGGGCGGAGCTGTTACTGATAACCACCGGAAGAAAAAAAACGAAAGAAAGATGAACACCACACCCCGAGGAAAAGGAAAACTTCCTATTGTAAAAGGGAAGAGAGAAAAATATACGAAAGAGATAAGACCAGTTTAGGAGCTATTTACTCAGAAACTAGTCAAATGTGTAATGAACTCTGTCAGGATTGTTCCTGGCTGAACATTATTGTTCTCCTCAATGAACCGTCGAATAATTCCGACCGTAATAATCCATAGAAAGGGTCAATGACTCAGTAGAGACAGACGCAGGAGACTCACACACACAGATGAAAACGCTTTCAAATTCTCCTCATCACAATCCAATTGATATCAACTCAGGCTAAGCATAGTTTTTCTCTTCTTTCTCTTCGCTATATTTGCTGTCTTTCTTCGGCAGTGAAGCACAGACACCGTTTTACACTACTGACGAACCATCACTGACACCCACCTGCCAAAGAGAACTGAGTCTGGGCTGAGCCCCGATGATCTCAGAAACTTTCACTTAACATTTGAAGAAATATTTTTCATCAACAACAACATAAATTAGCTTAGTTTGATTTCGAATTCGGTAATTTTTGTTTAAATGTAGGCCTACTTTCCATCTATTCTAAATAAGGACCGCTCCCTTACATTTCTGAATACAATTTTACATTAAAAACAGTTAGTGAAAATATTTCAGAATTCTTCTCAATTAATGTAATGAAAACACTGACACATATCATTATTATAAATAAGCCACGTGTTTTTTTTTTTGTCTTCTTTTTTTTTGGTAACTGTCCAGTTTATTCTGTTAAGCACTTCTAACGAACTTAACTATTAAAAAACATGTGACAAAAGATATGGTGTAAATAACTGTAATGCTATTGATTTCAATAACATTATTTTAGAAGACAGGTTTACTGGGTGTGAGACACACATGGGTCAAGTTCACGAAGTTCACGAAGTGGATGTGGAAGGTGATTCAGTAAAAGATTCAACAAAAGAAGAAACATCAATGGAAGAAGACGAATTAAAAAGAGCACAAAAATCTGAGATAAAAAAAAATGATGGTGATTGATGGAATTTTTAATAATAGAATAGAAAATGAAATTTTCATTGAAGAATTTAGACATAAACTTTGAAAAAAGATTTGGATAAATATTAATGTTATTAGTTGTAATACTAATAGTCTATTTCTAATAGATATTAATGTTAGAATCTTGTTTAATATCTTTTGCAATTGGCTCAGACTACAGTTATACAAATTGAAGAAATATATCATGATTCGATAAAGAAGTGTGAATAATCTGTCAAAAAGAGTAATTTGAAGCTTCTGCAGCATGGACCTCTGATATAGGCGGCAAATCACTTTCTGATCGCATTTATTTACTTTTAAATCTAACTATTACGAAAACTCAAAGATAAACAACAATTTCTCACTAATATTTAATTAGTGAGGTTTTTTATTGTTTATTTTTGCTTTTGAGGCATCGCTGCGATTCCGATGATAAACAAGATATCTTTACAGATATTTAGTTATCCATGAAAAAAAAAAAAAAAAAAGACCTGTGATGTTTTCGAACTGTTTATTTAATTTATTTCTAATACTTATTTTTCATTAACTGATGCATGATTTACTTCATCCAATTGCATGCCGGGAGATCCTAATTGGAATTAAGCAAATCAAATATAAACATCACTGGAGAAAAATCAGTACCTGTGTCTAAGATGCTTTTAACTGTAGGAATGCAGATTGAGGATATTGTAAATAAATATCTTTTAGCGAATTAATATCGTTCACGTCTGCTCAAAGATTACAACTCTACTGTTTAACTTACTTGTATTTATATCTATTGTATTTCCAAATCAATGACCTTTTCTTGTACCATAAAGAAATTCTTATGCTTCTCTTAGTTAAGGGCTATTTGTTATGGCTTCTGTAGCACAATAAGATACCTTACATTTAAATGGCTCTGAAAAGGATTAGGCTTATTGTAATCTTTCCTTCGTATAAGATTGACTTAATGAAATCAATAAGTGTAAAATTGGCGTTAATGTTATTGTAAAAGTTTACAATAAGAAGGCTTGTAAATTTAGAAAATCAATGTTATTTTTTTTTTCTTTTAAGACAGAAGATTGTCAATATATAATCTATGTAAGCTGTTTTGCAGAGAGCAGTGTTTGAAAATGATGTAATTTATATTGATTGTAAGCCTTTATTTTAGACTGCAAATGAATAACTTCAATAACAAACGTCTGCTGATTTAGTCTAGTGCTGTTTTTTTTCATTACCATCCTTGACAATTTAATGCTGAATGCTAACTTAAAAGTGCAACTACTGCATGATTTTAGTTTTTAATTTAAGCAGTCGATCAGTTCTTAAGAAAATTCAAATAAATAAAAGATAGAAGGAAACATAAGATCAAAATAAGATAAGTATCGAAATTTCAAATGAAGAAATGGGGGAGCGGATGGATACAAAAGTTAACAAAAACTAAATTTAGAGAAATATGAATAACTTTGACATCGAATGAAAGAAAATAAAAATAAAAATGAAAGATATTAAAAGTTGTCATAGCTAAAATTAACTATTTAATTCCTAATAGTAGAATGGTATCGGGGAACAGTGGCTCTCTTTTAACAGAATGTACTGGTAGTGATGTTCATCCTATGTTCATTTTGAAGAAATGTCGTAATTCTTATTCCTTCCATTTTTCTCTTAAACCCTTAACTGAAATGTTTCAAAGGAAATACTTAATATATAAGTAAAAATTATGAAGCACAACTTTTCATAATTTAATCCTCAAAAATTACCTAATTACCTAACAGGACTGTCTTAAACAATAATAATAACAAGAATATAATTTAAAAAATCGCCATGTTTATAAGAGGGAAATAAAAAGATAAAAAAAGGCCATTCTACAATTTATGTGAATTAATTTGACGAGTTCATTGGAATTCATGAGCGTCCAGCGTAACGAATGAGACGGTTCTTTGAAGACGATAACAGTAGTAACGTTTCATGATGTAACAGTTCGTCCTTGGGAAATAATGAGCGATTTGCTGTGATTTGAGTTAAGAATAATTCATATTTTTAAACTACTAATGTTCGTTACTTATTTACATACAGATTAAGCTGTTAACCGAGCTTACAGTAATTTAATCAATTAATCAAAATATTTGGATCTTAATTAGTTTTTATTTCATCGTCCCAGTAAAATTAACATTTATCTGAAACTTTCCTCTCATTCACAATAAACTAATAATAAAATTGATAAGGGTCTTTTGTCTTTTGGTGACATCTTAGCGACTTCACTAAAAAGTAAAATTCAACATTTAAAATAAAGAAAAAAGTTATAATATTAAGCATCAACATAATCAACACAAATAAATGTAATAAATACATAATACATTTATTGAAAAACGCAAATTTTCGAAGAGAAAAAATCGTCTCTTCTTCAAGCCTACATGAATAAGTAACGAAAAAAGAAATTTTAACAACAAACTAAGGAAGATTACGTGAAAACTACATAACATACAATTTACAACAAATTACAATAATCTGATAGTAACGCAAAGATTCAACGATCAAAAACATCAAATTTAACCTTGTTATTACAACGTGAACAATTTCTATCAATCATCTCATTAGCCATTGCTACTATACGTTCATTCACTTGTACTCTCTCATTCCTGTTTAAATTTCTACTTTTTGTGTTTCTAATGTATGTACTTTCTATTATTTTTCTTGTTTTAAGGTCTTTTTGAAGTATGGTGTAAACAAAAAAAAAAGTTAATTGACAACTGCCATTTGATATTTTAGTTCTCGAATCAGACAGCAAAATACGGAATTAAGAAGGGATAAGTTCATGAGGTGTTTTTGCTGTGGGTAAAGGGCTAAGAGCAAAAGTTTCAAAAAACTTTTCAGAACAATTACTATCCACAAGTTGAAAGCGAGACCCTGGTTGTCTAATAATAAATTACAAACTATGAAATACAAAAAAAAAATAAAAAAATCTAACATTTAAAATATAAGATATTACTTTCAACATAAAATTATAATTCTCTTCAGTGTATTTTAATCCTAAAGCAATTAAATACGAAAAAAAAAAAGAACTAAATTAATAATGAACTGGGTTTCGCCTGATAAGAGGCCAAAAGCTTCGCTCGAGGAAACAATAGGGCAATATATTATCCCAATGTAATTAAAAGGAAGAGAAACCCAAGGCAAACAGTAATTACTTTGAAAATGTAATGCAATCATTTCCGAATCTTTATTTGTTCCGCATTGTTATCTTAGTTATAATTTATATAGACTATGAGGATAAGATATTTTGATTGATGTAATTTCAAATAACCAACATCGATGTTATGGCTTTAACCGATTGATTGGAATTGAAGAACAATTCTTATGTTGAACTAGTCGGCTGCCCGTCGCTTCGCTCCGGAAGCCTCGCGTATGTAATGGAAAACAATTGGTTATTTATTAAAAAAAAACACACACACAAATTACATCAAGTAAAATAAAACTAAAATTTTTAAAATTTTTTTTTTTTTTTTAAATTTTTTATGTCTATATTCTTTCAATCCACGACTGCTTTTAGAATCAGCGTGTGAATCATATCTGTGATATATTTTTATTTTTTATAGAGATTAGAATGTAATCCTTGTGGTCTAATGCCTAAGACGTCTAACTTCGGAGCAGAAGGTTGCATGTTGGATTCCAATAGATAACTTGTAGAAATTATTTCTATTTTTGTAAATTACAATAATTGCACCAGACAGACAGAGAAATAAAAGATTTTATTAATATAGATACACTTTTCAGTGGCTTTTGAGGTACAAATAGTGAGTTTTCAGTATTCTACTTAATAGAAATAGTGCTTCTTTCTTTCTTGAGTCTCTTTTATTTCCATTGATACTTTACAGTGGTTTTTGAGTTATAAATAGTGATTGTTTTTGAGTAACAAAAAGTAATTTTTCAGTATTCTACCTAACAGAAATAATGATTCTTTTTTTTTTTTTTTCTTTTCTTTTTTATCCAATTCCAATTGATACTTTTCAGTGGTTTTTGAGTTACAAATAGTGAAAATTATCTACTAATCTAGGCCATCAGATTGTTCGATATAGATATTTGAAGAAGAGATGTTAGGATGGACGTTGGTTGATATAGATGATAAATGACGATCATAGCTTGTATACGAAATTCTTCGCGACAAATTGATTGTGACTATTCTTTAGAGTGAAGATAACCAAATTCTGTTGAATTGTGACTCAAAGACATAAAGTTGTACGTGAGTGAAGACAACGTTTTCCAAATACAGTATATGGCAACTTTATTTAGAGTTTGTCCTTGAGCTTTATTGTTAAATATCGCATAAGAAGGTCTGATCGGAAATTGTTTTCTTGTGAAAGTGAATGGAAGTAGATTATCGCATGGTTCCATAGACATCCTATGGATGAAAACAAAATCTCCTTTGTGAGTTCTGTTATAATTTCGGTTTCTATGAGATCATTATCGAATGAACGGTATTTAAGTTAAGTTCCATTGCAGTATGCAAACTTGGGATTGATGTTTCGCAACAATATAATTGGAGATCCAATCTTCAATGAAAAACGATGTTGAGGAATACCGCTGAGATTCAATGCGTTCAGATACTCAGGCAGATAGAGATGTTCGTGTGGTGGATTATCAGAAGTGTCAATTTTATTCGCACTTGTATGCTCTGTAGTCTCTCCTTGTATTCTTAGACTTATCAATCGATTGATGTTATCGAAACTCTCGTTCATCTTGGTCGATGAGCCGCATATTTATCGTGAGTTTTTTTACTTTGATGTGATTCTAGCTTTATGAGTTACAAATAGTGATTTTTCAGTAATCTATCTAATAGAAATAGTGCTTCTTTCTTTCTTGACACTCTTTTTTTTCCAATTGATACTTTTGAGAGGTTCTTGAGTTACAAATAATGATGGTTTTTGAGTTACAAATAGTGATTTTTCAGTATTCTACTTAATAGAAATACTGCTTTTTTTCTTTCTTGACTCTCCTTTTTTATTCCAATTGATACTTTTCAGTAGTTTTTGAGTTACAAATAGTGATTTTTCAGTATTCTACTTAATGGAAACACTGCTTCTTTCTTTTTTGACTTTCATTTTTATTACAATTGTTACTTTTCAGTCAAAGTCAGTTCAGTTTTTACAGATAAGTCAAAAAAGCAATATGAAGAGAGTTGTAGTTCCCATAACCTAATGGATAAGATATC
>JAFIDM010000001.1:65961139-65997423 GCA_023159025.1 Thereuonema tuberculata
AATATGAAGAGAGTTATAGTTCCCATATCCTAATGGATAAGATATCTGACTTCGGATCAGAAGGTTGCAGGTTCGATTCCTGTCGCGGATGTTTCATTGGAAAATTTCTTTCTATTTTTCATTCTCAGAGAAAGCTGCGCCGGACAGACAGACAGACAGACAGCCAGGCAGAGAAATAAAAGATTTTAGTAATATAGATTGTTACTTTTCAGTCAAAGTCAGTTCAGTTTTGACAGTTAAGTAAAAAAAAAACAATATGAAGAGGGTTGTAGTTCCCATGGCCTAATGGATAAGATGTCTGACTTCGGATTCGAAGGTTGCAGGTTCGATTCCTGTCGCGGATGTTTCATTGTAAAAAATTCTTTCTATTTTTCATTCTCTCAGAAAACTGCGCCGGACAGACAGACAGACAGAGAAATAAAAGATTTTAGTAATATAGATTAGAAAGATTTAAACTCATCTTCAGTTCTTCACCAATGGCTAAATACATGTAAAAATACATAAAACTATTTCAAATTATTAAAAATAAGGCATACAAAATTTAGACATATAAAAAAAAAAATCACAATAACGATTTCTTTAAAGCAGGGATGTCAAAACTCATTTATTTCAAGGGCCACAATATTATTGTGAAGGACTTTCTATTCAGAAATTTAATTAGTTAATCTAATGAAAGGGTTGTTTTCAAGTAACAGAATATTAAGTTTGTTCAATGGAATTTTAAGTTTATGTTAACGGAATCCATTGAAAAAAACAAGTAGACCTTTTCAATATTAGTGTTTGGATATGACTCTTTTTTTTTTTTTTAACCTCGACTAATAGATTAGAGCAAGGGACCTCTCAACTACTGATTGTTACTGAAAGTCTATTAGGGTGAAATACTTTGAGAACTGCTGTTTTATAACAACTTTGTCGTTTACAGGAGTCAAAGAAATGAAAACTGAAGATAAACTAATCTTTCTTAGCTTCGTTTACGACATTATCCTGTAATTTTATTTTATTTTTTTTTAAAAATGAGTTAAGTGAATTTAAATACGATGCTACTTAAGTTATTTAATTAAAAGTTACTAAGTATTTTTATTTACACTTAAACTGAACTTTGGAATTTCATAACAATTCCAAAATAAATTTTATTACTTACAAGATCATAATTGTGACTAAGTTATATTAACATATGTTACTAATTGTTATTAATTTTAGAACAGAATGTCTTAAATTGTTGAGAATAGTATTTATAAACAAAACTATAAATTGAACAACTATATTTTAACAATTTAAGAAGATGGCATTTAATCATCAACAAGTTAGACAAATCCAAGGCGGGCTGCATTTCGAAAACATTTTTGTGTTATCTGTTCATATTTACATTGAAAATAAATAAATAAATAAATAAATAAATAAATAAATAAATTATAATAAGTGACGTTTAAGTCCAGTGTTGACGTTAAGTCATTTAGTTTTTTAATATTAATGGTATCGCTTGATTTTATAAGTTCTCGACAAATAAAGATAAAAATAAAGGAAATAAATTAACATAGTAACACAGAGTTTGCAGAAAATAAAATTAAAAGAAAAACATAAAAATAATAGCCAAGTTCAAATACTATTAACAAACTTAGCTCTCATATTTTTAAGAACTGTCGGAAAGTTAAAGAATATCTGCAAGAAAATCAACCATTAAATCTAATTTAAACCATTAAATGTAATTTAAGTTATTTCTGTTATGATTAATTCACGACTTTATCAATTTCAAATTCTTGCAACTTTTGTCTGTATTGACTTATTTTAAGGTATTTTTGTGTCACCACTAAGCGTGTGACCGTGATCTGATTTACTCTCCACGCATTCATGAGCACTGGAGGATCCAAAGTACTTTCTCGATTTACACGGGATTAAAAGTGCAAAAAAACCTACGGTTGATCTTCACGTACCACGACAATTTGTTTTCGTATGTCCTCGATGAAATATTTTACAACAATTTAAAAAAAAAAAAACCGTCACCAAATAGTTGCTGTATTTTTTTTTTCTCTCTGACCTTAAAATTATGATCGAGCCATACCTGTGCGTTCCACTACCTGGTTAGGTGACAACAATTACGTATATATATAGTGACAAGCAATAATAATAATAAGAAAAACAAAATATTCCTGTTTTTTGTTGTTGTTTTTTTTTTTTTTTGTCTACAAGCCTGAAAAACCAATTGTCCTCTCTCCCTCTCGGATCTGATCCCATGGCAATTCCCTTCCTAATTTAAAAAGGAGGATTGAATACAGATTTTTCTATTATCATTTTCTTTCTTTGGATAGACTGTACTTATTTTTTTTTTTGCAATTCAACATAGATAATAAATTATTTAATAAACGCTTCAGAATCTTTTTACTTTTATTAGAAGTGTATTTCTCTCTATTACATAGAAATATATTTAAAATTTTCTTATCACTACTACAATACTGTATTTTCTAACATTCAGTTAAATCAATTTCTCCGATGTCAGAATTCAATTAATACTGAAAGAAATGAAACAATAGTTTCTTAACATTTGGCAAATATACATAAAATATAAAAATATAAAACCCTAATGGATAAACTTACATCAAATATCCTCAAATGAATTCCATGTTAAGGAAATTTTCACCTTAAAACAATTTCCAAAATGATAAAAAGATCTGAAGTTTTTCGATTGTCGTTCAGATAGAATTCTGAAGTGGATATACATTGTTATTAAATTCTACATTTTTTTATTAAATTTAAAGCAAATAATTCAAATGAATGCAACTGTAGTTCTTAACATAAATTACTGATGCATTGGAAGATTTAAATCTATGGTTGACATCACATTTTTACAATTAAGTCGAATCGTGTCAAACACATTAACAAGACATTACTATTTCAATCTAAAGAGATATTTTCCTTTACGATGTACTAACTTAACAAGATGACTTTTGTTTTATCCATTACATTTTCATTGCTGTAAACTGACTTTAAAAACTATTTGTCAAATTTACTTCAATCGATAACATTTATTAGTAGGGTTAAAAATTAATTAAAAATCTTCCGATAAGATAAAAAGTCTAAATAAAATAATATATTTAAAGAAAAGTAAACTAAAATTTAGTCATCTTGTATTTGGTCAAATGATTTAACTTCATAAGTTACTTTTAATTTTTTTTTTTTATAAATTCTAAAAAATTGGTTAAATATTCTCAAGATTTCAATCATGACTGGCAAATTGATTTCACTGCAATATTTGTTGTTTCTTTTAGTAATATTCATTTCTTAATGATTAACTTCAAAAATTAATAAAAATCGTATTCGAAAATAGGTTGATTTTTACAAAAGCAACCGATTTCGACGAAAACGCTGAGGGTGTAAATAAATTTTCATAATGAAAAAGAAAAATTAAAATTTATTTTTGAACAATAAACTTAGCTGCCTTCTATTAGAATTTAGTTAATAAAAACCTTAAAAATTTAATCTGTTGAGATAAAAATCATTTTTTTTTTTTTTTGCAGTTTCAGTTTTATGCAATTTATTTACATTTTAATTTAAAGTTGAGTTTTGATTTGAGAAAAGATTAAACAAATGGATTTTAAATGAGGAAGTATTTTAGCGTCGTGAACTTTCAATTGTTGATCAATTAACAGTCATTCTATTGTTAAGTGAAATAGATGACAAGAAAAAAAAAAAGAAAAAAATGATAGTTTAAATTGAAGAACTGAAAGGCCTTTTTCTTTAACTGAATGGAATCAGAGCTTAAGTGAAGGTCTTTCATAAATCCAGAAGCAAAAGTAAATAAATAAAATAAAATACATAAAAAGCCAAAAATATTCAGTGTAAGTTAAAATTTGTAGATTCTTCTGTACACTTGGAAACTTTCCTATATTGTTTAAACCAAAAATGTCGTGAACACTTTAAGAACCACAATCAGTCTTAACCTTAGCCAAGATTCAAAATGTGTTGTTGGTTTTGAGTTCAGCCATAGCTAACGATGGGGTGGAAAACAATAGTTACCCGCCGTGGGAACGCAAGAGATGGAGGATGTCATGCAAAACACTTACGAGGGCGTGCAGGTGGAAACCAGGTCAGAAGAGAAACAGCAGCTTTTTGACCTCGACGATTCCAAAGGCGAATTCTGTTTTGTTCTGGTTTCTTCTTTATGATTTGTAGATAAAAGGACTGGAAAGCATTTGATTAGAATAGATGCAACAAAAAGAAAAGATAATGGAAGAAGCGATTAATGGAAAAAGTGGGAATTAAGATGGATTCAGGATAGGAAATTAAGGGCGGGTTTAAACGAAAACCATTCATAAAGCGAAAATCGTGCACCACTTAACATTGCTTTTTGTAAAATTAAAACGTTCCAAAAAGCATAAAATTTAATGACAACTTCTTAACAGAGACTTAAACGAAAGCCTAAATCTCATTACAATGACCACCATACATTTTCAAATTCATGTCCATCACTCCGAAGACGGAAGTAGAGAGTACAATAATTGTTACACAAAATAGAGGCGTACTTAAGATTCTATTCGGGGGGAGGAGGAACAAGTTAGGGAACAGACTAAATCAGACTAGATCAGTAACAACTAAAAAGAAATTGTTTTAAAAAAATTAGGGAGGGGGGGTGGGGCTCCAGGATCTCTTCAATTATCTATCGAACCAAAAAAAAACCGAAAGCCAATAGAACTAATGATTAGTCACTAACTGTACATTTTGAGATTTCGGGAGGAGGTAGGGTGCTCCTCGGTTTCCCCACCCTCTATATAAATCCACGGTACCAAATATAGGCCTACTTATTAAATTTCAGAAATTTAAACCATGTCTCTTTCGAGTTTCTTGGAAGGGATTCAACACAGAAGTGGTTTTCACTTAGGATGGCTAACAATTGTTAAATTCAATTTTTCGTCCTAAATTTAAGTCCTCCTTGCTGAACTGATTCATTTCCATGGAAAAAAAAAAGAATGTTGTGGCCAATTTCATGAGGCCGACGATTTATAGTAGTCAACTACTCTGATTAGTCAAGTCTACTCCTTAGACAGTATCTGTGAACATAACAAAAAAATTGCCAAAAAAAAAAAAAAAAATTGTAGATTTCACGTATTTTGGGTATATCTTCACAAATTATCCCTTGGAATTTCCGAATGGTATTAATTGTTAATTGATCTCAACTCAAAAAATAACGTTTCTCTGAGAAATAAAGATGGGTAGGACCCCAAAAGTATTCCTAATTTAAATAACAGCTGAGAATAACAGTGGGATACCAAAGTTAATTCCATTTTTCTTAATTATAATGTTAGCGACATTAGGTCTTGCTACTCTTTACAAAACTTCATTCCCTCCTCCTGGTTTTAGTTTTCTTTTTCTTCAGTTTTTTTTCCCAAGACATTCTATTCCTATGGACTTTTTTTCTTTCCATTTATTTCTTTTTGTTCCGTTTCGGTTGTTTGAAATTTAAGTGAAGCGACTTTCAATTCAGTGGAACAGGTGTGGTAAAAACCATTTACTGTTACGAATCGCGCTGGGGATTAAAAAGAAGAAAAAGAGGCAAAGACAAACGGAGATTTCCTTGACTCGCTTTTACCTGTTCTTCCATGACGACGTTTCCTATGTTCAGGGCGGAAGCAAAGCATTGTTTGGTTTTGAATGAATTACTTGGACACAAAAAAAAACAACAACATAGGAATAATTCCATTTGTGTTCAGTCTAACATAAAGACCTGGGATTGATAGAGAAAGGCACTGGGCTACCCAACAAACAAACAAACAAATAAATAAATAAATAGTCATTGTTTAATAATGTTTAAAAAAAAAGAATCTCCGTTGAATTCATATAAACATCTGATGAGACAAATCCGTTTCTCTTCAATATTCCTGAAGTAATTGTTCAATCCATTCAATAATATGAATAGAACGAAACTTTGAAATTGATTGCTTTTTTGGAAAGTTAAAGGGATAGCAATAGGACTAAGGAAAAACATTAAAACTTTATGGCCTAATGGAATATAACAAGCATTATAGAAAACAAATAATGCTAAACAGGCGCTTGGCTGCGGATTGGAGGTGGTTGGTTCGATCCCCAGCCTCGGCAGAGGGCGGAGATTTTTCCTCGCTTCATTCTCCTCCAAACGGGTCCTAGGGTCTACCCAGGACTCTGTTGAATAGGTACCGGGTTTCTTTCCCAGGGGTTAAAGGCGGGCGAGTGTCGGACTGACCACTCGACCTTAACTTACTCCCGTTGGTCACGGAACGCCGGGAGCCTTACCACCCGCGATCCCAAGGGACAAAAAGGCCTGTAGTGGGACACTTTAACTTAATAATATTACACTTGCAATGAAATATCTCTCCAAGAATTAACGACTTATTAAAAGCATTCTATTAAAATCCTTACTGCCAATAGGCTAAACTCAAGAGCTTCGTTACTCCTAAAGATTGTAAAAACTGCTCTACAGAATATTTCAAAATTTCCAACAATAAAGATCAAGGACTTTTCAAGGACCTTCTCAATCAAAGTAAGAATAAGAATAAGTAAGAATAAGTATATTTTGAATTACAAGCATATGATACTTGAGCAATGGAAAAATCTGAAAAACTGTCCAGCGCGGATTGACCATCAGAAATCTGCATTTGAATTCGAGTCGTGGCGCTTAGAAGTGACATGCTAATATCTTAGCGACAACGCCATAGAAGCAATGGAAGATAAGAAATGTTACAATAATGCAGCGTAAGGTCCAAAATATGAGTGTAACTTTCGTTGTGTGTAGATTCACATGTAAAACGATGGAATGACAAATATCCATTGTCCCCATTTGAAAAACCCTTACATTTTGCTCATTCAAAATGTTGGAGGGTTGTATGGGACACCTTGTATAAGTTACGGAATAAACCAGTCTCATTTGTAATTCAACTTTCTACAACAAAATATGTAATATTACATGTTATAAACCATTATCATAAGTATTAATAACCTTAAAAAATTTAAATTTAATGCTACTTTAAGAAATTAAAATGTGTTATGAAAATAAACTGTTATCACAACTGTTTCTTTATTTGACACACTTTGGTAAACAAGTGAAAATGGTAAGCAATTAGCAATTGTTTACATAAATGCATTAATTTTTTACATTACAGCCATCGCATTTGTAAAAAAGACTGTCCTCAATATTAGCAAAATTCTCGTGGGACCATCCCAGGCACTCACTACGCTGTATCCAGTCTTCATCGAAGGATTCTTCACAAACTAGACAGTAGATAACTGTCTAATATTATTTATTTGTTTATGGGAAGTAGGGATTGTCGAAACATATAGTAATAATAATGAACCTTTTCTATCTAGTTAAGGTAATCGCGTAATTTGTGCATTTCAATTTTGTCCCATACAACCTTCAACGCATCTGTCCCATACAACCGGACTGTAAAGCAACGCAACTTTTACTCTAAAGGTCAAACTACCAATCCGATCGGGAAGAATCGCTCATAACTTCCTTACAATAACCTTTAGTTGCTACCAAGACAATTAAACCATTTGTGTACCTACTTACAAGGAAGATGGGATGGTCTAAAGTTATCTCCGTGCACGAAAATTTGGCGCAAAACCAGTAAAACACGACTCACAAGAGAACGCGTTGCAAAACAAATTCAAGATGGCTAACACTGGTCTTTGGCATCACTGCGTTCACAGCAATGCTGATGTAGGGGCTGCCCCTTGCATCGTTTGGCCAAAACCCCGCCTGTCCCATACAACATGCTGTCCCGTACTAGAGGACCTTCCCCTACGTCTGAACCTGGGTTCGAATCCCGAAGTTGGCATTTTCGCATCTTTCTTCTGTGTTTCATCTGTTTCTGCGAGGAGAATAGAGCTGCCTCCTACGGTGTATCCTGGACAACGATCCTTCGACTAACAAGTAGCTCACAATTCTCGCCCCTTCTCGAGACCAAGGCAAGCGCCAAGAGCCCGGGCATTGGAGGAAATAATAATAATAATAAAAAAACAAAACCTTTATTATTTGTGTTACTTAGTTACTTGGAATAAATAAATGCCACTCTTATTGAGAAGCTTGTAAAAACTATTCTTACAAGTTTCCAAATAGGTAAAATTCGTGGCTATTTACCATTGTTGCATCATTATTTGAATTGTTTACTTGCAAATATGTAACAATTTCCGAGATCAATTCTAATTCATAAGTTGATTTCAACGTTAAAGTAATAATAAAATTTTTCCCTTTCTCGTGTAATTTCATAAATTCGTTAGTAAATATGATTATTTGCAATAATAAAGAAAGCGTTTCTTTAGGTTGAATTGTAATGGACATTCAAGCGTTCGTATGAATCTTACGGAAGATAGGCCTAAATGAATAAGATGTTCTTGGGCGCAGTAACTAATCAATCTAAACGCGAGCATAACATCCATTGTTGGAAACGTGTTAATAACTTTATAATGCAGAAACACTCGACGAATTATTTAGTATTGCACTGTAGAATCTCTCAATGCAGATGGTTCAAGTGAACATATGTTTATCCCTTCACAGTTTCCCACGTTCTCAACGGCTGAAAATAAAATTAAGAAATGCGGAAAAATATTTATCATGAAATTGCTTTAAAATACAGTTTCAGTCATGCGTCCGTATTACATTTATCGGAACAACGAGACACAACTTCAGATTTTTCAATAAGTTTATACACTGTGTTGTCTGTCATTAAAAGAGAAGAATCGTCAGATCCTGTAATTGCAAAATTCCCGACCCACTGCAAGATACGAAGGCAAATTATGACACCCAGCATTAGTGAAGTCGCGGTATATGACGCTATAAAATATCCGCCAGTGCGAAGAGAAATGGTCAGGAAATTATGTGTCTCACAGTCAATACAGTGCGGACTGCCATTAGACTTTGCCTGGGACTGAAAGTTTCATAAAGCATGAGTTCACATCCTAAAAGAAAATCATCACAAATCAAATGAAGAAAGTTCTCCAAGCACGATCGAAGTGGCGATAGGTACAAATTCATACTATACTTGATGAGGCATGGGTGTAACTAATTGACTGTGGAAATAGAGCAATTTCTATCGTTCCACTACTTGAAAATGATAAATCGTCAATGAAGTGTTGCCCAAGGGATTTATGATCACAGCTGTTTTTAACTATAGGGGAAAGCTATGCATTTGAAAGGTCGCAAAAAAAAACAAGAAGGTCAATGCCCAGCACTACCAGTAGCCGGTTCTGATTCCAGTCAACACCCAAGAATTAACATCACGTTAGGATCCAACAGGCAAAGTCATGTGGCCAAAATATGTTGGGACTTCTAGTGCTGGATGGAGGAGAATACGAGCTATCCCTATTTCTGACATCTTTGTGAAGTCATGTGATTCTGAGCATCTGGACTGTTGAAACGGAGAGTTGAAACAGCGTGCTACGACTCTCTCAAGTCTGCAAAGAGAACAAAATACCCTCCATATCCTGCAATGCTCCCCCCTATAATGAAAATTTCGTTGCTGAGCTATTGTTCGTAATATTAGCAAACACATTTAACACATTGAGCATCATCGTTAGTGGCAGAGGAGATTTTTCATGCATGTAGATGGGTTATTTTGATAAGATGTATGTCATTCAACCCTCTGTACAATGAACAGAGGATGGAGGCTCTACAATTCAAATGATCAAGCTGAAGACTAAGTAGTAACCAGAAATTATTTTGTTTTGGAGCTAATTTTGGCTATTAAGCAATTAATTTTTAACATCCATAATTCTGAATGCAACCATCATTGTTATTATTATTATTGAAATATTGGATTTGATGGATTTTTATTCCTTCCAAAAAAGAGAGACTATTTATCAGTTTTCAGATAAATTTTTGTTGTGAACACTACAATTATTAAAAAAGTTGATTTAATAGTTGAAGGAACATTCTAAGAAATTCTAAGAAAGTTTAAAAAAACTTTCAACTGAGTAAACAGTGAAAATGATGTAAAAAATACTTATTATGATTCTGTACATAGCCGGATACTGACACTCAAGAAAATTATTGCTCTGTAACTTTGTTGCAATCAGAATGCCAAATTGGACCTGAAAACAGAATCCCAACCATTCCTTGTTAATTTAAATATCACTTACAGTAAAAAAAAAATAGCTATCATTTCCGATTGATTTTTTTTTTTAAATTTTTAATTAGAACAGAAACTTTGAATATTAAGACTACTATAAATTGAATGGTTGATATAAATTGTTCTAATACAATTCTTAAATAAAATCGATCTTTTATTTCAGAAATCCTTAAATCCAGCAGTAGTTCAGGACATGTGGAAACTGTGGCAGCACCAGACACCAGGACATTCCGTCAGAGCCTCCACACAGCCCAGTAAGTCAAAATAAGTTGGTTTTCTTCATTTGTAATATTAGATATAAGCATGCAATTTGAGAGAAGTGCCATAATAATTGATGTTGCCAAGTGAAATTTTCGCCTCTAACACAAAATTTAAATTGCTGTCAAATCAATTAATGATTGATTTGTCATTAGTCTTAAATTAAAGGATTACATTATACATTAAAAATAACTGAAAGTGAAGAAATTTATTTATTTATTTATTCTTTTTCAATAGTAACAAGATGTTTTCATTACATACAGGGTGTTTCAGAATTTCCTTCGGGATTCGGAAGTCTCTAGCTCACAGACAAGTTCGCCCACAGGGACAAGAGCGTTGCAGTGAGAAGAGTACATAATCAAGTTTTCTTTTGTCACACGCTGTGGCTTAGTTATCTGTTTCTCCACTAGGAGGCAGTATGTTGAAACATGGCATTTCAGGCGAACAGAAATCTGCAACTTGCTAAAACAGAGTCAATTGTAAGAGTAGTTTTTAGAACCAATTATCCTGTAGATCCACTGACGGACAAAACAACAAGAGAGTGGTGTAGGAAATTTGAGGAAACGGGCTGTTTGTGTGCTGCAAAATGAACAGGCAGGCCAGGGCCATTGCTGTGACTGCGGACTGCGTACGAGAATCCTTTACAAGGAGTCCTCAAAAATCAACACGTCACGCAAGCCTAGAATTACAAATGTCTCACGTTACTGTTCGGCGCATCCTATGCAAAAGACTTGCCTGTAAACTATTCCGGTTGCAGCTGCTTCAGGCTCTCACTCCTGAAAATAACAATCTCCATCATGAATTCTGTTTGCAATTTCAAGAACGTCTACAGGAATAGGCCGATAAGGTTGGGTTCAGTGATGAAGCATGCTTCCATCTTTCTGGCAAGGCTAATTGCCATAATGTGTATATTTGGGGCATGGAAAATCCTCATGCAACAGTAACACATACGTAATTCCCCCAAGGTTAGTGTGTTTTGTGCAATTTCATCTCGGAAAGAGAACAGATCATTTTTCGTTGCCAAGAAAAATGTTAATGGTTCTGTATACTTAGACATGTTACAGCAATGGCTATTGCCTAAGTTACGTGAGTGGATAGTGACAATTTCATTTTTCACAAGGACGGAGTTCTTCCACATTTTCATTTGGACATCATTTCGCTGTCACCTCAATGACACTTTACCTAACCATTGGATTGGACATACATCTAATGAAGACTCGGCACTTATTCCATTGGCTCCCAGGTCACCAGACCTCACTCCATTTGACTTTTTCCTCTGGGGCTATGTTAAAGATAAAGTTTACATGCCCCCTTTATCACGTTATTTACCAGAGCTTCGACAAAGAATTGTGGCTGCAGCTCAGTGGCGGCTCGTAGCTAAAATTAGTGGGGGTACTGTCCCAGAAAATTTTTAGCCTTTGTTTTAAAATTGTTTAAAAGGAAACAAACATATATAAAAAGAACCACCAGCACGCCAGGATCGGCACTATGGAAAAGACAATGATCTCTCCCCCTTGTGCCTTGCGTATTGCTTCCTAGCACGTCAGGATCGACACTGTGGAAAAGACAGTGATCTCTCCCCCTTGCAGCCTCGCGTGTAGCTTCCTATGTGTGCATGCGCACAACAGTCAAACCCCATGCCGCTGTAACTGTGAAGCTTCACAGTTCCATACAAAGATTTTTGTATCTTTTTCATAAACTGGGGGATGATTACTGAAAAATTAAGCTTAAGGATTACATATTGTACAAATATAAAGAAAGAATTAAAGAAAAAAGGACTCATTATATTAAATGTTATTTAATTATTTGATAATATCAAATGGAAATAGGGGATGCTGCAGTTCCACAGTGCCTATATGCGAGCCGCCACTGCGCAGTTACTATCATCCAGGTTGATATGTTGCAACGTGTGTGGCAAGAGCGAGATTACAGAATTGATGTCTGTCGAGTTACCACAGGACGACACATTAAACATCTTTAAGCTACATTAAAAACTTGATTATGTACTCTTTTCACTGCCACGCTCTCGTCCCTATTGGCGAGATTGTCTTTGAGCTACAGTTGTCCGAAATCCCGGAGAGAATTGTGAATTGCCTATATTTGTAAAAAAGTTGTGACCTACCATGATTCTAGTAATAATAGAATTCCTCCTCAATTTTCTGAAGACAATCAGTATACAATTGACAAGACATGAAATGGCTTTGCCAATAACTTAAATGTGATCCAGATCTCAGCAAAATTTGTGACTGAAACTTGTTTTCATTTTTTTCAATTAAACATTTACTGAAGAATTTTGGCCTCTCATTGTCAGATTTAGAAATTAAGTGAAACAGAACTTGAAATTAAAGAGATTTTTCAAAGGAAATACAAAATTAAATTTTGATTGATTATTATTAACTAGCAATTACTAACAAGTGCGTGTCCTCGAATGCTGAGAACCGCACGAAAATGTGCTTAGAATATAAATCGCTCATGCCAAAAACAGTGGTATGAGTCATTCTCATGAAAAAATGCACGTCTTACCATGAGACATTTGAATTGAAGGTCCAAGAGAGGAACTCTGATAACGCAAAGAAACAAAATATCGATGTAATAGGACCAAAAACACGTATATTTCAATGTCGTGACTGTATTGCTATATTTCCCTCTGCTTAAGATAATTATGCTATCTGAACAGCAAACTTTTCCTACTGACCTAATGTGTTGCACAGCGATTCAGTCTTCAAAGTGCAGGTCTTCGAATTGCACTAGCAGACAATAGCTGAATTTTTCTTTGGAATGACTCATACCACTGTGTTTGGGATGAGCGATTTATATTCTAATCACATTTTCATGCGGTTCTCAGCGTTCAAGGTCCCATACTCCCCTTGTAAGTGATTATATTTTGTACTGTGTCTCCATCATTTTGATAATGCTTAAGTCTTTATCCATTATGAATTATATTTAAAGCATATAATTCATTTAGACATTCTTTAAACATACATAAGTACTTATGAAACATTTCCCACTAATCTTCTAAATTTGATACTGATAATAGACATGCAAAATTTAGATTCATAAAAGTTTTTTTTTTTGAAAATTTATACTGAATTTACAGTTTTTTGCTGAATCCAAAATGACCTTCCATCATAGTTTTTTTTTTTTTCACAAGATGCATTGCCATTTTTACTGTATGTAGTCTGTTGAACTTTTGCAGTGAAAAATAATGAAAACAAACATGATTTGTGGTAGATACTAGATACATTATTCACAAATAGTAATATATGACTAACATATATAGAGAATAAATGAGAAACATGCACAAATTAAAATTATTGTTATATTTAAAACATATAACTGTAATACATGATTAATTTCAACTGCTGCATGCAGTCCTTATCAAATGTGTAGAAACAAGAAAAATCTCACAATATATACATAAAAGGGTGGATCGTCATCCAAGAAGGGGCCAATCGTGGACAACTTGTTAGTTCCGTAAATTTTGGTTATTCCCATCACTGTGCAATACAGGAATTCTTTCAGCTGGGTTTGTACGCCTGTGCTGGTCTTGAGGGGGTTGGGGGATATGACTAATATCTTTATTTAGTCAGATGTTGTAAGAGCTGATGGAAGGTCTTTCTTATTCTTGGAGTTATAGCCTTTATTGAAATCACAAGAGCTAAAATAGCAGTCATCAGTCATTTTTGGGCTCCCTCCAAATCACTGTGATGACCAAATCTGAAAGCTTCCTTTAGCTTTTTTCTAACAAAACTTGTAATGTTTCTTTATCATAAAATCATTGCAAAAATAACCAAAGTTATCTGGCAAATTCACACAGCCAAGCTATTCATTTTTGACAATACAATACAATACTCTCAAAATTAATGAGGTTAGAAAGCGATAAGCTTTATAATCTCTTGCTACAAGCATAATGAAAAAACGAATTTTGTAAAAAAAACGACATATGAAATTTTTATTGAGATTTTTGTATTCAGCACTCAAAAATACATAAAGAACAGATTAAGATTTTTAAGAAAGCTTTTTCATTGCAGGCCTGTGTAAGCAGATGATGGTTTGGCATTGTCTTTTAAGGAATGGAATGAAGGAAGTAATTTAGAAAGTCTGTTGAAGAGCCTATGCTACTGTTCATTTAACTTCAAAAGAACAAAAACCACATTGTTATTTAAAGTGGTTTTTAAACCTAAAAATAAACTTCAGATCAACTATGAAAACTTCTGATTAAGTACTTGTAACAGGAAAAATGGAAAAAATATAAACAATGATTTATTTAAAATTACTGAAAAATACTTACTTTCTTGTTAAATCGAAATCTATAAATGCTAATTTGGGAAATGCTAATTTGGGAGTATCTTAAGTGCTAATATAGAAAGATAATTCTAATGGTAAATATTCTATGTAGCTCGATTGTAACTTTCATTCAACAAAAAAATGCAACAAAGGACATTTCTTGTTTCCTTCCTTTTTAGGGATCGTATGGATGGAAAACCATCTTTCAGGTTTCAGGAATCTCTTGATGATGATGAAGCTCCTGCTGAAGGAAAAGAAGAAGCATCAAATCAAGGAGAGACGTACAATGGTTTTCCTGAAGGCTTCTTGGATGGACTTGAATCTGCAGGCAGCAGCAAAACTGAACCAAGTGAGCAGTAATTGTTTTCTCAGTCTATTTGTAGATTATTATACCTTACATAATTCTCAACCTGAATTGTTTTTGTGTTTTCAAAAAATTAATTATAAATTACTTATAAATTAATTATAAAGTTTAAAGAATATGTTAATATAAACGTATTTATAATTACCTTCTTTTCTAATCTGATATGAAATCACTATCTTTCTTTGGGGACCATCAACATTTAAGTTAATGAATCTTTTTTTTTAAGATTAAGTTGTGGCTGGAGTCAAGATTGTTTCAAGTCACTACTAGTTAAGGGGCAATTTCAAATCATCTGTTTTTTTAATTTTATTTTACTAATGCAGATAAAGCATTTGAAATTTTAAATATGAAAGAATTAAATAAATAGGCAATTACAATTCCTTATTATTGATTGTCTATGGTTATTGAAATTCATATTGTTTAATGAATATCAATAATAAGCGACATTTCAAGATAGGCTCCTAAAAAAAAAAAAAAAAAATTCTAAATGAATTGCCGTTACATAAAGAATTTATTGAATGTAATAGGAATCAATCCTTCATACTGTCTATAAAAAACAAAAAAGAAAAAAAAACAAAAAAAAACTGATTGCATTTTTAGTAACTTACAGTTTTATTTTTCAAGATTTAAATAAGGGATTACATTTTAAGGTAAGTCAATGACATACCCGGTATTACATCTATTTTTGGTTTTACTTAACTATTTAGCAACCATTCTAAGATGTGGTTATGTATTTTATTTGAAATGTGGCGATGGAAGGAAATTTGTTACATTAAAAAAATCTGAAATTCAAATTCTTTGGTAAGAAAAAAAAAATTCAAACTATTGTTTTCTTGCTTATTATTAACAACATAAAATTATTATTTTTTTTCAATCAGTTTATCTGAAATTTATATAAATAAGATATACACTATAGCTAAAAAAAAAAAAAAAAAAAAAGTGAACATCTGAAAGGAGTCAAGCTAAGAATTTTGATTTTTACAGGAGTATTTATTAGGCAATATACACTGACTGTTCAATTGAAAGTGGACACCTGTGATATGGAAAAGACGCTTTATTTACAGCGTGTCTAATAGCGTTTACTGTGGCCTTTTGCCCTAAGCACAGCATCCACACGCCATGGCATGCTTTCCACCAGTTTCTGATAGCAAGCAACCAGTATTTTTGCCCACTCCTCCTTCAAAGCCTGCACAAGTTGGATGCATGTTTGCAGTCGCATCGGACACGCACAAACCCGGCGCTCCAATTCATCTCACAGATATTCAATATAGGGTTGAGGTCCGGACTCTGGGTGTTCACTGAAGTTCCTGAACATTATTCTCCGGAAACCAGGCGCTGACAATACAGGCCTTATGGCATGGCGTATTATTGTGCTGGAACACAAATGGCCGTTCACCGAACTGCGATCACAACGTACGAAGCATGGAATTGTCTAGAAATTCCAGATACTGTGTGGATGCTATATTCCCCTCGATCACAACCAACGGACCATGTGCAAACCAGGGAAACACGACCACAACATTATACCACCACTGCCAAACTTCACTGTTGAGATGACACACTCAGATAGCAGCCGCTCCCCTGGCAAACAGCCAGGTACACCCATCCGACCGGTAGAGTGTGAAGCGTGATTAGTCGCTTCCAATAATGCTCTTCTAGGGTCCATCGACTAAGACCATCGCTCTTTACACCAGGCCACACAATGCTGGGCATTTACAAGGGTGATGTTAGGCTTGTGGGTTGCAGCCCGACCTGTGTATCCTAAGGCATAGTGCTCCCGATGAATCATCATGGTACTGACAGTTGTTCCTGTTGCCTGCTGGAAGTCCTGCCATTGTTGTTCCGCTGGATCAGCCCTGTTCTGCCGTACCAACCGCTTCAGGGCCCTCCGGTCTCTATCAGTCAGGAAGTGGGCTCGATCACCTCTATGACGTCATTTCCACTCGTGATTATTATTATTATTATCACATTTCCACTTCGTGATAATAGCAACCACGGCCAACTTTGGTAGGTTCAGTGTTGTTCTTATGGCTCGCACACTCTGGCCACTAATATTATTCGACAATGAAAATTGCTCAGCTGCTTTGATGGTGACATTTTACCTCAGCACATGGTTAGACAACAAATGACTCCAACTACACATGATCGTGTTGTCTTATAACGAATATATATTCAAATTATTGCCCGAATTTGCCTGGGTTTTTCCACTATGGCAGGTGTCCACTTTCAATTGAGAAGTCAGTGTAGAATAAATGATTAGCCTCCCGGTGTCACAGTACCAGGTGCATTGATATATCTAATAATAGGTGTGGCCATCTCTGGTATGTATCACTTGCTGTATGTACCGAGGCATCGAATCAAAGAATGTTCGAATGTTGTCCTGTGGAATAGCCATCCAGGCTGTATTGACCTTTATTCATCAAGAGTTACTGGTGGACGGTCAGACAGCTGCACCTGTTGTTTGAGCATGTCCCAGAGATTTTCTATGAATGACAAATCTAGCGAGATCTAGCCAGTCATGGCTAGTGGAACATTGTTATCCCTGAAGAAGGCATGTATATTTGGCGTTGGAGCTGTTTTTGAATATTATGATATGATAAGAAGAAATATTATAAGGGAGAAGAGTATGGACATAAGTTATATAAAGGCATATGTTGTTGCTACAACATGAGATGTGGTATTGTCCTGCTGAAATATGGCCCTAAGGATATCCCACAGATACAGAAGGGCAACCAACCATAGAATGTCATTGTCATAATAGGCTCTCATTATAATGGTAAGGACTTTCTAGAGAGGTGATCTGGTTTCATATCCAAGAGCATCCCAGGCCATAATGTCTCATGTTAGCATGTAGGCATGGTGTGAATACACACTTCCTGATAACTCTACTCCCGTCGTCTGAGGACAAAGATGTGGCCATCATTTAAGCCTAAACAGAAGCACGATTTGTCCAAAAGAAAACACGATACTGTGCCATTCGTCACATCACACCCTTAATTTGATGCACCATTGCAGCCTGGCAGTTCTTTGCTGAAGTGTCAAAGGTAGAGGGGCTGACAAGCCTGCAGTCCGAACTGTAATAACTGGTGATGTACTGTTACAGCTGTTAAGGAAGAAAGCGTCACAGTTGACCACTGCTGAGGCAATGCCATTGATGATGGAGAAGGTCACGCAAAGACATCCTCATGAGATGACAGCTGTCCCTCGGCATTGTCTGTGCATGATACCCAGAACTTTCTCTTATGTCCTACGTCTTCTTTGTACCATTCCCTGCACAGTCTTTCCACAATGGACATATTGTGCCCACAGAACTGGTAATCTCCCGAAGGGAAGCACTGCAGTCTCTCATACCAATCATGCAATCTCTATTGAATAATATGACTAATATGAATAATATCTCAATAATATGACTGTACAACTGTGTTACATAATGAGGTGGCATCCTTATCTATTACCGACCTAGCATTGACATGCTTGACATGCCAACAGAACCATGCAATGCTTACAACAGAATGACGGCCAGTTTACAGTGTGACATAGCAAGATCTGATTTCCTAAATGCAGTACACATGAACTTGTGATGCTAAGCTGTTAATCATTTGTTCTGTTTGCCTAGTAAACATATCCTGTAAAAATCAAAATGTAGCCAACATCTTTCGGTTGTTTTTTTCACCCGGGTGTGTTATCAGTGGTACTGGTAATTAAAAGTTTTATTAATTCAGTTATGAAAACTTAATTTATTTTCTATTTCAACAGAAGATGATTCAGGATTCTATGAAGCACCAGCACATAACTTTCCTAATTTTGTGGATTTTGCTGAGCGTCAACATTCAGATGAACCTTCTGAACAGGAAGAATCCATCAATGATGGGCAAAATCATCAACATCTCCCATCAACATTAAGACATCAATCTTCAGATCATGATTTATCAGAAGGAGAGGGATCTTTCCAGTCACCACTTGGAAAAACAAACTGGGGAGAAGGGTTTTTGGATAATCCAGTAGAAGAGGATGAGGAGGAAAATCATAGCCCTGCTGAACAGGTAAACAAGATTTGCATTAAAGATAAGAGAGCTAAGTTTTAAAGAATATATTAAAATTAGCTAACTTTTTATTTTAATCTTATGTGAATTTACTGATTTCTTACATGGAATCATTCATTTCAGGCAAGTCCAAGGCACACCGTAAGAAAGTTTGCAGATAATTATAAAGATAATGATGAAAGTTATGATAATAATAATGATGATGATGAATGGTACGAAAACCAAGGTAGCAGGAAAAGCAATTCTGCACGGTTCGTTCGTGATGACAGAAGTCAAAGCAGAGACAAGCCAGATGAACAATTTTATCAAGATGAGGAAGATTCACCACGGATGTCTGCTCGGTTCCACAGAGATCATCCTTTACATCGTGGATTTCGTCAAGTATCTTTCTTGCATCCAGCGTTTGGGGGTTTCTTTCGTGGGCAACCAGGAGGGATTTTTGCCTTCCCTCCTCGGCACAGTAATCGTCCTCATCAAGCAGAGGGTAATCATCTTCATGCCAAACCTTCTAATATCTTAGGCAGTGGAAATTTTGGTATTATACGAGGTGGCATCTTTTCTGATGATGACATGCCCTCAAGAGACACACATGGTTCAAACAATTACCATGAACACAACCCTCACAATTTCTTTCAAGGATTTCAGGATTTTCAACCTTTCATAGGACCTATCAATAATGCCCTATCAAATAATGAACATCAAGTAGCTAATCCTCCTCAAAGAGTGGCATCTGGAAGTCATGTGACACAGATTCTTCATTCCAGCCCTGCTCCACTTACTTCAAGCACAACAGCAGCACCAACCACCCACAAATTGAAATCATCTACTACAAAATTATAACAATGAACTGAAAAAGAAAAAAGCAACAAAGAAAATCATCTCCTAAAATAAAATGAAATTACAATTAATATTCTGAATGCTGCAATTGAAAACAAAGTAAAAATTTAAAATAGACTATCGAGAGGAAAAAAAGATAATGCAGGTTTTCTGTAAATATTGAAGATGCCATTCCTAACTGCATCAAGAGAATTCGATCTGTACATATAAAAAATATAACTTATGCCATAATTTTGTGAAATTTAGGACTTGTAAAAGAAACAAGTCTTTTTTTTTTTTTCCAGAAAAAAAAATAATTCTTTACAACGAATTTTTGGAGTCATTTTGTAATGTTCCTTTTCCACATTATTATACGAAAACGCTAAATTACAGAATTATTTAATAATGTACTAAAACAATTTTTTCCCTTACAATGCATAGAAAAAAAATCAAATCGCTTCTACCTCAATACTACTAACTTATCTATTTAATATTCACTAATTTGCATCAATTTTTCTGAATTTCATTTTTCTGTTGATCTTCTGAAATATTATTACTTATTATTAATAAATAATGATACTATTAAGTTCTTCAAGAGATTAGTTAATGCTTTTTTTTGTAATACTTCCACTGAAATATGCGATTTGAAAAGGAACAATTCAGAATATGATTTCAAAAATTGGTTTTTAACATCCAAATATTCACTAATAATGAAGAGTTTGTTTCTTATAAAACTGTCACAATATTTCATTGTTTTATATATATAAATCAGTGATGTAGTCATAATAAAAAAAAAAAATAATAGTACCAGGTCGCTTCTTTTACAAAAGGTTTATTATTATTATTATTATTATTATTAATAGTAGTACTATTATGTTATTATGGGGAATAGAGAGAAAGACGAGTGCATTATTATTATTTTTTTAAAAAGTGAAAATAAATAGGCATGGTATTCCCAGATGGAAGAAAAAGTACGAGGGCAGTGCCCTGGCATGACTACACCTCTGATATATAACCTAGTTAATTGTAATCTGTGATTAAATATTAACTGAGTTTGTTCTTTAAAAAAAAAAAGGACCCAACTGCCCATTATTTCTGCATTATTAAAAAATCATTATTGTAATTTATTATTATTATTTAACACACTGTTCACTGTGAAATTAAAAAAAAAAAAAGCTTTTGTACATAAAATGGCTTTAAAAAAATACAAACAATAAAAACAAACTGAACAGTAACCATTCCTGGCAGTGATTAATTTGAAGTAAATAAAAAATAATTTAAACTATTAACTATCTGAAACTAGAACAACACACTAATTAAACATTATTTAATGTAAACAAAAAATATGTATTTATTGTTTAAAATTTATAATTTTCACTCTTTTATGTAGGGATAGTAGAATGGTTCGAAAGAACCTTAATGCATATAAACTGATAGATTTGTAACTGAACTGCACAGCAAAACAAAATCCCCAGAAAAAGAACTACTGAAGAAACATAATGACAGTAACAACTGTAGTTTGTTTTAAAATTGAAATATCATATTTGTTACGTTCTTTTATAATTTGATCTTAAAATTCTATTCAGAAAAGTACTATCAAATTTTATCTAATTGTAAATGTAATTTTTTAAATAATTATGTATCCATAATGTTAACCTTGAATGCTTCGATTAAATCCCGAGATCTCCTGAATAAATTGCACTGACAATACAGAAAATTTAAATGATAATTTTCCTGTATTATTAACAGTTAACCATCTGTATTAACCCTGAAATGAAGTCAAGGTGAATTGTGGAAAATCAAATACATAAAAGAGCTAAAGTCTTAAATTACTGGGGGAAAATGTAGATGACAGAATTCTGTATGAAAACAAACCGAAGCTCTCTTAAAAATTTCAAAGAAACCTCCCTTAAGCAATAACCACAAAAATCAGTGACTGTATCACTATTTATTGTTTTAATGTGTTTGTTTAATTCCTGTATCAAACGTTATGTTACATTAAATGTCTGCAGCTGCCCATCTTTTTCATGTCTTATGTGTAATAAGGGTATTTCTTAAATAGACATTGTAGAAATAATAGTTATTATTGTAAATAGATAAATTTAGAAGTTCTGCTTTGCAACTTATTTCCAAGCCTTAAACATTACCTTCCTTAATGAATGTAGATAATAAATGTTTAAGAAGGTACAATGTAGATCAAAGTTACTTTGTGAATATTGTTAAATATAACATCTGCCTAAGCTTCAAAATACGATGTTTTAGGTCTGATAGTAAATGGTTGGTATGTGATGTTCTTTGTGGATTTTTGGCTGATGCTCGTGATATGTGCATTGCATTAAGCATATTACGTAAGGTGAATATGCTGACTGTTTAAGCAATTGCTGAAAGTCAGTTTCAATCCATTTGCAAGTAATTTCAAGATACCAACTGAAGATAAAATAAAAATGGGCAACAATAATCTTTTACACTGATAGAAATTACAAAAAAGGAGCTTATGAATTTTCTCTCCTAACGATTTATTATTAAAAATAGAAAATGGCAAATTTTTATTTTAGGATCTGAAGAGAGAATATTATCTATAATCCAGTAACTTATGTTTTGTAATTGGATTTGAATTGCTGTACTTGACAACCGATTAATATTAAGAAAACTCTGAAATTTCAGGAAAAATAAAATTCTAATTATCACTGAAATAACAAGTAATAGCTTTTCTATATTTATTAACTGCATTGAGATTTAAATGAATGCTTTTTATAAATAACTTGATCAAAATTTTTGATTCTTTATCAAAAAATATAAAAATCTCTTTTCTTTGAAAGAAAATTATATCTTGAGATATGAAGTTACATATTTATTATAAAAAATAAATAAATAAATAAATATCTGTTAACAAACACTGCTTTTCTAAAGAGTGTTGGTAAAATTACACATTTACAGCAACTAAATGCAATTTATGAGATCTCAAAGCTAAACATTCAAGTAAATATGACATAATGTTAAGGCAAAAGCTGAATTAAGATTTGAACTTAACAGCTTAATCCTCTTGACATCTAAATTTACTGGGTAAATTCTAACTTATGATAGAAGATTCATTTGAAACCATTAGTGTTAATAGATTTGCTGTTTTTAATAGTAAATGATTTTAATAATAAGTTTTCTCTTTAATAATTATTCAAAGTGGCTAATTTTCTTTATAAAGAGTTTTGGCACTTACAACCATTATCAATGATGACTCATTTGGTAATGAATCAGTTCTCTTCTTTTTGAAGAAAAACAAAAACAAAAGACTTTGTATTTAAATGTGGCAAAATCATTTACTATCAAAATAATTTGAGGAAATGTTATACGAACTATTAATAAATATTTTTTATTTTTGAAAGAAAAATGAAATTAGATTTATTTCTTTGTAATTTATACTGTGTATAAAATAATAAATTAAATAATAACCAGATATAGCAGTGTAGTTTTTTTTTAAGTTTTTTTATTTTCAAGTTCTTCTCAATTTTTACACAAAAAAGACAAGCCTAACATCAAGGAAAAAAAAAACTACATTATTTAATTAATACAATTATTTAATTATTTTGATTAACTGAGTAATTTTAAAGGCAGAGGATTTAATTAATAGATTTAGTTGTAAAATAAAGAAAAAAAAATATTTTTAATCCTTGTCGTTCATCAGTTTAATTAAGCCATTTACCAAGAGACCAACGTTGTCAAAAACTTTGTGAAATTGGCGTGTATTATACATGAAAGCTGGAGCCGTAACAATGCGGTTTTTTCTGTCAATGCAAACCTCGTAATAAAGTTAAAGATTTATACTGATAAAATTGGCAGTAAGGAAAGAGATAAAAATTTTATGCAATTAGATTTACTTATTTTACTAATATATTAAAAGCAACTGTTTTTATATTAACTTTTGTCACAGGATAACCCCTGCTGCTGTGTACCCCCACCCTCTCCAACCCCAAATAAATCAATATTTCCTTACTATTAAAATTACTTTAAATAGAAATTATGATATTCATAAAATGGAGCTTACTCTGAAATAACATTTAATAGTGGGAATTGATTTTTAATTGTTGCATGCTGCAACTGTAGTAGTTAATTTTCTTTTCTTTTTTCTCTCTGATGTTAAATGATGTAAAATTTTTCACTATTATGATTATGATTATATAGAAAGCCTTTAATGCTGGTAAAGGGGTAAAAATTATATTCTTTGATATGTAGCTTGATATTAAAGAGCCCCACCCCATTTTTTTTCTTGAATTATTCCCACAAGATTCTAACCATAGAGGTGGGACTTAATATGCACTGATGAAATAAGAGGAAGAAATACGGTAAAATACATTTACTTGATTAACATTAAGTGGCAAATTTAAACCCCATGGTTTCAGAACACACTGCACGTTTCATCATCAGAGGGCACACAAACATAGGATAACACAAGATAAATGACCCGTGGTGATCGAACAGGGCCAGTAACAATGAATAGTTTGCCCTGCAGATTACCAGATTATAAGCTTAAAGTCTGATTATATGGTATGATTCAGAAAGTTGAAGGACTATTCTATTGTGGAGGGTGTGGAGATTGGCATCTTAGAATGGGAACTGTATCCAGGTTCATTGAAATATTAATGTAATGATCGTGCAATGGCTGCGAAGACATTTTTATATAAGTGGATGTGTGTAAAGAAGGCACTAGGTTTGTCCCACATAGATTGATGGACATTGGAAGCAGTGGATCTCCGTATATAATGCTGGAAGGATGTTTTTGTATTTTGTTGTGTGAGATGTGGATATTATCTGAAGACGAAGGCATAGTGGTAAGGGACAAGGAATTGTCTAATAAAATGTTCAAGCGATGGGTAATAAGGGAAAGGGATATGTTTGATGAATTCTTTGGATTAGGTAGGTTTTCTCAGTTATGTTGCAGGGAGCAGTTGTGGAGATTGAGTATTCTGTTTATTGTTTTGAAGCACATGTTTAATACTCTTCGTATCCTGAAGTCTATCCTGTTGATTTGTAAGTGGGATGTGTTTAAGTTGAATATATGTATCTATTGATAGTAATATATATTTCTATGTAGTTTCACTTGTGTTATGATAGAAGATGGAAAAAATCAAGATAGTTAATGTGCTTATTTGATTGTTTTTCAAGTTCAAATTGTAGGTGGAGGTCGTTAGAATAAAGATATTATTATGTGTGTTCAATGTGGGATTCTCTAGTGACGATGATGATATAGTTTAGATATCACATTTGAAAGCATATAATTTAGTAGTCAGCGGACAAAATGCCTGTCATTATTATTATTGTTAGCTGTCACTTTACAAGACAGCTTGTAAACTTTGTATTGTCTTCTATGTTGCTCTGTCCTTTGACGAAGAACCTGCAGTGTGTTCCGAAATGGTTGGGTTTAAATTCGCCGATTAAAGTTAACCAAGTAAATGCTTTTTACTACCATTTCTTTCTTTAATTCCTCTAATAACAGACAAAACACACAGATATCACTTCAAATGTATTCCAGAAACAGAAAACAGGATCAACAGGACCATTCAATTGGATCAAATATTTTATTATACTTACTGTAAAGCAGTCTCAAGAAATCAAAAGGATGTAAAATAAGTCTAATAATAAAACTTATTCATAGAAATTAAAGTGATTTTTCAAAACCAAGAAAATAAAAGCATCATCAAAATATGGAAATCAAATCCTGGGTCACCACAAAGATATCTGACCACTAAAAAAAGAAAAAAGAATCAATTCATGATAAAAGGGAACTTATTAAGATGAAATCGTAGAACTGCTGTTACGAGTTTATTAGGCTCCCTTCATCCAGGGCTAACCATGAGCAACAAAGACTAATAATAAAATACTCCTACCTGTAAGTCATATACAATTATTGTACTTTTGAGATGTTTTCTGTAGGGAGAGAGAGAGAAAACATAAATTCCAATCCTAGCAATGATTTAGCTGGGACAGATTTTTTTTCACTGGGGTTGAGTTTTATTAGTATTTATTCATTTATTCATTAAGGAGAATTTTGATTTCTCTGGAATTTTAGTTTTTAGTCTCCCAAATAATGTGGACCTGTAATATATTAAAAGTAAACAAGGTAGGGATAGCGATTAGTAAACCAATCACAATGATTAACAATGGCTTCTGATACATCAATTACGAGTATGTTGAATTACTGCTTTAATTTCCTTATTATTGTAAATGTGATTGCTGCGAATGCAAAAGGCACAATTGTTGCAATTGTTGTGCTTAATGAGATCTTAATGATACTTGTCCACAGACAGATGGACAAAGCAAGATTATAAGGCTTCCTATTCAGAAGCCTAAAAAATGTTTTTAACAATTCCTACCAATTGAAATAAATTCTCAAGAGAAAAAAAAAAATAATTTGAATTTTTAAATTCATTCTTATTAAAAGGATATATCTATTCTTTTATTATGATGTTTAGCACCCCAGCTTTCTGCAGCAGCAACGGCTGCAGCATATGGCCACATTCCTCCTGCATCGTCTACAATAAGATACAAGAAAAAAAGAAATATAAATCATTCTCAAATTTTGAAATTTACATTTTGAACAAAAAGTAAGTTTCCAAATTACCCTGTAGTTAATTATTGATAACACTGCACAACAAATTTGAACTTATTTTCTGTAATTTAGATAAAATGAGGTGATTTTTAACTAATTTTTATATGCTCAATTCAAATATGAAATCAGAAATGATCTATCACGTACAGTTCTCATGGAACAATAAACACAATCTTTCACTTTTCCCATTTTACTGATATAAAAATATTGGTTATTAGACAAATAGAAAAAAAAAAAAAAGATAAAAGTCCTATTTACATTGTAAAACACTTTAAAATGATGTTTTTTGAACTTTTTCTTTTGTGTTCACTTTCTGCAGTCTCTCTACCTAGATTCCAGCAGTAATTTGCTCTCATTGGGATGTTCTACCTTCCAATGTATCTCTTTTCCGTGGTGGCAATGTCCTGATGGAATTGTTTGCATGTTTGTCACTGACTGCTCCCAAATTCTAATGGAAAAAGTCCAGATGGGAGAGTAGGAAATGTAATTTTAAAGACACAATGCATTTCGTAGATCTTAACCAGTTCATTTACAAGTTTTCTATAGTTTTCAGATTTTTTGTTTCCAAGAAAGTTGTTGCAGACAGATTTGAATGCATTCCATGCTCTTTTTCTATGTTACTTAATCTATTTTCAAATTCTGTATCTTTAAGCAGAGCCTTTACTTGACGGCCCAATAAAAATACCTCTGTGATTTCCACCTTGCTCAATCTATGGATTTCCTTTTTTTTTTTGGGTCAAGTACACCATTGCTTGTCCTTCCTTACTGAGGGGTCTCGACAAAGATTTTCATCAGTTGAAGCTTAATGTGTAATGGCAGAAGATAAAAATCTTGGGCATTCACTAATGATTCACTACAAACATTCTTTTGGCTTGGAAAGAATTTCAGACCAGTTTTAAAGAGCATAATGGTTGGCTCTATCGTTACTGTCCCATTCGAACAGAACTTGGTGTAACCTTATTGCACGACTAGAAGAAGCCCTATTACTTTCAAATCTCCATATATATGCCATTTATGCTTGTTGTAGTCCTACATTCAACAGTTTGTGCATATGTTCATAGAACTCCTTCATATATACAGAACAAGCTTTGGCACTGAAATTTTACCATTATGTAGGACTGCCTTTAAGCTCAATTTGGTGAATCAATGAACAAATGCCAATCTATTGGATTGTGAGTTTGACGTAATGCTAAGAATAAATCATCCACATTATTACAATATACTAAATTGTTACTACATGAAAACAAATGTTTCAGAGTAAAAGCAACAATATCAACAAACATCCTTTTATTCTGATTTTAAGCAAAATAATGATAATATCCTAGTACAAATACAAAGCGTTCTTATTATTACCTTTATCTTGACCTAATGTTATTTCAACATCTGGAATCAATCTAGCTGCTAATATTGGAGCAATGCACAAAAACCTGAAAACAAAAACACACACACAAAAAAAAAATCAATGTAATTTTAAGGTATATTCTTATGTTTTTTTTTTAACATTATTGTTGCAATTGTGACTAATAATAAACCCATTTTCTATTTAGGAGCATATTACATCTCATAAGAAAACAAGAGTTATAAGCATGACTGCAATTAAACTATTAATTTTTAACATTGCTTTCATTAATGAGGTTCTTTCTAATGTATTAAGAAAGAGAATAATAAATTCCATGAAATGATCTACTTCATATTTACCCTATAGGCTTTCTAGCTTCGTGAAATTCTTTAATTATCCTCTGCACTTCAGGTATAATTTTACAGTTAGGCCCATCAATTGCAAAATTTGATCTGGAATTTGAATCAATAATAATAATAAAAAAGTTAAAATCATCATTTAATTACAATTTCAAATCTTTAATTGATTCTGATAAGCAATTTATTTTTTCTTCTTTAAGGGATAATTACTTAAATGTGATTTCAATGAAACAAGGATTTAAAGATTGATTTAAAATTAAAATAGCTGATCTGCAAACTGTGACGTAAACTCTGATTTAATTTCGTTGTTTCAAGGAAACCATCAACAACTTCTAAAGATGATAACATATTGTGTCAGATGTGGAGGTAATAATTAGTCCTCTAAGGGGAATTTCATGTAGAAAAGGTACAGATTGGCCAATAAGTTGCAAAGGATGTAAAGATATAATTCCAAAACATGTAATCATTGTTATATTTAAAATTAAAAATAAGGATTAAAATTCATGTGAAAGTTCATGCATTTGCAGCTGACTCATTTATGTTAATTTATCCAACTGCCTCTAAAAAACATCAATTGTGCTTTGAGATGTAAAGATATCTTCACCAGAGTCACAGTCTCATTGTTGAAAAAATTAAATTAGTTGCATGTTAGCTTTTACTCCAATTCTGAGTACGATTCTGAAAGCTCTAAATTGAAATAAAATTGCAAATCAAAAAATTACCCTAAAACTAAATAACTAAAATTCAGTTAATAAAATGATTATATATATCACAAATAATTATAAAATTTCAAAATTTAATTATTTTGTACAATTTAAGTATCGTATTAAAAGCAATCTGAAGTAGTTAATATGAAAACTTTCTCCAGTTTTTTTAAAATCTTTTTACAATTTCAGTTTCGTATCTTCATTTGCTCAATTAAAGAACAAAAGTTATTTCAGTTTCAAGTAATTAAATTGAATGAACAAAAACTGAATCTTGAAGATGTTAAATTGGCAAAATGAATTATAGTGATAGGCATTTGAGAACAAAGGATAACAAAATAACTATGTACAATACAAGACTATTTAACGTGCCTTTAAATATCTAAGATTTGCCGTTGCCTACTATATTGGCACAAATTAGTTTAAAGCGTTTAAATTCCGAAACGTCATGTTTTAAAGGTAAATAGATTTTAATATCTTTTAAACGCTTTTAACTAATTTGTGCCAATGTAGTAGGCAACGACAAATCTTAGCAAAAAAATATCTATGTGTTTTGAATATAATGTAATAAAACACGAGATTCAAAGTAAAGGATGGGGTTTACTTAATTGATAAACGAACAAGTAGCTAATAAAAGCAGTGCGAAAGATAAATAAGATAATAATGGGAGCTCAATGATCCACTGGTAAGGTACTAGCTGCAGGCTGGAGAAACCAGTTTCAATTCCTGGCTGAGAATGGTGATTGTTTCCTAAATGTCTCTCTGTCAGATGATCCTAGGGTCTACCCAGCTCTCTGTAAAATGGGAAAAGGGTTTCTTTCCGGGGAGCTAAAAGAGGACAGGCTTCGGTCAGACCACCCAACCCTAACTTAGTCTTGTTTATCATGGAACACAAGAGCCTTAGCTCTCACAACTCTAAGAGCCACATAGATATTACTGTTATTATTGTTAAAGTAACAATCATTAAAGAATGATATTTTAATTACAAATGTTCATATAACTTACAAGTTTTTAGCTACTCCAAATCCTCCAGGGAAAACTAAACCAAGATGATCTACAGCCATCAATAATTCAAGACCTGCTACCTTCCCACGTGCTATTCTGGCCGACTCTTCTAATGCATTCCTATTAGAAATTAAAAGCAATCAATTACAAAAAATGAAGTTATTACAATCTCTACTTAATCTCTACTTTTAAAAACTAAACAGATAATAAATCACAAATATTGGAAAAAAAATCTCTCATTGTATGTGTAAGTTTGTATTACCTTGTTTCTTTAGTTGGTTCTGCTGTTAAATGATTTACTACGTGGAGTTGTTGGATATCAGGCGCATATATTACAGGCTCTAAACCCTGGCGACATAAGTGAACTAAAACCCTGCGTAGAAAAATAATTAATATTTCTGTAATAATCAATAAAGTTATATTCTAATGGCAGTAGAAGTTTATTTTAAAAATGCACAACTTACGCAGAAGCTTCATGGAGTTCTGAGCCATCATAAATACCACAGCCAGTTAAAACCTGAAATAATATTCAGAAACTATAATTTATGGAAACTAATTCAATGTTTCATCTTCAAGTGGGATGAGTTATTCAGTTCTATCTATTCATTTCTAAAAAATTCAGTAATTTACAGAATTCAGTAATGCTAATATTAATGTTGCTTTCAACAACGTTGATTTCAATATAATTCTTATTTTAATAAGTATCACTAAGTTGTATTTACAGTATTTAATATCAATATTTTAACTTTTGATAATAAAATTTTAAATATAATTAAATTTTGGATTCGGTATTAATTAATATTGATTGGAATAATCTAAAACATGAATAGTTGAAAACAAAAACCATCAGGATATTTGAATGCTCTTGAGAGAAAAAAATGAAGGGGACTTTAGGAAGTATTGTCTCCTTCATGATGTGAGTTAACGCATTGATTCACTACTGTTCTTCAAAACCTTCTAATAAGGAAGATTTTAAAAGAATTTCATGAAGATTTTTTTTAAAAACACATTTCATTTGTTATGAAATAATATTTCATATTAAACTGGATTTGAAGGAGGAGTAACTCTTCAATATCATGTATATAAGATATAGTAAATAATTATGAGATTGTCTACTCCAAGTGACTGTTCTCAATGGTTAGCTTAGTCATCTTCAACCTTCTTCAGGAGCTGTCTCAAGAGTTCTTGTGTCCAATCATTTTGAAGCAATGCAATTGTTTCTATCAGAAAGCAAGATTTTGTCCTTTTTTTTAATTTAGGAAATTATGTTGCTTTTTACAATTTAACAACAGGTGTTTATTAAATATTAGCTTTCAAATAAATAAATTAGTTAGAATATCTATTTCAATTCCTCTGACAGAGTGCTTCATGTTTTGGATCAAGGAATCTGAATATTCATTGAAAACCTACTCAGGAATGTAAAATAAATGAACAGAAAAAAACCATCTCAAAGTTTATCTTTTGAGAACTGAGAATTTATACTTGCAAATAATTCGTAAAAACAAATCCTTGATGATAATTCTTTTAATCATAATCTTTTGTAAAGATACGTTTTGTACAAGATACAAGAAAATCTCAAGTTATTTCCAAACCTGCTCTACAAGTCCTTATTTAGTTTATTATAAATTTCAAAATTTACACAGAAGTTGACTGCAGCTACATAAGTTTAAAATAATGTAGATTATCATAGTATACGAAGTTTTAAGGCTAACCATACTGAATAGCTGTCAACATTTCAATAATAGTATCGTTATTTTCAATCTGTTAAAAAAAATATTGCTAAAATTATCCTTCCTTTTATGTATATACAAATATAAAAGCTGCTACTTCTTTAGAGGAGGGAAGAAAGTCACAATCTGTTTTTATTATCACCCAGAGTTTTAATTTTAAATTTGACAGTAATGACAGTGGACTTTTCTCACATTTAAATCAATGTTTATCATTTTATTCTAGTTCCTTCATTTGAATGTTTAATTTATCCAATTTTTCTTTTAATATCTGTCAATCTCACGAGACTTTATAAGAAATACTTCAAATATACTACGTCAATAAATGGGAAGTTTGGAATCGTGCCAATAATATTTACATGGTTGCAGATGCTTCTTCATAGAATTCTAAAACTTTACTCCACAGACACCTTATTCAATTAAGACATTTATGAACGAATATGATAACTTAAATGTAAGATTTATGCAATTATAATTTTCATAAAGAATTTCAAATAAGAGAAGAAAAGATTCCGAATTTCTGCCCAGGAATATTTAAAATAGGTCCTAAAGAAGATACGAACCACTGCTACTGACGATTCTACCCTCTTTGGCACTTCTTTTTTTAAACCAGCCTGCTGATTAAGAACTGGAAGCAAATAACGAGGCTTAATCAATCTACTCGTTAATAATTTCGCCATTTTTAATTTTGAAACAAGATTCCAATCAATTATTTTTAAGTGAAAGTGGCCATGTTGCATGAGCTTCTGACAGGAAATTCTTCTGTAACTACTTCCGGTTAATTTACAAAACTAGTCGACAGATGGCAGTATCTTCAAAAGACAGCTATAGCTGCAACAAATATCTCTAAAAAGACTTGTTTTTAAAATAAGATCATGTATTTTAGAAAACAAAACATTTTATTCTAACTCCTCCATTTAAACATTCAAATTCTCCAGTTTTTTCTGCTGAAGCCTCACAAACGTCGGTTTAATTGATGGCGGTAGAGTTTTTTTTTCATTTACAGTTTCATTGTCGTTCCTTAAAATTTTATTCCTTAAATTATTTGAAAATATTTGATTGGAAATATTTAATTGGAAAAACAATTATATCTTAACAAAATAACATAGTATATGAAATAGATATTTATATTATTTCTTTGTTGAACCCTTGATATTAATTTTTACCAAATAATTATTCTCTTTAAGTTGGTTGAATCGACTATTTTTTTTTTAATTTGAACTTGAAGCTTATAAAAGTTGTTCCAAATTTACAGCGAATCGTGATCCAATTTTTATTGGCAAAATTTATATATCTAATATACTATAAATTAGTAAATAATAAAAACTTCATTTATTTTATATTTCATAACAACCATTTTTGAAATTAGCATTTTACCCATTCAATCGTCATAATGGATGATTTTCTCTTCAAAAGATAGTAGTGATATAAGAAGTTAAATCAAACATTGTATGATTTTAAATATAACAGCGGATGATCAGAAACTGCAAATAAATGTTTGGATTGGCATTATGGGGTCGGAAAAGTTGTAAATACCTAATTAAATCGTAGTATTAACAATAATAATATGATATAAATTGAATGCATTTAAAAAAATAGTTTCATGCAATTGAACTAAATCAGAATAATACTATATAATTTATTTATTGCTGATAGTAAATAAAGGTAAAATTGGAGAGAGAAGGTGCTGTTTTTACCACATGTTTCTGTGGGCAGAAATTATGGACGATTCCAGTTCGGGTATTCACGTTCATAAACAAACATTAAACATCCACCTATGCATTTCCATCACTTTTCTGGATGACCTGCTCCTTGCAAAGCAGCCTATTCACAGGTAGGTCACTTGAATTCATGGCTCTCACCATCTTTTAGTTGGGCTGAAAAACTAGAGATTGGCATAAAATGGAAAATCATCAAATATTGTTAAAAAACTGTGTGATTATCTTCTTATATTGGGGAAAAAAAAATATTGGACAAGACGGAATTGCTATTAAAAAAAAGCACTGTTAAAGACTATAATAAAGTATTGTAATTAAACTATAATGATAATGTAGCACAAAATTAACACATTGTAAAAAACAATGACCGAATCTTAAAGCAATGAAATAATCTTATATAATGAAATAATTAAGATGACCACCAGAAAATATACTGCTGGTTGTAAATATATTGATTGCATATTATAAAATAAAATTTGAAATATTTTAATAATAGCATTTTACTTTTTAGAGAGTAGAAATCAATTTGCCAGCGCCTCTCTGAACATGCTGAGTGTTTGAGGAGATATTAAATAAATTAATAAAATATAATTGAAAATAAAACTTAGAAAATATTCTTAGGATCTCATAAACCTACAGAAGACATTCAGACAACATTCAAAAAGCAGTCTGCAGGCAACATCACAATCTCCCCATTCCAAGTTCTTGGCATTCAGTATCGAAATGCGCAAATGAACCTTAGTCCATAGGAATTTGAAAACAAGGATTGTTATGTTGAAAAATGTATGAAAGTCACAGTGTTGTCGTGCAGACTTCGTTAATCCGGCTAAAGCGGAAATCCATTAATTTTTACAAGATGTATTCTTTCCTCATTTATATTGTAAGAAATCGTAAATCCGCGGCTTTATTACATTACAATTATTACACCGATAAACGTTTCAGCGCTGTTTCAAGAGAGTCATTTGTATTCGGTAATCATAGCGGAAATGTGCATTAGGAATCAATGTTGCGGGGATTCTTCCGCCAATTGTCTACGACAGGACTTATTTGGTTCCGTAGAAGTTCAATCATGATCCTTTTTTACCTCCTCTGCAGCAAATAAGACGATAATCTCAATGTCACCAAGTTTATTTAAATCAAAGAAAGAAAACCTTTTACTTTGTTGTGGCTTTTTGTTTGTAATTTATTTGCCACTTGTGCCCGAAAGTTGAGGGCCACATTCAGGGCCGTCGCATGGTTTGTTGGCGCCCGGGGCAAGATTTCGTCAGGCGCCCCCTGAATCTCCAATTCAACAACCAAAAAAGAAAAAACGGAATCTCCTTTTGCCGTTGCCGCGGCGCCCAAGGCGATCGCCCCGCCCACGCGACGGCCCTGGCCACATTATTAACTCCTGTTAAGCAACAGGTAATTTTCTTTTCTTGTTTGTTTGTGTCGGAACCCACAGTCGGGAGCGAGTATGGGACCTCATATTCTTCATGCCTTCGAAGCTTGTCATCGAAGTGATAAGTATGGCTAATGAATCATAGTGATGATGATGAAACTCCACTTCGTTGACAAGCTCTTGGCATGAATTTGTTTTGTTTTTGTTTTCATTATGTGCATGATGGGTAATTCCCCTTTTCTTTATTTAAACTAGGAAATCTTATAAATGGAATAGGGAAAACGAAAGCTATTAAATATTAATATTACATCCTTATAATTCCCAATTTTTCTTACAATGAATATTGTTCTTTGATTATTGATGCTGGCGAATGGAAATGTTTAAATTTAAAATCTTTGAATTATCCCAGCTGTGTTTCATATTATTTCTACTACTCTGGTGGAATTAATACAATAAAAAAAAAAAAGAAGTTCTTTTTATATATTTATGTGTAATGGTTTGTAATAAGTATTTTCTGTTAATTCATTGTGGAAACAGTTAGGAGTTTAGTTATGAGATTATGATTAACAATCTCAGTGTTTGGTAGAAGACGATAAGACACAGTAATAAATAAAATGCTTGGAAAAAGGAATTTATTGATGATAAATTCAGAAAGATTAAGTGGCCTTACCGAAGATTGGTTATAATGTTCTACGTTGAAATAAGACAATAATTTACCTCATTCTATTAGTTCACGTTGTATTGATTTTCTCTAGTATCATCTAGAGAAAAAAAAATGGTAGAAATTTAACAACTAATAATTTATCAAACTCCAGATCACCTAAAACCTTGATTCTTACCATTTCTTCACATTGTGCAGTATAGGGCTTGTTCTCCTATTGTACAAATTGATGTTTTCGAACATTTTATCGTTAGCAAATCTAAACTTTATCGTTAGCAACTTTTAAATCGAAATTAATATTGAAAACAATTTTTAAGTTTGTGCTCCTAACTTTGATAATTTTTTTAAAAATTACTTAAATGATATTCCTTTCTTTTGTCGATTTGGACCAACTAAGGACCACGGATACTAGCCGCATATGACGACCGTCATGGTGGAGATAGTAAAGTTCAAGAAGGGATTCACATCAAGTCCAGAATAACACTGAGATAGTAAATCCCAAGTAGAAACGGACGAAACACAGAAGAAGAAAGAAACAGCCATGCCGATGCCGGGATTCGAACCCAGGTTCCGACGCAACGGCCGCACGGCAGACCGCTGTCTAGACCGCACGGCCACGCCGGAACGGCCTTAAATGATATTAATGATAATAAATTAGCTTTAAAAATCCTATACACACACGTACCAGGAAAACGGAGACACTTGTTTAGTATATAACGCTTAGGCAAAGAACGCCTAAGCAGTTCTCCTTTCGATCTGATTACCGCAGCAAATGACAGGATATAGATTCCAAAAGATCTCTGGAATACCACGTTGGGAAACACGGCTGTAGACTGTGTAGATAGTGTAGACCAGGGGTCGGCAACCTTTTGTTGTAAGAGGGCCAAATATTTTATGTGGGGATTACTCCGGGCCGCACATGGGCCA
>JAFIDM010000001.1:65997433-66060531 GCA_023159025.1 Thereuonema tuberculata
GGGCCAAATATTTTATGTGGGGATTACTCCGGGCCGCACATGGGCCAAAAAGGGCCAAAATCTTATTTTAACAACCAAAAAAAAAAAAAAAAAAGGAAAATCTTAAGACGCCCCGCGGGCCGCATGCGGCCCATGGGCCGCGGGTTGCCGACCCCTGGTGTAGACCACGGGTGCACAACCTTGGAAGTCTACGAGTCAATATTTTTATAAAAGCTTTGATGGAGGGCCACAGCATCCCTCCTTCAACTCCCAACCCTTACTATATCTTACTAATTAATGATTTCATAATGTTATTTATAATAATAATTATTAATAATACATGTAATTTACATAAAATGTCTTACTAATTAATGATTTGACAGTGCCATTTATAATAATTTTTAAGGAATCAAGTGAATCATTAAACGTTTTCTAAATTCTATTCAGGTGTACCGGCTTGATTCCTTGAAAATTAATATGAACAGTATATGTAAAACTTATCTGATTCAATTTATAATGATAACTAATAATAAATGTTAAAGGTTAAAGGGTTCTCACAACAGGCCTATGCAGGCCCAAAGGCTCGCGGGAGGTAAGACTCCCGGCGTTTCATGACCAACGGGAGAGGTCGGGAGGTCAGCCCGATGCCCGCCCGCCTTTAACTCTTGGGAAAGAAACCCGGTACCCATTCTACAGAGGGCTGGGTAGGCCCTAGGACCCGTTTGGAGGAGAATGGAGTGTGGAAAAATTCCCGCCCTCCGCCGAGGCCGGGAATCGAACCCGTTACCTCCAACCCGCAGCCAAGCGTCCTTACCTACTCGGCCACCAGGCCCACAATAATAAATGTAATTTACATAAATTTAAAATTATGAAATAGTGCGCTAGTTGTGTTTCATACCAATATTCCAATAGTAGAGTCTGAGACAGTTGCTATTGCAAATTACGACATTTTTCAGTGTATCTGTTGGTGGCAATGTAAAGGCTTAAATTTTAATTTTAAGTTTGACACTACTGGGTTTGCAATCCTGGTGTAGATCATGCCTCCTCAGTAGTGGTTCACAATTTTTTTTCTTCGCTATGAAACGAACATGAAAGAGAATCATTGTTTCTCTGTGGTTCACTCCTACTCAGCATCATTACAGAAACTTACTAAGATTTGTCATTCCCAGTCAGAAAAACAGTCTTTAATATTGGACTTATATTTTATAATGACTTTTTTTTTTCTATTTAAGATATTTGTTGTAGGAAGAATATTGCTGGAATGTTGAAGCAATAATTTACAAAGCCAATATTTTGAAATTATTTATAAATGTTTATGTAAAAGCATACACAAGCCATTTCTCGTTTAAACGTATGTAGAGTAATCCTTCGTTTACTATTGAATTGATAGTTAATTCTGTCACCAGCGAAAAAGGGTTACCGTCTTTACCTGTAATCCGCTCATCGATGCTATTAACTGTTTATGTTCTGTAGGAGATGGTTCAACCACTTTATTACTTCGTTCTCGCCTTTCCCAATAAAGATGAAAGTTTTTTTTTGTAATTTTTTCATAATTAGAGGTCGCACACAATTGACGCCATACGATTAGTTACTAATATTTTACTCACTCTTACTGAAGTATTTTTTTTTTTTTTTACAGTTTTTGAAATAAAAAACAGACAATTTCTTTTTTTTTTCAATTTTATGAAGAAGATGAAACAAAGACAAACCCAGGAAGTTGCAATGGTAGTGGTTATACCAAAATACAAAAACAAAAAACACAGTGTTCTGTGTCCTTTTCCGAATGGAGGGGGAGGTTTACAAACAAAATGATGAACTTTTCAAAAAGAAAAGGTCTAAAATTCTAAATTTCTACTTTTTTTTAGATGCAGTGGGAAAACCCTATTTTCTCCCCTTCCTACCACTTTCGGTACGTCAACGTATATCCGTCTACCGTGTTTTAGGCGAGGGTATTTTGATATCAGATTGCATCAATCTCTTACTGACTACTGTGTTCCAGTGTGTTTGAGATAAGAGAATATTTGATACGAATAGCTTCGATATCTTTCTCTTCTTTAGAATATGCTGATTGATCACCAAGCATTTCATAGATGAAGCATTTCATGATGAATCATTTAGGCAATCTACAGATAAGCGGATTGCTTAAACTTATGAACCAGAGTTAGGCAAAACTGTAATGGAATTAATCGGTAATGCATTATATTGTAATTACGAACCAGAACTTACAGTTACATGACATTGTAATGGTGAACTGGCAATTATAAATACATTGTAATTGTAATGGCATTTTGTAGTTAACCATTGTAATTGTATGGTTAATGGTGAAGTATATGTAGGTAATTAACCAGTAATTTATGGTAAACAATAAAATAAAATGTTAATAAATGAAGAACCATTACACCCTTACATTTTGTTTGAGTTATTTGAACTTACGGGTTTGGGTTATTTGAATTGTTCCACCCCTCGGACTTCAAATGTTTGTAGATTGTAAATGTTATATGAACAACTCCTTCATAGTATTTGTATGAAATGAGTTGTTGTCTCCTTCCTTACCTCAAGTAAAGAGATTTGAACGAAATAATACTTGTGAAGTAAATACACATTGGATGTGTATCTCGGTTAGAGAATATGTGAAAAAAGTTTACATTTTTCGAATCGGCTTCGTACGTTTTCATTACAAAACTATTAACAATCCATTGAAGTATAAAGTGAAAAAACAGAAAAGAAATAACAAATCTTGCATCAAGCCACTCCTAGCAACTACATCACTTTAAATGGAAAGAATTAAGGGTCTTATTGCTACAAAATTTGGCAACTACAAAGTGAACTAAACTAGAACGCATTAACAACAAGGTAAAGAAATGAAAACTCTTCTTTGTAAATGGAATTAGTATTAGTGGGTAATTATATAATCGCAAATTGTGTAATTTCATTACCATATAATTCAATTACTTGACATTATTACATAATTGAATTGCATCGTCTGCAATATAATGTAATTCAGATTAATTCAATACATTGTGCAATACTTGGGGTTACCTTGTAATGCATTAGACGTTACTTGTAATCTGTACTTCCATTACTTTTTGATGCATTACACGTTACTTCTAATCTGTACTTCCATTACTTTTTAAGGCATTACACGTTACTAGTAATCTGTACTTCCATTACAGTAGCACCTCGATTATCCGTCACCTACGGGACCTGAGGATGGTCGGAACGCTAAAAAGGTCGGATAATCAGGGGAGAATGAATTAAGCCATTTACAGGTAGACAAACGATGTATTTAAGTAAAAAATACTCTACTGTAACTTAAGGACGATACAGTGTACGTTACAAAAGCCAAATACATAAAGAATAAAAATGTGTTTAAGTTATAAGTAAAGAATGAAAATATGTTTAAATCACTGTACACTGAACAGGTCAGCAGACTTCCGTCAACTAATCGATAAAACGAGCATGACTCAGGCAGAAAACAAAGAAAGGACTGCAGAGACATCTGCTTGGCTTGTTGTGACAGGAAAACAAACAGATAACGCTGGCGCGCCGCTTGTCTAGACATGGTCGGATGACGCGTGGAGTCGGTTGATCCGAGGTCGGGTATGAGAGATGCCACTGTACTTTTTAATGCATTACTGCCCAACTATGTATAAAAAAACACACTAAATAACTAACAAATCAACGTTACTAACAAGACAACAAAAGTATCAAAACTAATTTACTTAAACAAAAAAGAAAAGTAATTATCTAATTTGAAAATAACCAACATTTGAATTTATAAAAAAGGAAAAACCAAATAATAAAGTTTAATGTTTTGAATAAACAAACAAATAAATATGAAAATAAAGGACCAGACGCACAAATATAAAATATAGAAAATAATATGAAAACTTCATTACATGTTACGAGATTATGACAACCTCCTCTTCAGATGATGCAAAGTAATAAGAAAATAATAATAAGAAAGGAAAAACATAGGCAAGTATAATAATCATGAATTAAAATAACAATATACAATGAACAGATATCAAGTGAACGATACATGTAACATGTAATGAAGTTTTCATATTATTTTCTATATTTTATATTTGTGTGTCTGGTCCTTTATTTTTTTATTTTTACACAGAGTAAGGATATGAGTCAACAAATAAATAAATGAATAAATAAATAAATAAATAAATAAATAAATAAATAAATAAATAAATAAATAAATAAATAAAGTAAATTTGAAACAACTTTTGATAAAATAATTCACTTAAAATACAAATATCAAAATTTCAATATTACTTAATAACAGCTATAGTGTGATTCATTAATTGCTATAACATTTCGAATAAATTTCATTTGCTTTTTTATTAAACAAATGTTAATAAATTGAGTGAAATCCTCTGAAACTGAATAACAGTGGAGATAACCGCATAGTAAAACATTAGATCAGGGGTGCACAACCTTAAGCGGGCGAACACGATGCAGCTTTGTGAAAAGTTGTATGTGCAACTTTGCTGTTTGAGTGCTTTTCAAGCTGTTTCAGCATAGTTGTAACCGGAGTTGTATGCAGCAAAAGCTGTCAAGACCAGAGGATGCAACTCCAAAAGCTGCATGTACAGCACCCAATCACATCGCAGCGTTGAAACACGTCATGCATGACGTCACGCCCATATGAAAACATGTCGCCCAAACAGATTGCCGTCGCTTCAAATTGACGGACAGCGATTACAGAAAGAATACAAGATATTTCCGAAATTTCTTCACGCAGAAATAAAGTTGATATAGAAATGCAATAATTTCATGCGGTGGAATTTTCCAGAGCGTGTGATAAATCACGATATTTGCAAGTTTTCACTGCAACAAAAAAAACAACAATTGCTGCCACTTTGCCAATTTCTGAACAAAGGCACGGGACGTCATTGTTAGTAATTCCCATTGTCATAACAGTGGCTGTTGATCATTGTTCATCGTGTATCGCATTATTGCCTTCCCCAGCGAATACAGATCGGCTAATAATAGTATTGCAATATTTCTGTTTTGTTGATGTTAATTGCAATTCCTGTGTTGCAGGTCAGCACCGCAATTTCCGTGACGTATTGTCAACAGACGTCATTGCAATTCGTCCTCTGCTTCGTGTGTTTTTGCACGGCGGCGCCCACCAAGCTGCATCGTTTTCTCCGATACCTGTCGTTTGCAACTTTCCTGCGTCCAACTTTTTCACCGACTTGTACAGCAAAAGCTGCATCGTGTTCACTGTGCTTTAGGAAATCTGAAGGCCAATATTCATTTTATAAAAGTTCTGATGGAGGGTCGCAACGTCCCATCCTCTCACTCCCAATCCTTACTATATTTTACTAATTAATGATTTGAAAATCCCATTAATAATAATAATTATTAATAAATGTAATTTACATAAACTTCAAATTATCAAATAATGCGCTAATTGTGTTTCATACCATCATTCCAACAGTAAAGTCTGAGACAGTTGTTATTGCAAATTATGACATGTTTCAATGCATCTGTTGACAGCAATGTAAAGGCTCAAATTTAATTTTAAGTTTGACATCATTGGGCGGCAGCAAATATACTGGTGGGCCGCGGGGTGTGCACCCTCTACGTTAGACAGAAACATTACAACTATTCAACCACCGAATGCCGTTCAATTAATTAATTATATAGTCACTCTTATAGGCATATTTTTCAATAAAATATTCAAGCATTTTAGAACTAACTTATAAGTCATTTATATCTCATTCTGCTTATTAATTTATTTCTATTATTATTGAAAGTGAATAATGTTTACTATTTCTGTTTAGTGTCTCCACAGGCCTACTTTGCACATCTGTGTTAACAGTTTCTGATTTTAAAATGAAAGAACGAATTTGAAATAGTCTAAACTTATCCTAAGAATTAAAAAAAAAAAATCGGATTCAATTGTACAAAATGTGATCATAAGGTTTAACGTGCCACAAATTAATACAAAGGAATTTGAAAATAAAAAAAAAACCAAGGCTGAACCCAACCTGGTTAATAAGCCTGAGGTTTAACGTGGCACAAATTAATACAAACAAGTTAACAAATGACACAGAAACTAAAAAATATCGTATCTGAGGTTTCATTGGTGAGAGTCTGGGACAGCCGTTTTGTCCTTTTTGTGGCCTCTTCAGCCAGGCCCACTCACTACATGAAACGCTCAGATAGTGCATAGATGTTAACGGAAACCACTCTCGCACCCAACAGTGGCCTTCCTCCAAAAGAAAACAACAATTAAAAATCAAATCAAAAGGCAAAGCTTCTGACTGAAGAGTGTTATGCACCAGTGTAGATATCATAAATATTAACGAAATTGATCGAAGTTTCTTATTATCAGAAGATACGCGTATCTATAAAGACAGATGAAGATATAACCTAGAGCTTTAATAAAATATCCGTGATTATTACAATATACAACTGTAGGAAGAATCTTAAGAGAAAAAAGTACCAGTGAAGTTATTTAGTGTGTCTTGCTATTTTAACAAACATAGTCAAATACAAGGTGAAAGAAATAAGTTGTTCAGATTGTTTCAGTATTTCAGGTAAAAAGACAGAATGCTATCAGAAATGCAAATTACATAGATATGCTTATTAATTTACTGTATGTATTTCAGTATATTACTAACTAATAAATTTACCAGGATTTTATTGGTATTTTGTACCGGAGGATGATGTCACGGAACAAAAAAATAATAATAAATAAATTGATTTAAAAACTGATATAAATTGATGCGATTTGTTAATAAATATTAATCATATCACGTGATTCCTGAATTGGGAAAAAAAATGGTGCAAAAATTCCATAAATCCAAGTTTTTTAAAGGAATTCAGAAAATATGGTTATCGTCTACTAATGAAAATAATGAAAACACAGTAACCAGAAAAATAATAGAAAGTTTTTACATAAGAAAAACAAAAGGAAAAAACATTAATAGATAATTTACCTTTGTAAAATTTTTAAGCTATAAAAGGAATCTTAATGATAAATTTTTGTTAAACAATAAAATGATTATCTTATTTAATTATAAGGAAATAATGTTATACGATATCAATAATAATAATGTTTTATAATTAAAAATGTAAACCGCGAGGTTTTCCATTACAAATTATTACTTTTAGGCTTGAAAAAAGAGAGTACGTATCACTCTCAAAAATTCTTATATATGTATTATATTTATAGTATTAAATATTTTACAAGAAGGAGGATGATAAGTAGCCTAATGATAAGCTTTATTAGTTTGAACGCTCAGAAGAATATGGAGAGAAGAGATTTAAAATGAGTTTTTATTATTAAAATATCCATTAATCAAAAGACAAATAAATAAATAAATAAATAAATAAATAAATAAATAAATAAATAAATAAAATTCTTTGAGCGTCTTTGGAATGTTTTAAGTTGAAGTTCAATTTTTAATTTCTCGAAAAATCAGAATTTGTGAACTTATCTTGATGGTCAATCTGACGCCATCCCTCCTTCAACCTCCGAATAAGAAAATCGGTACCCACTTGACAGAGGACTGGGTGAACCCGAGGGTCTGTCTGGAGGAGAAATAACAGTGGAGAAAAAAAAAAAAAAAGCCCGACAATCGCCGGGAATTGAACCCGATCTTCTCTTTACGAAGACCAGTGCCCAAGCCACCTGGACAACCGGACCCACTATTTAAAATTAGTTTTATTATATTTATTTCAGTTTTGGTTTTTCTCTAAAGTTTATGATTCTCTAAAAATGATACAAGATACATCCTCTTCTTATCAACGCTATATTTCGCAGTTTTATTTCTTTTAACTGCTTCATCAGGCCTTCTTATATACACGTAAGTACTTTCTGCAATGGCCACCCGGAAGTTTCCGATTGGGCCTTTCACTGTATAAAGTTAAATCATAACCCTGATCCGATTGTACAGATAATGTATAAAATATTTATGACAAAGAAACCAGGTTTATCTTAGAGGCATGTATTATAAACAGTTTTAAATGTTTAACAAAAAGGAGTAGAAATTAGGAGTAGAATTTATCTATCAGATAAATTTAAGGTCAATTGTAAAAACTTGGAAAAATTCCAATAATTTCAATAATGAAAATAGTTTGTAAGCGAAATCTATTGTAAAAATATTTTCAATAATACGGAAGTTTTATAAGCAAATCAATTGTAAAAAAAAGTTTTGCAATTATTATAAACAATGTTGATAACAGTACATAAGTTGTATATATTCCCAAGAGTTTTCCTATATTGTTACCAGATTCTTTATTATATTTTACGAAGAGTTTTTTCCATGTATATAAGAAGGCTTTCAGGGTTTGGACCGAAAAAAAGTTTTAAAAAGATCCACTTCTAACGTTATTCAGTCATTTTATTAATCGTGGTCTTAGACTGCGCTGCCGAATATTTTAAATTTTCATGATTTTTTTTTCCGTACAACATTTATTTCGTTGTTGATCCTTATAAAGAAAGCTTTTAAAGGATCTGTAAAGGATTTTACCCGAGAACTAATATCGTAAATAGACAAAACCAACGCTTCCTTTCATTGGAGTAAATTTTTTAAACACAACCTTAGGGATCAAAATGAAAGTAAATGTTTCTTTCAAAATAAACTTTTCTTTTTTAAGAAAGTCTTAGGGGAAAAAAAAACGACTGTAAACAATATTCAGTTTGTTTGATTCAACAAATAAAGTTCCTTTAATATTCTAAAGCATTTTGTGAGTCTTTGTTATCATATGACGATTACACAGTGTTTAAAACTGTTTCCGTTATTTAGTTTTACAGTTTTAAAATTGGCGCAAGGGATCTCATCCCATCATACTCGAGAAACTGAGGAAAAAGAAAACAAGCTGCTCTTGAAGCTTCAAAAAAAAGTAAATAATAAACAGAGAGAGAAATTCACCAACGGACAACAAATATGCCTTCGCACAATGAGCCAACATCAACGGGAATTCTTGTTTCATCCTTATTAGGAATCATCAGCAGAATATACCCTTGATGTTTGGCTCAGTTGCGCGAAAGCTTTACCTAAAAGCAGAATTCCCGTTGATGCTGGCTCAATGTGCGAAGGCATATTTGTTGTCCGTTGGTGAATTTCTCTCTCTATTTATGAATAATTACGGACGTTAAATTTGCTTTCATAAGTAAATAATGTTGGAACTTTTCATTTTCGTTTCATTTCGATCAACTTCAAAGAATAATATATAGCGATCTTTTCTGATGTTATTGTTATCTTATTTTTTTCTTTCTGCCCTAAAGTATTGAGATCCAAAAAATAATAATATCAGAAATGCATAGGCCTATCTAGTAACTGTGTGATCTTACTTCTTCTCAGTAGTTGAGAAGCCGCCTCTGCTCTGCAAATGATTTACCCAAAGGCTTTTTGATACTCAATGCTTACTATTAGAGATAGGGAAGAATGAATCAGCAGTTTTACGGCGATTATCTCCAATTCGGATGAAGTATAAGAACATTCCAGACATTGTGTTTGTAAGAAATAAGCAATGTTAACGCTGTTATCAATTGAATGCGGCTACTTAACTATCCATAAACTAATTTTTGCAACGAATATATAAAGAAACAAAGAAAAGGCAATGGATGAAAATATAAAGAGTGATCATGTGATAGACTACGAACTAAGTTGTATCAATTATACTTTGTTGAGGAGGAAGCGATTACAATTGAAATGAATTCCGATAACTTAAAAATGTTTTGTAATAATAAAAATAAGCACAGCTAAGTAAACTAATTAAAAAATACTTAATATTTTTATATACGTCGACAATATTAATACAGTGACAGAAAACGTTGCGGTTCGTTAGACTTCGTCAGTTCAAATTTGAACTTTATATTTTTTAATTAGTTTACTTAGCTGTGCTTATTTTTATTATTACTGAATTTTTTATCACAGTTTTCTGAAAAATAAAATTAAAAATGTTTTATTTATAGACAAAATATGGAATCATGTGTTTTTAGACTTTCTGCTTGTATCCGAGAAAAAGAACATAAAAGAATTTTAGCTATAATAAAACTAAAATGCCGTGAGGGCGTGATCGTGCGGTCTCAGGCGTCGGTCTGCAGTGCGGCCTGTGTGCCGGTACCCGAGTTCAAATCCCGATCGAGAGCCTGAATGTTCATCTTTCTTCTTCTGTGTTTCGTTCGTTTCTCCCCTGCGACTTACTATCTCAGGGTTATTCTGGACGGGATCAGAATCTCGTTCCCCTTCTGGAATTTCCTAGCCTCACCCTGACGTTGTCAGGAAGGCTAGCCCGTGGTTCATAGTTGGCCAAAGTCGATGAAAGGGAGAAGGAAAAACTAAAATAAGAACATATTCAACAAGTTATGGTGGCGGAGAGGCTTAAAGTGATGGAACTGACAGTGATAAGTTTAATACATTTACAGTTCAAATTTATTGATTTAATATTGTTTTAGTTTTAGTTAATTTTCTAAAGAAAAATAGTGAGAGATAAAAATAACCAATTCTTGATATTCGAGTCAAATATCGTAGGATACAAATAGTTAATCACACGAACGAAATAAACTAAAATTTTCATAAACTCCTCAAAAACATTTATTGATAAAGATAGTATTAAATTTTTGATAATTACATTTTAATACAGATATTGATGTACCTATAGCTGTTATTTTAAGTTTAAATGTTATATTGCACTAAATTTGTGAAATTTTTCGGAAGATTTTTGATGCCACTCATGTCGAACTATATGTTTTTTTTTTTTTTGTTTTTTTTTTGCTTATATTCCTTTATGTTGTGGATATAGAAAGATGAATGGTTGACATTAAACATTAATTAACATGATTTGAATAAAATTTGTATTTTGCGTTGCTCTTTGATAGAAGAACTCTAATGAATATGTTATGGTTGTTTTCACTTCATCGAATAACAGGAATTGATTTAAAAAAAGAAATTATCCTTAAAATATTCCAAGTCAAAGGAAGAATCTATTCCAGGACAAAATAAACGATTTTATAATTAAATCACAAATCTCACATTGATTCTGTAATCTTTAGAAGTAGATATTTAAGACAAAAAAGAAAAATACTGATTCAACATGTCTTGTATTTTTGTCAGTTTATAATCATCATAAATTAAAAAATGAATAAAACAATTAAAAATAGAAACTTAAGATCTTTTATAAATCTTAAGATTTTCGGCTTACGACTCTCATAAATTCTCATTGTATTTTTTTGGTTGCCGACATCTGCAAAGAACAAAAATATTAACTAACATTCATCTAACTAACAATCAGCTCCACTCGATTTTGCCTTCTGTGATGATTTCCTCTGAACGATTTCTGTTCTTTGGTTTTTATTAAACTGAAACTCAAAACTTATTGAAATTGCCTTTGACGTCTTTCGTAGCATGTTTTACCATAAACTGAAGTAACATAGTTGATGTCTAATGATATTTATTGTGAGTGATCGTGGCACTGCTTTTACTCCCTGTATTTTAAAGTTCGACTTGAAAGATTTATATCTAAAAAGAATGGCTAGAATTTGTTTGACTAAAAAACAACAAAAAGAATAGTAACGGAAGGGTGACTTGTTGTGTTAGTGTTGAGCATTCATTTGTTGAGACAGACGCTGATTGGTTCTGATCTTCGTCGGCTCCAGCTTCTTTTAAACCAGGTTGATACGAAATGAATCTCTTATTTTTTTGACAAAAACTATGACGAGTCTTCGGAGAACTGACACCATTTAGATGAAAACAGACGGCGAAGTTACAGAAGCGAGATTAAAAGCTGGCAGATAATGTTCTTCGACTGTTGACATACAGAAAGTGATATAGAACTTGTGTTATTACAAAAAAGTATTCTCAAAAACGGTGCATTCAATATCTGGATTAAATATACAAATCTACATTTCGGAGTCAGAAAGGATTTGAAGTGTGCCTTAAGCGATGCAAAAGCTGTGATAACTTCTTTAAAAACATTAAGGAATTATGCTAAAAATGTTACATTTGTATTGTATTTGATAACAATAAAGGTTATTATGTTTTGCCATGAACTGAAGTAACATAGTTGATGTCTGATGATATTTACTGTGAGTGATCGTGGCATAGCTTTTATTCCATGTATTTTAAGGTTCGCTTTTAATAATTGGAGAAATATCATTGTGCATTAGTAGTATACTTTTACATTATTAATAAATAGTGAAATAGTGAAATTAATTGTTTGTAAATTAAAATATTGCAAAAAGATTTTAAAATATTGTAAAAAGAGGAATAATATATTCCCTTTTATACATGTTATTTATATCTATATAACCTGAAGAAGAATAGTCGAGTAGACCATTCGAAATATTGTGATGAAGTAAAAAGAAGTATACATAAGTTATTTTGTCTATAATGGATTTATAATACCGATAAGTACATGTTAACAATAAAGGTATTTTGTATTCAGCAATTAATAAAATCTAATTTCTTAATAATATTTTTATGAGCATTTTAACCAAACAAACAAAAAAAACTCCATTTATTTCTAAACGAATATAAGCCTTTTCATAACAATTTTGGATGTAGAGGATTTATAATTTTCGTGGATAACTCTTATAATTAAATTCTCTTGGCTCTTTATTTAAGGTTTTTATGTTTATTACCAAATTGCAATTCGCTACTTGATTATGTTAAGTGATTAGAAAATCCTTGAGCCGAATCTTCTATACGGAATTGTAATGAGGAAATCATCTGCAAACATCGAAGACAAAAAGGCATTTTAGACCCTTTATTTTGCAAAGTCTATCCATATTTATAATAATATTATAATAAAAATTATAATATTTTTTTTAAATATTTATAATGCTTACAATAATAATAATATAATTGGAAGTGAGGTTAGGAGTGAAGCATACAAAGCAGAGTTCCATATGTAAATGATTGTTAAGTTTTAATAAAGTTTTCTTTAATATTTGTTAATTTTGAAAATTCTCCTTTATAAATTTCTCAGAAGATGAAACTGAATGGAGTTATTTTCTTTTTGAAGAATATAACTCCTGGTTTTAATTTTTTTCTTAAATTTTTTTCCTCGTATCTTTAATTATGGGAAGCAAAGAGGAATCTCAACGAATATTAATTTCCTCTCTTGGATACTTCAGAACAAGATTTTAAGCTGTTCGACAGGATTTAGTTTCCGCAGAAAACATTCAAAAAACCCATTTATTTACTTCGGTTGAAGAGGTTTAGGATTCTCCGACAACCGATCGACAATAATTAAGTTTGCAATGGCGCCTCCGGAAGAGATTTTAATAAGAAGATAAAAGAGCATCAAAAAGAATCAGGACATCAAAATCGCTTTTAAACAAGATGGAAAACATCTGACAAACAAAGAATGGAGACAATATTGAATTGTCGTTAATATTAGAAATAAATTATGTTAAATTAGAAAAAAGGCTTATTTTAAAATTTTTAACTTTATGTATTAGCTGTGACAATTATTTAATTAGTACTTACAAAATATCCTTAAAAAATGAAACGGAAGTAAATGTAAATTCTGTGAAAAAAAATTGGAAAGCATCCAATCAAAATGAAACTCCTCGAATGAAACTCTTCGTATAGAGGAAGACTGGGCAGCGCTCAAATCCAATACATTGAGCAATATTGTCAAGAGGAACACGGTCATTGCAGCTGATGTAAAGGGTGGGAGTCACTTCTTATGACAACAGATTCTCTCTCATATTCTGATCAGGAAGAGAAAAAGAAACTGGTTGGGTCACTGGCTGAGAAGAAACTCTCTAATGAAGGATGCACTGGAAGGAATGGTGAACGGTAAAAAAGTTCGAGGCAGAAGAAGATTTCAGATGATCGACAACATTGTGGTAAATGGATCTTATGTGGAGACGAAGAGGAAGGCAGAAAATAGGAAAGATTGGAGAATGCTGGGTTTGCAGTGAAGGACCTGCCCTTGGCAGAGAACTATGAATTCTTATGACAGCGACTTAGAGGAGGTTATTCGAGGAACTTTAAATGCGATTTATTCAGGAGATCTTGCAATCCGTTGTTTTCTCCTTCTTATTACGGAGCAATTTCCCAACAGGATAATGCACATCTATACATTGAACATGTTACCCAGTCGTGCTTCCAAGCAATTCAAATCCTTGCCAGTCAAGGTCCCCAGACTTCCTTCTATCGAACTTGCTAGGATACTATCGAACATCCGAGATTTGGAGCAACAGTTGCAGCAATCTTAGCATGATCTGTCACAAGACAACATCAGGACTTGTTTCAATCCATGTCACATCAGCATGCACAGCAGCCAGAGACAGCTCAACACGGTAGTAATAATGTAACATCAATAAAAAAATTTGTTTATTTACTGTGAAAATTTGAATCAATTCCAATTCTCTTTATCCAAATGGCACTTATAAAGTTTCATTAAAATTGGTCGCTTCTTTCATGATTTTGTTTGTCACAGAGTGTATATATGAATGCGATTCACAAGGGACAACAAAATGGGAGAAAGATAAAAGAATATCATCATCATCAGTGTTCTGTCGCAGACAGATCCAATGACAAGCAGCAAACAAGGTTAACAATGTCTCTTTCTGCAATTCGATCTATCTCTTGCCTCCTCCTTCAGGTCTTCATATCCACTTATAGTCATTAGGTCATCCAGGATCATCTTTCTCTTTCTTCCTCTTGGTCTCTTTCCTTCAATCTTCTCCTCCAATACTTTCTTCATGAGATTTTCACCTCTCAGTACATTCCAATCCAGTTCTTTTTTCTTCTTCTTATATTCTTTAATAAGCTTCTCTCTTCCCCTATTTTTTCCAGAACTTCATCGTTAGTCATCTTGTCTGTCCATTTAATTTTCCTCCATCCTCCTCCATAGCCACATTTCAAATGCTTCCAGCAAAAAGAAAGAACATATTCAATAAAAAAAAATAAGCATTACAAAAATGAAAACAACAAACATTACAGAAATGCTTGAGTTCTTCTAAATATGAAATTTCTATTGTAAAGCAGTTGCTCAATCCTAGTAGTTTTACACTGCTTTCATACTCATATTTTTAAATCTGATAATTACTAAGAACTATGAGGACGATGATGTTATCATTTTTTTAATACAATCTCGCAGGCGTTTTGGTAGTTCCTAAAAATACGAAGCCTGAAAGATAGTCGTTTCATTTTCGAACTTCAATTAATGTTTACATCATCTGAGTTATACGAATGATTTCAGTTAATATCCAAATATTTGCCTGTAAATCTAAGAGTGTATCTTAAGTATTTGAAGAACAACCCGAAAAATGTAACTTAGGTAAACGTGAAGGTATTAAGTATCTGATCGCTTTAAACTATATTATTGTAGGATTAATGGATTAATGATGATCTTACTGAACGGAGAAGTTAAGTAAGCTGAAAACCTTGGCTTAAGATTTAAGTAACAGCATTCAATATTTTAACCATAGGCATATACAGGGATTTGGAATGGGAAGGGTTTTGAGAGTATTAGCTGTTCAACCAAAAAATAAGTCGTGTCGTTTTCCGGATGGTGAGGATTACAAACGAAGTGATGAACTTTCCAATCAAAAATAAGTACAAAATCATAAATTATTTTCCATTTTCAGATGGAAAGGAGAGATGCGGGGGTGGGGGTGGGGCTACAGCTCCTATCAACCCTCCCTCAGAACACTAATGGTATTAACTCCGAACCTCTTAAAGAACTTGGGTTATGAGAATAAAACAATCAAAAGGTACATGAAATCAAATCTTCGTATATCGTCCGAGTTTCAATCTTTCTAAATAAAGTATATAAAATTTAGGCAGTCGATGAAGAAATCCATTTGATATCAAAATCTGAGGGTAATTGTAAAAAGCGGTTGAATTTTAGATGTTGTCATGGTGATATACTTCATTGTCTGCTATGAATGAACAATGCTTGGGATGTAGCTTTTCCGCTCTTGCTCGGTACAGCCGGAGGGGATTTCTAAAGGTTTCGGTCTCAAAGTCAATTTCTCATACATTAGATATTTACGTTTAGGGTAATCAGAAAGATGAGAAATGAGAGAGAGAAGATTTCACTTCATTTCATATTAGTTAATATAATAACTTCTGTAGTTATACCGTCACTTAACTAAGTGATGTCCCTTTTTTATATCGTAACATCTCCTGCTTTCGGAATGGACAACAGATTTTCTAAAGAGTTCATTGAGATTAGTGAAAAAGTATGGTGGAACAATAACTTAGTAAAAAAAGAAAGTCCTACTCTAGCTGAAATTGATATCTACGGCTTCTCCAGTCCGTAGATAAGCTCCCCTCATTAGAGAACTGATAAGATCATCTTGTAGTTCCGGATGATCTCTTTTTTTTTTTTATATACTTATTGAAGAAAAATCCATGGCTCTACTAAGTGACTGTTTTTTCATTTACTTTAAGATTCCATTCCCTTAAAGATTGATGTCAATCGTATTAAAAAAAAAAAAATCCATATTTAAATTTAGTGTTCGAAAATGTTGATTCACGAAAATTCTGTTGTGATACAAAAAACTAAAAAGGCTATTTTAGATAAATTTTTGCAATTTTTACTTCTAATTTTGCGGCCCTTAGGTTGCAGCTTGCCAGTAAAACATAGAGGACCGCTCTTGCTTTTGTGCTTGCTGGATGTCATACTCTGTAATGGCCAAACGATTAGAGGTATTAGAATGAAACCTTCACCATTGTGTTCAGCATCAAAAAGTAGGTGACCACGTCCAAAAATTCAGACCTCTAGGACCACTCCCTGACCGGAAGTTGGGGGGGGGGGTCAAAAGTGGTCGCGTCCGATAAACTTTTGTTTATAAAATTGTGCATATTTTGGGACCGCTTTGCTTTTGACTCTGTCTAAAAGCATTTATTTATCTTGTTTAAATTACTTTCAAATCGATTGGCTGACACTGTTCTAAAATGATTGTTATTTCACGAAATGCCGATGTTTCAGACGCAGTTGATTAAAGTGGAAATTGAACTCTGCAATTTAAAAAAAAAAAAAAAAAAAGATATGGAATTTAACATTTGATTGTTTTTATTATTTATTAATTTTGTTGCTTTTATTAGATGTAACGAACACAGTGCCCTGAACATTGAAAAATAGAAGTTAGATAAACATAAAATCGAATTTGTAATGAATCAAGAAACTGAATTACAACAAGTTCAAAATAACAAATTGTAAATTGTTTTTGATACGAAACTGTTTATTTTTTCCTCAGTAACGTTACTTGGGAAAAAAAAGAATGTAAAGAATTTATAAATTATTATCGCCAATGCTGTTCAATATAATAATGGAATGGGTAGGAAGAAAGGTTAAGGAAAACTTACAAAAACAGAGTAAAGACACAAAGCATATGATCTTTGCAGATGACATTGTAATTTGGGGTGAGAAAATTGTTGACGTACAGAGGGAATTGGATGAATGGACTCTACAACTGAAACTAGTGGATCTTGAAGTTAGCGAAGAGAAAAGTGAAGTGATGGTGGTGGGACGGGACAAAAACCTAGAAAGGGATATCTGCATAAACAACAGGGCATTGAAGATCACAGATAGTTTTACTTACCTAGGGACCGAAATAACAAGTGATGGTAGAGTGGAGCATGAAATCACAAGACGGTTGGAGAAAGGGGGAAAGCTATACCAGGGAGTGAGACACCTGATATGGGATAAGAAAGTCCCAAGGAAGGCAAAAGAAATAATCTATAAAATGTATTACGTGCCTATAGTCACCTATGCAGCGGAGACATGGGTGATGAATGCTAGAGACTGGAGTAGACTTCAAGCTGGGGAGATGAAGTTTCTTAGAGGTATAGTAGGAAAGACTCGATTAGATAGAATGAGAAATGAGGATATCCGGGAGGAGTTGGGGGTAAAAAGTTTGAGGAAAAAGGTGGAAGAGGGAAGGCTGAGGTGGTTTGGGCACGTGAAAAGAATGGAAGATGGTAGGACTCCTAAGGTCTGGCATGAGTTTAAAGAAGAAGGGAAGAGACCAAGAGGGAGACCGCGTAAGCGATGGCTGGATGATGTGAAGCACAGCCTGGAAGAGAGAGGCATCCCATGGAAAAGAATATGTAGAGAAGAGGCTTGGAAGAACAGGGAGAGGTGGAGAGGCTTAGTTAATTCCTAGACCCACAGTTGGTGGAACGGGAAAGGATATGTATGTATGTATCGGTAAGTATCCTTTTTCTGGCAAATTTTTAAGTAAGAACTTTATTCTTATTTTTTCTACAAATACTTAAATTCCTAACAACTTTAACTCATTTTATGAATCAATAACAGAATCTTATTCCGTTTAAAAAGACAACTTCTCTCGTCTTTTCGGGTTACTTGTGGCAATTGGAAGGAGCGCTGAACTCCGAGACGGGAAAACATCTGTAGACAATTCCTTCGTTTGTCGATTGTTTTTTTTAAATAAGTGGCGAGAACAAAATGGTAATTTGAAACAGGTGAAGCAAAGTTCTTACAAACAATTTGGCGCTGTAGTCAACTAATTCAGAGAATCTCTATGTCCCAAATGCGAGAAGACAGGAACAGTGAGGTTTCATCAAAGTAAGGTTATTGATTTTATTTATTAACTAGGTGTGCCCCGTGGTTTCATCCGCGTTAAATTTTAATTATACATATGTGTTTCATACACATTAAGAGCATTCCCAGTTCGATACTTCTCGGTAATGTTCGGTTCTCGTTGTGCGGCCAACTCGCCCCCAACCCTGCGCGCCGTCGCCGCCGCCGCACCCGACAGATTGGTTGACGTTTATGTTTACTGCTCCGCTCCTATTGGCCGTAGCGTTATGTTATGTAGCCTATAACCTTCCTCAATAAACGGGCTATCTAATGCAAAAAGAATTTTTCAAATCGGACTGGAAATTAGCGCATTCAAACTTACAAACTCTCCAGCTTTGTAATATTAATAGTATAGATAAAAGTGTAAAAGAAATTGATACCAAGTTCTATTAAGGAACTGGATATATTTTTGCTATTTAGTATCATAGCGTTCAGAAATATTAAAATTATATAATTATAGTGCAGAAAATATTTAGTTTAATGAACGGAAGAAAACTTCGGATTTCAAGTCATAGAAATAATATGATAACCTGAAAGAACAATCCCACCCAAAACATTTCATGTAAAATAAGTTGCCAAGACTCACATGCTCATAACGCTTTCACTGTTAAAAAGATATGAAATCTCATGTAGAGCCAAGCCCCTAACTCTACAAGGCCTAACTCTACAAGCCCTAACTCTAAAAACCCTATATATTGGTCAAAAAGTATGGCTTGGCCGTTTCTTGGCTGTCGCACAGACAATCCCATGGAGTTATGTAAAGGCATACTTTTTGACCAAGATAGTAGGGTTTTTGGAGTTAGGCTTTGTAGAATGAGGTGCTTGGCTCTACATGAGATCTGATAACTTTTTAACAGTGAAAAAGGTATCGTAGTACCCTTCCTGCCTTCGGCTCGTCTTGGCGGGGGCACTGTCGTGCCCCCAGATGTGAAGTTTTTAGTTTACAATTTGGTTAGGATGACTAGATTTTGAAAATATAAAAATAGGCATACTTTAATGTAGCGGACAAAATCAACCTACATTTTATTACTTGACTTACTTACTTACTTGGAATAAATAAATGCCACTCTTATTGAGAAGCTTGTAAAGACTATTCTTACATGTCTCCAAGTAGATAAAATTGCGCGGCTGTTTACAATGGTTGCATCATTATTTAATTAATTCCTTCAAATATGTATCAATTTCCGAGATCAATTCTAATTTATATGCAGATTACAATGTTAAAGTAATAAAATAATTCACTTTCTCGTGTAATTTCATAAATTTGTTTATAAGTGTGATTATTTGCAATTACAGTACATAATGGTTTAAAGAAAGTGTTTATTTAGGTTGAAATGTCATAGACACTCAAGCGTTCATATGAATCTCATAGCAGGTACATGAATAAGATGTCCTTGCGCGTAGTAACTAATCAATCTAAAGTCTAAACACGAGCATAATATTCATTGTTGGGAACGTGTTCATAACTTTATAGTGCAAAAACATATCTCTCAATGCAGATAGTTCAAGTGAACATATGTTTATTCCTTCACAGTTTCCCAGGTTCTCAACGGCTACAAATAAAATTAAGAAATGCCGATAAATAATTATCATGAAATTGCATTACAATACTAGACAGTTCTGCGAAGCCCCCTACATCAAATTCAGGCTCCAGGTACCAAATGCAGTAATGGACCCGCTGCCAGTTATGATCAAAATCGTAAATTCTTAGCCAAAAATATCGCGAAAACATCACACGAGTTCATATTTCTCCCTTTTAAACAATGCCACAGATTTTTAGAGTAAATTAATTTAACCCAAGATCTACTTTTTCCTTGTAAGCTGATTATAATCTTAAATTAACCGTATTTATTATTTTTTTCTTACAATTTCTTTAATTTATTTAGAAATTTGAATGTTGTCAATTGTAAAATGGCATAAAGAATCAAGTGCTTAGGTGCAGTTACAATGGACGCTCAAGTGTAACGTTGAGGATAACCTTAAAGAAGTCGTAAATAAGACATTCTTGCACATAACCGTGAACACTATATCCATTATTGAACACGCATAGTAGAACGTCTCGATTGATGATCAAATTGTAATGCAGAATACCTCTATGCAGAAAAGTAGTTAAAGCAGAAAAGTAGTTTATATAAAATGTAGATTTAATTATAAAAAGAAAAAAATCTAGAAGTGTTAAGGCTATTTCATATAATGTTTTAGACCTTGTTGGGGTCCTGGTTGTGTGTCCCGTTATCAGATTTATCGGGACATCGGGACACAACCTCAAAAACAGTGACGATCCCTTAAAATTGGGACGTCTGATCACCCTAAGCAAACCATTCAAAGGGTGATCATTCAAAGGGGGCCTATAATTACACCATCTTTTCTCTTAAACAACATAAACTAGCTATGGCCATTGATGAGGCTGCTGAATCACCGCAATGTTCCCGGGGAACTTCAAATGCAATTTCTCCGTTCGACATATCTCCTGTCCCCAACATTAAGAAGAGAACCACTACTCGGGGACGCAAAGCAGCAAGGGCCAGCCTCATCACTGGAACGCCATACAAGGATCAGTTGACCAAGTCGATTGACAAAAGTGCTCTCAAGAAGAGGTCGTTGAGTTTTCCCGTGGTTAGAGACAGGGTTGGGAGGCCTTCAGAAAAAGAAAATTCAACCCACGAAACGAGTCTACGATTCATCATCGGACTCATCAGACTCCTGCGACCCTCCCCTTGTGGACAGCGATGATGACCTGGATATCAACGATGGGAATAAACCAGAATCGAATGATGCACCTTGCATCTTTTGTGAGGAAAATTTCTCTCAAAACCCTCGCGGAGAAGTGTGGGTTAAATGTGTTATGTGCCAAATGTGGGCACACTTAGATTGTGCCGGGGCTGATGAAAAATTTCTGTAAATAATTTTTGATTTGATGTTCATTTAAAATTCTCCAATATACAACTTGCTCTTTGTACCGTTTTGTATTGTTGTATCCTGTTTTAAAACATTTTAAACTATTTTTTTTTTTTACTTTTTTGGAAAGGGCCCATATTTGCACCCAATTTTTTCTGGTGCTATTTTAGAAGCTTTTTGTAAATCTTCATTTTCGAATTGAAATAATTGATATTAATCATTGTTTTGCCTCCCCTCATTTAGTAAACTTGTTATGGTTTTTAATGAAGGTCAAAAATGTAGAATTTTTCCAACAGAAAGTAACTTTAAGTCAAAAGCAAAAGAGGGTGCCCATATTTACACCTTTTCCTCCATAGATTAGAATTCGTTAAATTTTGTAAGTATCACGTGAGGCTTAGAACATGAACTTCTTCGTATTGGAACTGTATCCCTGTGTAAAGAACAGCAACTCCACCACCAGAAACCAATGGAAGATACGATTCATTATCGGACAGGGGTGGTGAAGACAAAACATTTATCGATGATCGAGAAGATTCAGGTGAAATCTTTGCCCTTTCAGAATTGCCATTTTGCTGAAGAAACAAATTCTCACTCTCACGGGTCATGAAAACGAAATCTTCCTTGAGCGAAGTGGGGTTTGTATTTGTTCGATGAATTTGTGCGACATTTTTTGTAGGTGTCTGTTTGAGAAGCGGCATTTGAAATATGTGGCTCTCAAAGGCGACTACAAAGACTACAAAACTGAGTTTGAGAGAGATTATCTAGTTAGTCAATGAGTGCGGTGAATCCAAACGCTATTACACATTCAAGACCTTCATTTCACTTTAAAAGATATTGATTTTTTTTTTTAAAGAGAAAACCTCCCACCCATCTTTGTCGCCTCGCATTGTTTTAAAAATGTTCAATTCTTGTCAAAGTGTAAAAACTATTTATAAGTCTTTCATTCAAAGTGCTGTGAATTGATGTTAACATGTGGTGGTCAGTTAATTCTAAAGATATTCAATGTCTTAACTCTTTTGAAAGAGTTAAGTAAAGTACAAGATATTACTTGCATCAATTCTTTTCTGTTGTAAGATTCTCGACCGTCGTTATTGATAAAAGTATATTTGCTAAGATAAATATTTTTTTGTTTTTCTTGGATTGTAATAAAGCTTTATCGTCATCGTCTGAAAAAAAAAAAAAAAGCTGATGAGTTATGCGGTGGCGGGACATCAATTAGATAACCTGATACGCAATTTATTTTCCTTTCCAACTTTTCTGACCTACCTACAGATTATAACTCTCAAGTCTTTGTCAACAGAGCAACTACGACATTTATTTACATCAGAAGATGTAAAATTAATATACAAATAAATGCTGCAAACAGCTTCGTTATCCTGATCAAATTAAATGCATTCGAATATCGAAGAAGAGGATGAACAGTTATTAAGTTAGAAATTTTTTGCATCAGTCACTAACAGTTCGGGCAAACATCGGCACGACGGTGGTTCACCAATACATCTGTTGATGTATTAAGGATTACGATTTCTGAGTTGGGATAAATTAATTGATACATTTCTTTACCCTAGTTGCTCTCTTGTGATTAAATGTAATAAGCTACGAATGGAGGAATGAACGAAGAGGCATCTAATAGCGGTGTTTTTATTAATATCATCTTAATGTTTAAAATGTTTTGCTGTTTCATTTGTTACTGCAGTCGAAAAAGCCACTTTGCGTTTTTTTTCTTCATCTCTTTCTCTCTTCTGTTAGTTTAGGTAATGTTTGTTATTCAATGGATCGATAAATAGTACTGGAATAGTTCTTCTCTGAGAAAAATTAGTAACAATTTAATTTTATTTATGATTGAAAAAATGATGTTGAGCGTTTTTACCTTGTGTTGTTGTCGGAAAAATTCTCTAGACATTCGTCTTTTTGTGTTTTTTATTGATTTCAGGTTATAAAATTTTAGTTAACTTTAAAAAAGGTACTTTGCCAGTTACTTAATCTATTTTACTAAAATCTGTTATTATAAGAATATTTTTTCCAAAAAATTCAATTTTTTTTTTAAATAAACGTGCTTTAAATAATAAAAATAATTAAATAATAATAATAAAATAATAAAATAAGCATGTTTATTTTATGCTTTATGATGTTAAACAATCTAATATGTATGTGTATTTGATTTGGTACTTAACTTATCGATTATAAAAGTATAAATTATTAATTCTCAATTTAAAAAACATCATTTTTCCAATTGAAAACAATCGGTTTCCCGAGCATAATTACATCCGTAAATATTCTGACAACAAAGTCCGAAGGGTAAATTCTATTTCGTATTGATTTTAAGATAAGTTAGATGAAATTTCTGTTTATCAGTTATTAGTTTCGAATGTGTTTACATTTCCTATTAAAATGGAACAGAAGAATGTCTAAAATAATTCGTCATGTTCTCGAAGCAACATGTTTCGGTTCCTCACATCGCAACGCCTACAACCAAACCAATAACTATGGACGACAGCGAAGTTGTTTCCATTTGTGTTCGATCTGTACTACATTTAAGATAGAATCAAATTGGCTAATATTCCTCAGCTCCTTGATCTGAACATCGTTTTCGCCAACCGACATCGTTTCAATTGAAATAGTAAATTCATTTTTGACGCTAAAGTTGGATCTTGTTTAAAGAAACTTGATAAATAGGGAAGAAGTTCTTTGCAGGTTTATCAAATCGCGCTGAGTTAGTGTGTAAAGGAAGGCAATGGCTTGTCAATCAATATATAAAGTTTTTACGTGTGCCGATAATATTAATTAAAAAGTTCAGCCCGCACACAGACAGCATAAAATACAAAAATTAAAACTTAAAACATTAAAAAGTTAAAAGATTAAAACGTTCCACAGCTTTCGCCAGCACTTAGATTTCATCCACTGAAGAAGCCGCGTCTAAGTGCTGGCGAAAGCTATGGAACGTTTTAATCTTTTAACTTATAATGTTTTAAGTTTTAATTTTTGTATTTTATGCTGTCTGTGTGCTGGCTAAACTTTTTAATTGTCAATCAATATTTAATAAGTTTTTAAAAGAGAAAAACAAAGGAAAGCAGCTAATGATATACAGGCGGTTAATTATATGCCAAAAAATTAATTACTGCTCATAATCTCAAAACACATTATCTCTCTTTTAATGAATGATCACCAGAAATGTGTTCCTGGTCATTAAGTAGATTTTTGATTGTTTATTTGGTTCTAATTTATAGTGAGTGCTTTTTTTTTGCCCCGAAGACAAATCCGAAGACAAATCGGTGCTTAACTTTGCAGACGAAACCGCATAAGTCAGTGGAATTCACTGTTTGCAATTTATACAACTTCTGTAGAACGAATCCATAGTCGCGCTTCCATCATGAATTATTAATAAAAGGGGGGGAATAAGTAAACGCCATTTGTTCTAATATAGGTCTTCGCGAATTTATTACTGATAACTTCTTTGCTTTCATTTCAGCTTCAGATTAAATTGTATTAGTTCATGTCGCATCTATTTTCGTTATCAAATACAGTGAAAGAAAAAAAAAGAAATGTTCACAATAGAATTAATCTCAAACTGACTTGATTCGCGAGCTCAAGGATTGAAGTTATCGTTTTATGTGATAATGATTTTTCAGGTTTGTATTTTAACCATCTTAGATTAGTAGAATACGGGATTGCAACATAAACAGTTGAATTGAATCTTACATTTAAAAAAGAGGAGTGAAACGATATTTAAAATTCTGCCAGATGTTAATATTGAGTTCTCTTCAACGTTTATTTTATTTCAGTTTATTTATTTATATTTCAATTTACACGATATTCGAAATGATGTTTGTCAGTAGATCCTAATACAGTTTGATTTCGTGAATCAGATTAATTTGAAACTTCTCAGAGAATCATTTCAGAAACTGTCCCTTTTAGTTCATCCAAAGGCGGCAAAATCTCAGTGCAACTTTTAACATTTTTTTTTTACCGAATTATTAATAGAGTTAAGGAATCTTAGTTTCTAAGAAAATCAAAAGCCACCACGTTTCATTAGATAATAACAATTAGAAATTGTCCGTAAAAGGATGGAAGTACTTCAATAAATAGAATTCCCGAACTAAGAATAATTTTTTTTTCATTTTACTTTGTACTATTACCACGTACTATTTTCGTATAGACTGCACTTTAAAATTATGAAATTTAATGTAGATCGAAGCAATATTTCTGGAGTTAATGCACACACAAGATTCTAATTAACCGATATCAAAATCCACACAGTCTAAGACGCAGATATCGCGCGAAAACCAGTCGAAAAATATACTCCAGGACCGAAAAACGGGAATTTTCATTAAAATTAGGATACAGATAATTTGTGATATTATTACACCACCATATATGACAGTTTTGAAAAATACATTATACCACGGTTACCAAGGTTACCCTGGAGTGATTACGAAGTATGTGTGTGTGTATTTTACAAATATACCGGAGTCTGAGTGCGATTTAGATAACAAATAGATAATACTGGGTGTTTATATAGGTTATAAAATTAAGATTCAAAAAAAATCAAGAAAGGTAGTTTTAATGGAACTTAATTGTTAATATTTCATTCAAATATACTACATATTACAATTGGAATACTGAAATTTATCTATAACTTTCTTTGCTTCTTTCCTTGCGCGTAAAAGTTGAGATGTATTTTAAATTTAGAAATTGAATTCAGTGAACAGTTTACCAAATTTCAAATAAAAAAAAAAATAAAAAAATAAAAACAAACAAACAAAAACAGTTGGATAATGGAGACCTAATCTAGCTGAAGTGAGAAAATTACTGAGAATGCGATATGCCAACATACCCAATTTCAAGACCATTGTATAAAAGATATAGAAGTCCATAGCAAATAAACAACAATCGAAGAAATTAACTGTGCTTTAAAGATATGAATATTAATTGTTCAAAACCACTAAACAGTATTATTCTGTTTTGGAATAATAGCGTTATCGAAGTTTCTGTTGTGAAATTATTAATGCAATAAATTAATTAATAGCGCTTTAGTTGAAACTGAACCTTAAAATCGAAAAACTCTTCTATTTGAAAAGTAGCTAAAATAAAAATGTAAGTATTTATAATTTTTGAGAATAGCTCCGATAAGTAAGATCGAATAGGAACAAAATTTGAGTAAACCCAACTGCAGGTTCTAATTAATGAATTTCCCAACCGGTTTTGATTGCTCAAACCGGTTCCAAATGCAAAGCGAAAAAACAAACTATGTTTTATACTTGTAGAGTCCAGAAACATACTTATTACACTTTCTTCGTAGAAAGAAACTTTCTACGAAGAAAGTTAAAAAAAAAAAAAAAAAAATGTTTCAAGTGATATACTTTGAGGCATTTTTAATCGACTAATTAGGACAGCTGTTTCGCATTTATCTTACTGGCAATGTTATTGGTTGTAGTGAATCCAGAAGAAACATCGGTTTCCTTCTGATAGTAGTTCGATGATGAAGGTATTTAAGAAAAGAGGAATTCGTTTCAAAAGCATTTCAAACCCATGGCTGTGCTGACGACAGCTTCACCATTTCTTTGTCTCACTCGCTTTTCATTCAAAGGAAATGATGCGAATAATGAAGGCTTTTTTTTCTCGACCAAAGTGAGTTCCATCATTATAACCTAACTCAATAAAATATCTTTTTTTTTTCTTTTTTTGGGTCGAAATTTCCTTGTCATTTGGTGATGGCGTTTCTGCTGTAATTGGAAGAAATAAGAACCCTCCTTTAATGGAGATAAATCAGAACTGAAACCAAAAAACAAAAAAAAAAACAAAAAAAAGCTTTTTGATGAATATCCTTTCCGTTACTAAAGAATAAAATAGTGAATTTTTTTTTATTTTTTTATTTTAACAGGTGTGATTTGACTAGGAAAGGAAAAGAAAACGTAAAGAAAATAAAAATAATAATAAAAAAAGAAAAATTAAAAATTCTAAATCCCATTCTGAGCCATTAAAAAAAAGAAAACTTAAAACTCAATCAAAAACAAATCGATTAAATTTGCAAAAGGATGGAACTGTAAAGATAAAGCTGTACAACTAAAACAAAGACATATTCTGTTTTACATAACGGGTAGGGATATATCCCACTTGTACTGAGGCCGCAAGGATCTGTTGTACCGAACAAATGGCCACAGCCAGCCGCAGCCGTTAAGAAGAATGAGACAAATATGCTGGTTCCGGAATTGGAAACCAGCTTCAGTCACGTGATTAAGCCATGCATAGACCACTTAAGCTATGCCTGAACAGCAAAAGAGGATTTAAACTAATAAGAAAAACATTTTCCTTAGTTTGAAGAAGAATCGATTTGTTTCCAAACTTAAGATGAAATTAACTCTCTTTTGTAAGAAATTTCGTTAAAATAAAAGTAAAATGCAAATATAAAATTGATTTTATAACAAGGATAAAAAAAAAAGAAAAAGAATAAAAACTCACACAATGAAATGTTCACTGAGCTATTTTTGGAAATTTCGTACGGAAATTCAGATTGTTTCGAGCTTCCTAGATCTCGTCAGTTAGATTCGCCCAGTACTCGTAGCTCAGTGGAACTAAAACAACCAGATTGTGTACAAAATTTTTTATGTTTTTTTTGATCTTGTTTTTTCTTTAACTAAATTTACATCATACATGTTAATTTTTGCTAAAATTGATTTTAAAGATAAAATTTCTGTAGGTTCAATAAGTTACAATTTGTTGGTATTTTATTGTTAGCATATTTTCAGAATGAATCTAGTTCTAATATACAGGTTGATCCAAGTTGATTTTCCTTAAAAATATTTTTTTTTCGATAATTTTCTGAAATTATCGAAATATCTTCTTATTCGAACAATTCGAATACCTTCTTCAAATAATTGGCGAGGACAAGTTTTTGTAGCCTGTTTCAGAGTAGATCCCAGCATTAACGATTGAATTTGTTTTCTGTTAAAATTTAATCGTTTTTGCGTTTAAAAGGTTATTTGTTTGTTATGTGTGTTTTTTTTTTAATTTGAACCTCTGCATATCCTTACTATGTAAAATGAAATTAATTTTTTTTTTATATTTTTAAATCAGAAAACAAAAAGACAAAATAAAACAATAATAATGAAATGTTGAAAAATAAAAACTTCAAATCATGGTCAGTGTTATTATGGAGTCGGCGACGTTTGAGTAAAATAACTCAGCATGACAAACCTCCCAACATATGTGTTCAAATTCGAATTCAAAACAACATTTTTAAGTGTTCAAATTAAAAAACAAAATAAAACAAAACAACTAAATGAGCTTTAAAACTAAAAAAACGGATATCAGCGAGATAGTGATATGCCTTATTCAAGGTGACTACTCACGACTGCTAGGTCATCTTCAAACGAAAAATGTATCTTAATTCTTACATTATCTGCTAGAAAAAAAATAATTATTACTTATGTTTACTTATTTATTATTTGCTTATGTTTTCTAAAATCGATATTAAAACAAACCTAAATCCGACTTTTCAAACTAATTTCCCAAGAAAGGATCCGCTTTGTAAATATTTCAAACGTTAATATTTAACAAATAAATATTTCAAAACAACAAAGGATTTTTGCGAAGTTTTAGCTGAATGTTTGGCAGGGATTTACAGAAGAATTTAAAATGAAATTCAAATGAAGCATTTGCTTTCAATGAAGTGGAAGAAATTGCTATCATCTTAAGAAATAGGAAATTAAGAAATGAACTTATCTAGGGATATCAGCATCTTCTATGTAATTTCGGTCAACCGAGAAGATAAAATATTCAAAAATCACAGGAAATTGCCGAACCTGCTAAAAGGTTTACGTTTTTACTTGTTCTATCACCTTTTCATATTTTACTCTCTTACTCCAAACTCGTTTTACTAATAGCGTTCTTTTAAAATATCTTATTATCTATTTTAAAGTTGAACGTGAAGTTAGCCAAGAATAATCTGTTTTAATTTCTTTATTTTTGTCTGTAATCAGTTTGAGTTAAGGAAAAGATATTACATTTTTTTTTATAAAATTAAAATGAAGTTTGATCTTGCAATAAAAGTAGTTTGGTTGCAAGAAGTAAGACTTGTTTCGAAGATTTAGAATTTTTGATTCTAAATGTTATAACTTAAAATTGAGATTAAATTGAAACTAAGACTTACATCAAAATATTTCTTACCTATCAAAAAGCGACACAAAAGTATTCTTCCAATCTATTGCAAATTGTTATTCATTGTTCCGAAGCAAATCTCCTGCAGATATTACCTTAATGTTGCTCTAAATATTTCATTTATTAAAATTTGCATTAAAATTAATCAAACTGACTGCAAAAGTTATGTTGAATCAAACACTGTTATCTATAGAAACACACTCTTCCATACATTGCATTAGTATTAAAATATTTATTAAAATAATAATTTTAAATTATCTATAGTTTTATCAATAACAGGTATGGAATTTATAATTACTCACAGGAACATTCGATTCATTAAGAAATGTTATTTGTTAAAAGACTAAGGACGTGGGTTTACCTTCGTAACTTTCTACTATGAGATAATTCTTTCTTACAAAGCTTAAAGTATTCGGGGTTGCCCGTGAAGGGAGTGGGGAATTGAGTCCTGGTTTTTTGGTAGCCTATATTTTAAATAATGATAAAAAAAAGAAGTTTTTTTTTTGTCGATATGGTGAGGGAAGGAGGTGGGAAGTCCTAATTCTCCCCTTCTCCACAATCCTTTCATAACGAACCTTTTCCAGTTCCAGTTGTTGCAGAACAATATTTGTGTAGTTTCCGTTATCGCCACCTGGTCCATATGTAGCGCTATTTTAGGGATTTCATTTCTTTTCACCCCCTTCGGAGTGGTTAACCGGGGTCCAAGATAGCCTATATTTTCCGCAGGGCAATAGAGAGTATCTATGCAAAATTGGGTTCCAAACAGTCACACTGTGTAAAATTGTATAGAGAACATACAAACATACAAACATACAAACTTTGACTTTTACATACATGTATCGATATTTATTCAACTCCATTTCAGATAAAATTCAGGATAGTAACAAAAACGAAAATAAACGCAGCTTACCTTCAGATGGAAGATTCAAAGCAAGTTCACCAATACTAAGTTTAATATACAGAAGAATTCAGGAAAAAAGATTACTTTTATATTTATTACGCTTTTTTTTGTGATTTATCGTATCTCAGGGTTATAATAAAATCGTTATATTACAAAATGTATATAAAAAAGTGCAAGGAATATATGAATTGTCCGTTATCACAAGGAGATTCCTATTCTCTGATGATTGGCGGTTTTTTTCTTTGGAGTTCCGTCTGGCTGGATAAATGAAAACGCCAGGGTTCCGTCCAAAAGTTGTCAGTTTCCAAATAAATCGCTGCTTTCCTTCGACGTAATGTTCTTCTGAAAAATGACATCCTCCCCTGTGCAGTTGGTTATTGATTCCTATGAATTGTAATTCATTATGTAGAAAGGTCGTTCCACTGACAGCAGCTTTTTTTTTTTTTTGTTCGAGTTGTTTCCATGGCAACATCTCTATACTTTACTGGCAAAGAATTCTTATCGCAAAAAAAAAAAAAAATTGTAACAAGTTTTCCCTAAAAAATGCTTGTAAGAATCAGTAAGGGAAATATTAAATGTCATTCAACCAATTCAAGTTCGAATGAGAAACGATAAAGTTTTTTTTTTTTTTTTTTTTGAAAGTTTTATACGAATAACTGTTTTTCTTTATCGTCCAAACTTTTTCACAAGGTTATTCATCACAACTAAATAAAAATCAGCAACATCTCATGAAATGTAAAGATAGAAAGAAATCTTTTCGTTTTTCAAATGAAAGAATTTTTGCAAAGAATTTTGTTTAACAAGGTCTTTAAATTAGGATGAAGTCATTTCTATTGAATGCGGAATTCTATTCAGTACAAATGGTCCACAACCTCTTGTAGTTCGACGTTTGATCTTCCCTGGAACAGAGAGTTGAAGTATCGTAAATATAAATTTGAATTTGCAATAAAATGTCTTCTCAGTAAGATGTGCAGTTAGAGATATCTCAGCATCTCTGTACTCTTAGAAGGACTCTCACTTAGAAAGCTGTATGTGAGTGGAATTGTCCTGTTGGAAATTACATTATTTTGTCGACAAAAAGTATCACCACAAATTTGAATTTTTAATCTATTTAATGGTCTGTCATACTTTCCTCCAGAAACACAAGAATTATTTTCACGTTGTAGTTTACGACATTAAATCTGCCTTAGAGGTAATGGACTGTCTCCGGACCCATTAATTCACATCCAGCGGAAACGCATCTCAACATTGTGGGTTGACGAGAGAGACGTTTGGTTTAGCAAGAGATCCGTGCAACCGTACGACCAGTCACTTGAGGCATAACAGCACTTTCGATAAAATTAAAGAATTCCATACGACTCTCACTTTTGATTTTGAAAGGTTTTATGCCTATTTTGAATTTAATTCATTATTATCATTAAACTTGTACTATACTTATAATTTTTTCAATTATACATTAATATTTCCCATTCATTAGTGGTTTAATTTCAGAATTAGGAGATAATTAATAATAATTTTCTGTTGATGCTTTTATGTAATAAATGGGAAAGTTGTATCGTCAGTATTGACAATTTTTTTTTATTATTGTTATCATATCAAAATTATTTTTAGAATTGGGCATCCAAATAAGATTTGATTATTCTTTGGACTTCTTCCTCATACGAGTGGTTGAATCCTTAGATGACTGTTCAATGAGCTTTTTCCTCTAGGCTGTAGAATCTTCATTAACTGTCGAAACACTAAATGCCTTTGTATTCATGGATTTCGTTCCGTAAAGAACTCTCAGCCTGTATGACTATAAACTCTAGTTTCTATTTTTCTGAGATAAGCTTATTCTTTATTTTTGTTTGTATTTATGTTTATGGATTTCATTGATCCTAAAATTTTTCTCAAACCAGTTAATTTCTTCATAGTTTAATGATCGCTATTCTATTACTGTAATCTGCTATTTCTTCTTGAAATAAATCAATGATTTGATTAATAAACTTTATTAACAAATACATTCATTGCCAAAAAAGTTAGCACAACCGAACGAATGATGCAGAAACGACGAAACTCGGTATATGGCACCGTCACAGGTAGTTGTGCCACTGATTGCAGTTGGTTTGCAATTGCCCACTGAGAACTACCACCAGGGATGTTTTAGTCCATATTCGCTTTTTGGGAATTTTTTTCTTCGGAATTCTTCCTCGAAAAAGAGAACGAACAGCTCGCAACAGCAATTGGCACCAACTTTCCATTTGATTGGATGGATGTAGTGATCATATGAACGGCCGTCATATGATCGCTGTGTGCTTTATAATGAGGCGATTGTAGAGTGCGGGTCTTTGGAGTCTGCAAGCATGCCTTGACGACGCACTCGTTCCAGTTTTGAATAACTGACAGACAGCCGAAAATGCAAGTCTCGGTCTCCAAATCACCTCGCAATCCGATGAAATGGCGCCCTCTGAACCGTACCAATTGTACTATGCATGTAGGCAGCAGAGGAACAAATGCGCAGGGAAGGCAGTGGGGAGACTTAGACAGACTACCAGAAGAGAAGATCGGAATGAACTAATCCAAGGTTATCCATGTTCACCCTCCAGAAACATGTAGCGACATCACTAGAAACCTCTGCGTCTATCCGCGATTTTGGTGGGCACTGCAAACGTAGTGGTGTCGTGAGCGGATGGCGTGGACGGCTTGGACTGGCAATGAATCGTATTTAGTGACGAATCGAAGTTTTGTGTGGACACACATGACGATTATACTCGAGTATCGAGAAGCATTGGGCAGCGGACTTCATTGTTGAGCGATACACCGCCAGGATTGATGGTGTCAGGGTGTGGGGAGCCATCTCTACGATTTTCTGTCTCTATTGATAGTGATCAGGGGAACATTGACGGCGCGGAGATATGTTCAGGAGATTGTAAGGATCATGTGCTTTCCATCAAGGAGCGGCTTCATCGGTCCATGAACAAGATAATAACCCCCCCCCCCATTCTTCGCCCTCCTCCACAAACAACACGGATTTCTTTAGACTGCCTCCGTCGACACCACCCGCCAGCTCTACAGTCTTGTCGGCCATTGAACATGTCTGGAGACGGCAGCTTCGGCCATTAACGGATATGGCGATCTGCAGCTGCAGTTGCACAGCTATTCCATAAGATAGCATTAGACGTCTCTAAGACTCCATACCAGGACGTATCTATCCAACGTAGGATATTGTAAGCAGTATTATCATTATCATTGCGTACGTCAATTAGGCTGCTGCTTCTAATTATCCAGTGGCTTAATACTTCATATGTTTTCATATTTTTTCTCGTCATTAATAAAATATACTATCGAATTGTTCTGAGATATTTCACTTTCAGGAAATATTTAGATTGGTTTCGTGTATGAGTAAGCTTTTCTGTTCATTCTTTAACAGTAATGGGTTTACCTTTCCAACAGTCGAGATACATTAATCTTTACGTTGTTACATCTTCCTAACAATTAATTTTGACGAAGGAAAAAATTATAAGTATGAAATATTTATGAAAATATACTATTTTTTTTTATAGTGTGATAATTTAACAGGAGGAATCAAAATCTTTTTATTCTTCGGAGCCGGATGTGACATTGCCTCTCGCAACCATCATGAAAGTTGATTGCAAATAACAAATAGTTACATGAACTATTAAAGAGAAAATTACTTCTTTATTAAAAATCGAAGTGTTATCTTCTAAAAGAAGCTTTAATTGCGGGCAAAATCTATGATTTAGGCGCACTCTCACCTTTCATTGAGATGTTTCATTGAATAGTGAATTGGAGATATTTATTTGAAGGTTTTAAAATAAAGTGTGAGCAATCAGTAAAAAAAGAACCGCACTACATCCCACTAATGTTCGTTTAGTAATGGTAAACGTAATATCACTTATTGTTTTTAACAATGTCTTTAATGAAATAGATTTTAATACAATAAAATAAAAAGCATACTCGCACATAAATAATGAAAAAGGAATCACTGATCTGTTTTTGGTATTTTTGATACCGGGAATCCAGAACAGCTGTTTCAGAGTTCCTATTCTTCATCAGCTGGTTTCGCCCAGTATCTAACTGTCAGCGATTCCAAGGAACATATAACAAAAGCAAAAATGAACAAGAAAGTAGCTAGGTCTAGCGGGGATTAATTTTTGCCCTTTTTTATTCTTATTTTATATATTGTTGTTTTTAGTTATGAAGGGCCACTTTCTTGTTCATTTTTGCTTTTGTTATATGTTCCTTGGAATCGCTGACTGTTAGATACTGGGCGAATCCAGCTGATGAAGAGTAGGAACTCTGAAACAGCTGTTCTGGATTCCCGGTATCAAAAATACCAAAAACAGATCAGTGATTCCTTTTTCATTATTTATGTGCGAGTATGCTTTTTATTTTATTGTATTATCCATTTGTCCGCACGTTAAAATTGTTGTTAGAAATAGATTTTAATGCCATTGGTTTGTTAACAAAAAGGAAAGTAACATAATCTTAAGTAGGTTTAATATTTTTTTGCTCAATACTGAAAGAAATACTTCATCTACGCTTCATAAAACATATTTTAATTCCGAATTTTCGGAAGAACTTTTTCTTTCTTCCTTTTTCAAGTTTGTTAGTTATAACAATATATATTCAGGTGATAACATACACGTACACTTCTTAGATATAGTTGGTAACAAACATTTTCTTCCCTTTAAATGCTACAAACATTATTATTTCAGTTACAATTGTTATATTTCAGCAATTAAATGCTACAAAACCCTTATTATTTCAATACAATTGTTTTAGTTACTAACATTATTTATTTCAATAATCATAATTTTTTAAATTCATCAATTATTATGCCTTTTTTGCTTTTGTTCATGCAATTTTTTACCATTTCATTAGCCAAATAAATAAAAACTTTCTCAATCTCTAATCCTTTACTTCTATTAAAATTTATATTTCTGGTGTTTCTTATAATTAGACTTTCGAGTAGCTTCCTTGTTTTGGCCTCTTTTTCTAACATTACAATTTTTACTTCATCCTTAATCCAATGTCCGTTTTTACCACAATGATCAGCTACGTCAGATTTTTCTCTCAAATTATTTTTAATGCAGTAAATATGCTCAAGGGCCCTTTCGCGGGTCGTTCTTTTACTTTCTCGAAAATAAATTTTGAAGTAAAAATAAATAAATAATGTTAGTAACTAAAACAGTTGTATTGAAATAATAAGGGTTTTGTAGCATTTAATTGCTGAAATATAACAATTGTAACTGAAATAATAATGTTTGTAACATTTAAAGGGAAGAAAATGTTTGTTACCAACTATATTTAAGAAGTGTATATGTATGTTATCACCTGAATGTATATCATTATAACCAACAAACTTGAAAAAGGAAGAAAGAAAAGTTCTTCCGAAAATTCGGAATTAAAATATGTTTTTATATAATATGAAGCGTAGATGAAGTATTTATTTTGCAAATATGTTAAGATGTGAATTGAAGAGGAAGTATGGCATCAATACTGAAAGACTGAAGAGCTGCTTCATATCTTTATGATATGTGATTATGATATTCCAATTTAAAAACAATCGTTCATATAATGTTTTTAATGAATTTACGGGAGCCATTTCAGTAACACGAAAGGTTGGTTGATGGTTCTCTGAATCATTCAAGTGTTCTCTAAATGATTTATTTCGATTCATTCATCTTGGTCGAGAGAAAGATGACATGAAAGCAATGTGTGCTTCTGTAATCGTCTAAGATAAAGAAGCTCCTTCTGTACTGAATCATAATTGCCTCAGGAAACGAATCAACAAAAACAGATAAAGTTATTTCTCTGATATGTAGCGTCGTTAATCTTTACTGAGATTTCCCAATATCAGATTGGGATTCTGAACTGAAAGAAACTCATTATGTGACTAATACGTTTTAATTATAAATTAACTGTGAAAGGCTGAACCGTAGCAATAAAAAGAAAAAAAAACAACGGTTTTCTTTATCTCCGTAAAAGAAAAAAAAAAAAAACGGTTTTCTTTATCTCCGTAAATGTTCAGCAAAGGAAGGAACGTCTTGTGAAATAAGGAATGAAGTTAAATCTCTTCAGTCTCTAATCGGCTTCAAAAAAAGTTAACGACAAAACACCTTAAAAACACCAAATATTTATATATTTAAGTATATTATATGTATATATATATATTTACTTACTTCCTCTTCACTATTAACAACTTAAGGTGAACTAAAAAAATACTTCAAGAATTCAAAGTTGAAAATTTTGTTCAAAACATTTCAAGTAGAAAGGGTTGGTTTGGATTATAGAGATGGTCCAAGGCATCTCCAAACTTATAAGTAAAAAAAACCATCTCATATCAGTCATGACTGATTTTGCGCCTCACTGTCTATGAGTCTACAAGAGCACGGAACGCTGCAAAAACTAAATTTTCATTTTTCTTTGCAGCGGAGAAACTTCATTAAAGGGACTGTTTATTTCTTGGGCTGATGCTGAGCAATGTTGCACTGGTTATTCTATATTTTATGATTTTTTTTGTTGAAAAAAACAACAACTACAAAATTAACATATTCAAAAGCGTAACTTAATAGTTTCTTTGTATTGTTTATAACTCTTGTTGAAAAGATATTATAATTTTGGTCCCTTCACTTATTAAAACCATTCGATAGAAAGAACTCAATATTTCGAAGAATTCAGTTAAATTAATTCGTGATTTTAATATTTTGGATGTTATTTTTCCACTTTAATTTTCACTTAACTTTATAAAGTAGTTTGTGTTATTTTAAATGATTTTAAAAAAATAAACTAGCAAGATTTAAGGAAAGTAGACTCAAGTTATTTCAGGAACTTCTGTATTTTCTTATAAATCAACAAATCATACAGAAATACTTTCCATCATTAAACTCTTAGGTTTTCAAACAATTCTTTTCAGTTCACCTCTAACGAAATTAGTTGCGCTTCAAACTTATTTTTGGTTTTAGTTCTTGAAGTTAAGTTATTCTTAATTCCTGTAGAAATTCCTTCCAATTAAGTTATTTCCAATTAAAATTCTTGTTTTCTTTCTTTATTTTTTTATCCTTTTCGTTCATTGACGAAGAACAATTCTTTTATTCAATTAGTTTCGATTCAATGACGCCTTCTAGTGATGTTATTCTTATATTTGTACAATTTATTATAAATTTGAATTCAACATTCTTGCAATTTCATTTATTTTGTTCTCTGTCAGCAGGAATTACCTTATTAATAACGTTTCCTTTAATTTAGGCTATCTTTTATTAGATCACTTTTCTAAATAAGTTAAATGAGGTTCATCAAATTAATCAGTCTGTGTGCACGTGTACAGCGTATCCACCAAGAGTTGAGCCTTAGCCACGCCTATGTCACGTGGTAGACGAAGAGTCCAAGAAGTCATTTGAGGGGTCAGTGTGATAGCTTTCCATTTTCTGGGGAAATGAACAGATTTTGTTTCTTGGTTATAACAGCAGTAGCGTACCAAGGGGGGGGGGGCGGTCCGCCCCGGGCCCCACCTGGGAGGGGCCCCCATCAGCCAGCCTAGGGGGCCCCACCATTTTTTTTTTTTTTTGATTGGTAAAGCAAGACTAAGGGGCCCCATCCATACAAGATTTCCTTTTTTTTTTTTTTTTAATTTTTTGGTTGAATAAAATAGAGATTTGTTTTTTTTTTTTGATTGTTGAATAATGGAACTCCCGCCCCGGGCCGCCAAAGGCGTTGGTACGCCACTGTATAACAGAGGAATTGATGATATAAAATACGACATTATATATCTATTTTTCTTACATATAATAATAACTAAGTTATATTTTAACTGTAACGATGCATAAAACTGATTTGCTATTTAAGAACTGTTATATTTATACTGTTTCTTATTTATTTAAATTATAAAAAATCGTAATTATATATAAATTATATTAATTAATGTAAGTAATAAATATATACACTTCATGGTAATAATGTTTTATTTAACAATTAGCTGCTGACAGTTAAAAAAAAAAAAGCAAAACTTGTTTAAAAACAATTCCGTAAAGTTCCTCAGAACATTTACAAATATCCAAATTAAGAACATTGGCACTTGTTCTAAAAGATTAAAAATAGAATTAGATTGACAACAATAATAATAACTGCATGAATTACAATGCAAGTTTTGATATAATGGAAATGAAAACAAAACTAAAATAATATAATATTGTTTGTAATAGTCAATCAAAACACCAAAATAAAATTGTTAGAATAATCAACAATATTGCAGGTGATGATTTAAATTTTTAATAATGAAAGATCGTAACTGTTTTTAACGAAATTACAAGCACTAATTCTTGACTTTTTGCCCTCACCCCTATTGTGAAATGTCTTCTCCGTTTGAAGAGGCGTGGCTAAGTCTCAAGTCTTGGTGGACACACTTTATGTCTCTGTGAGCCATCCTAATAATGTTTGAACCTTTAGATGGGTCTTCTTGGAATTTCGCCTGCATACTTAAGGGCAAGAGGAAACCAAACTTGAGTATTATATTAAAAATCTTTCCCTTGTGGTTTATGGACAAAGATTCTCATCGAAGAGCAGTAGAACCGAAACGTTGGATTAATATCATTTCTTAACAGTATATGTATATATATATATATTATATATATTAGTCCACTTTTTAGGCCTCTTAATATCTGGACGAGCTTTGATATAATTCAATTAATTGGATTTAAACAATTTAAGTAAATAGGGAGGGTTTAATTTATTTTTCTCAAAAAAAAATCGAAAATTTCTACTTATTTATATTCAACCATTATTTTTATTTAAAAAAGTTAACAGAGATTTGTAGTTTGTGTTATTTTAAATAATTTAAAAAAAACAAAAAAAAACTAGCAAGATTTAAGGAAAGTAGACCCAAGTTATTTCAGGAACTTTTGTATTTTCTTATAAGAATTTGTATCTGTAAGTGGAGTACGTGCTATTATTCTGATATTTTACTCTTTGAACGGTAGTAAAATAATCCTCAGTAGAATAGAAGAAATAATCGACAAAGTTTTGACCAAAATTTTAATTTTGGGAAAAATGAAATTTTTTTTGTCGTAAACTGTCATTTGAAGTTGAAATTAGAATTTGACACATTGTTGGTTAAGGTAACACGTAAGAAGGTTTGTCTTTTTAGAAGTTTCCGAGTAGGTATAAACATTTTGGGGATGACTTGTTCACTCTCGTAACTTGAATAGCTTCTGAAAGGTTTTTCCAACCGAAAAATTCTGCCTCAACCCTGAATTTCTAATAAAGGAATTCCCCCTTTCTCTTTCTACCCAGTCTTCTAGAGGAAACAAGGAGTTGATCCTTTTCAACATCCAAAAGGGGGAGTTAGCTATTTCAAACATTGATTTTCATAATGTTTATTTAGAAGTTAAGTACCGTAATGTACGAAAACTGAAATTACATTCGCAATTTTTTTTAAATAACAAATTTTATTAAAAGAGAAAGTGAAATATGTGGTTTCTTTTTTTTATAATAAAATTTGTATTATCTACAGCAACTTTAAATAATTCCTAAATATTCTAAATTTTTGTTCTAATAAAAAAAATGAAACAAAGAATCTCAAAACAACAAATATGAAATATTGATAATAGCTTTTAAATATATTTTATACTCAACCATTTAATTATAAAAAAAAGCAAAAAAAAACAAAAGAACAAAAGCAAAACAAAAAAATAAAACAAAAAAAAACCCAACATGATTACAAACTAAATGCCATATGTTGTATTAAAAAATATTTTACAGTGCAATACTATATTTTGGAACATTACAGGTGTTTAAAACGATAAAGATTAAAAGAAAAACCTAGAAGAGTAGTTATTACTCTGAAAACCTATTCATTACAAAAGCTTTTTAAATAAATCATCTTCAGAAGTGACGGATCATGTGTTGTAGTGAAATATTCACAGCCTTGTTCAGTTGGGGGAGCTTTATCTTTATAGCAATCTGACCTTTGCCAAAGGTGTTCTCGTTATTTTTGATAAAAATGCTATATGGGAGACGTCAACAGTCTCGTGGATATTAAGTTTCTAGGAAGGAAAGCAAAAACAAAATTGACGGATACCTTGATTTATATTCTGTTTGGATTTGTTTTTAAAGTTTATTCTTGAAACAATGATGAATCGATGCCATTAATCGTTCATCTATCATAAATTTTGTATTGAATAAATATCAAAGAAAAATCTAACTTAGAGACGTAACTAATGGTTCATTCTTACAGTTTTTTTTTTTTTTAGAAATATCACTCGTTTGTTTATTACTAATTTTTGTAGACATTGAAAAATAAAGAAATTGGAGTTTTTGCAAAACGTTAATAAAGTAGCATATCTTAACTAAACGGTAAACTAAAGGTTAAAGCGTAACTTTCTTCATTCTTTCTTTAACTAGTCTTTTACAATGATCGAACCATTAAACATTGAATAGAAATATTTAAATACAAACAGTCCTTTTTATTTAATACTTCAAAGAAATTCTTGCAATAATGAAGTTTAGCAAAAAATGGTAAATTTTGAAAGATTTGAAATGCATGTTCTCTTTTAAACTATTTGGTAAAAGAGAATATGCATTTTAAATCTGAACTTGAAAATTACTGAACATGAAAATGCAATATTTCAATACAATAAATTACAAGCAATTGATGGTAAGACTTTTTTTTTCTCTGCTGGCTGATTCAACTTTTAACTTTCTGAAAAGAATGTCTGTTTTAATTGCTGTCTAATGATGAAATCAATTGATATTGGGTCAGAATGTCTGTATCTAAAATAAAAAAATAACAATAAAGTTTCATTTTAGGTTTGTTAGTTTAAAAAGTCTAGAGTGATTAAAACTGCTTATGGAATTATACGGAAGGGACCAACAAATTTCGGAATAAGAACTCATACTCACATTAGTCGATTTGTGGTACTAAGGGCTGCAGGCATTTATACAAGTAATAAAGCCCTTCAGTTTATATTTATTTTTCCTTCAGTGTTTTTGACTCTTTCTGAGTGACCGGACAATGTGCAGTATTTTGCAGAATATCCGAGTAGAAATATAATTTATATTATGAAGACTTACGAGAAGTGTTATGATATGAAAGATGATTAGTAAATAAATTTCAAACTATAAATGGAACAATTATAATTCTATACAGAAATAATTGTAATTCTATATATAATTGTAATTCTGTTATAATTTCTTTTCAATGGTAATATAATTGCATTTCAATGAGCTAATTGCAGATTTTTAAATTTGTAAGCTTAGTTAAACTTATTTACGTGATTAAAACATGTAATTGTTACAATTTGCTTCTTTAGTAACTATATAAGTTGTTTTAGAATTCTAAGTGAACTTAACTAGTTAGAAAAATCTGCTATCTGGGATCTCTAAATGATGGGTTATCGACGCGGTGACATGAGTGCACAGAGTTCAAGTAAATCATACATTATGAGGTTTTTTTTTATTATTATTCTGTGAATTACTTTGATCTAACTTGCATTCACAAGAGAATAAACAGCCTGGGAGAACTTTTGATCCCGATACGTCTGGATCAATCGTATTAAAATTGAATACTGAGATTTACGAGAGAATTTCCTTTGGTGATTCAGTATCTGCACGGAAATCATCAATTCGAGCATCTCTTGTGATAAAGCATTTGTAAATTTATTGAATAATTGCCAAAATAGTAATAAACCTGTTAATGAGATCGTATTGAAACGTTGTGCGATGATCGAATTTGCCAGAAGTTGATTACATACGTAAATGGCTGACAATATTTGAAGAATCCACAGATTGACTTAAGCAAATTGCAACTGTGAACTATAGATGACCTTTATGGCTGCAGCAGTTTGGATAAACACGTCTGAATTGCTCTGAATGTAATAGGATTAAAAATTGAAAAACAAACAGATGGAGATAATTAGTTGAAGTATAATTTCGGTAGCTTAACTTTTAGCAATTATTCTTCAAAAAAGTTAAATTATATTACGATCATAACATTTATTTTTTTGATTAAACCCAAAAAATAAATGTTGTAAATGAGGAAAAAAGGGTGGTAGTTTGAACTCTTCTTGTGAACCTGAACTTTCATTAAAATAGATAAAATTTACCTCTCACGCTCTTGGCAGTGGCATTTCTCCTAATTATGTGAAGAAGAACATGTGACGAGAGATTGTTTTTTTATCTTGCCATTAAAGTTATATGTATAGAACAGTTCAATAACCTAAATTTACAAATTTCAGTAAATAATATTTGAAGCTTAAATTACATCATCTGTAAAGTAGAAGAAGAGTGCATGCAATGTAAATCCTCTTTGATAGAAATAGTATCAAAATCCGGTTTCCGGCAATGTTTGCTTTATCTAGAAGAATCCTATAAGCTTTCAATCGGAAGAGAATATTTAGAGAAAGTCCTTGATTTCGCTTTGAGCTGTTGGCTTAACACTTTTGAATTTAGACAGAGGAAGAGAACTTTTAAAATTTTATGGGTTCCTGGAACTAAGCACCTCCTCCCTCCCTTATCGACAGAATTAAAGAGATAGAGAATGAAAGTATTAGAGTCGTAATTTCAGGAAGCTTATCTGTAGTTCAGTAATAATAAAAATTAGCACAGATAATTAAAATAATTAAAAAGTATTTAATATTTTTTAATATGTCGACAATATTAATACAGTGACAGAAAACTTTGCGGTTTTTTAGTCTTCGTCAGTTCAAAATTGTTGCGGCTGCGCCGTCTTCCAAGATGCTTGGTGACGTCATAGTAGGATAGTCATCTATAGACTATAGTTTGTCTATTGTTTGTTTACTTCATTGTCGTGCCTATATTTGTTCAGGATTTGCTGAATAACACTGTTAAAATATAAAGGAATAAACGAGGAAATGCTTTTATTAACTTCTTTTCTGAAAATTTAATCACAACTTTTTTTTTTTTTTAAATGAATTTCTTATTCAAATAAATTTACTGTCAAGAAATGCATGTTTATTGCATTCATCATTCGTCCTATCACATCCGAGTGTCGAGACTATTGGCCACGGTGTGTGTTTTTATCTGTATTTGTGAAATTTGTGTAGGGAGGCAGTAATCACTTTAGATGAAGACTTCATGGAATCTGTCGCCTATCGATAGGCGAGAATTTTATATAGTCGAAGAACAGTCCAGAAAAAAAAAATCCAGACCTAGAATGGATTACAATGCAAAAGTTTTTGAAAACTGTAGATGGAGAATAAGTGAAAATAAAATTCCTTTGTAAGTGTAATCTTGATTTCCTCTTCTATGTTTTCAGTTTTGGTTTAACATAAAATAAAACATCGTAATGTTATGTTATTTTTACCATTTGATAGTACTTCTTTCCTTTCTCATAATTTCCTTTCGTTGGTTAATTAAAACGCTGATTCTGACTCTTGTCTTGCTAGACTAGGTTAAGGTTTGTTTTCACTTTTGCTGTTGATTATTAGTAATGGAGTTGTTATTAAGAGTGGTTTTTGCTGTTAAAAGTTAGCTTCAAGTTATGTAATCTTTGAATAGTTTTAGCTATAAAAACACTTTTAACAGTGAATTCTTTTTTGTTTTGTTTTGTTTTGATAACTCATGTTACCTTTCCTATTTAAACCATGTTATCACTATCATGGTATTTATTACATAAAGTTTCTTTGTTTATTATTTACTCTATTACATCAATATTGAATAAGAAAATAAAGCTTCTAAGCTAATCTTCGCATAAAAGATAGCAAACAAGTGACCCTAGATGTGAACCTGAGTGAAAGTTAATACATTTATTCATCATTTATTGATTAATTTTTGATTTGACTTGTTATAAAATATCTTTATAATTCAAACAAAATAGTGCTTTTTATTTTATGCATCAATGTATTTGATTTACTTTTTATTGTATTTCTACTTGTGACTACAAGATCTTAATTTTTTTTTTCATTTTATTTTTGAGTGTGTTCAGAAAATCTTTGCATCGTTTTGATTTGTGTTGAAATCAAAGAATCTATTGCTTTTGCAGCAAACAGCAGCATTTGACTTTGTTAAGATATTGTTGTTTATGAATTGGATGATGTTATGTATCATTTGACCAAGAGCCAAAATATATTTTTTTAGATTATTGCTCCGTCTACTAACAAAAGATGTAAACTCTTTATAAAAAATTGTTCCTACTTTATTGGAAAATTAATTTTTAATAAACTTCAATCGACTAATCGTAACGAATAAGATTTGCATCGTGTGACTAACGACCTTTGACGGATATTATGAATTAACGGATAACGATCCGAAATGTCCCGTGAAAGTATCATTTTGATATATATCACTCTTCATTCCATAAACAATGTGAAGTAATACATAAGCTTTTGAGTTTTTGGTAATATCTCAAAATCGAATTTTTGCGCGTGATCAAATGATGCATGTTATCATTCATTTCGAACTCGAAGAAGTTTCTGAATGAACTTCTTGCATTTAAGCCAACTTCATTTTTTAGAACTTATTACACCTGTATAATAACTTCTAGCTACAGCCCTGTTATTCTAGTAGCTTATATCATAAGTTTGGTCTATCGTTTGTAACAACGCTTAGTATGAGAGGGATTTTTGTAGTAGTACTTTTGGTTTCTTGTAATTGATTGGTAATTTTTTTATTCTCCCCCCCCCCATTTTAATATATGTATGTCCTTTGTCAATGTTTTTCTTTTTGTTCGTTGTGTATGCTGGGGACCCGAAATCTGCTCTGTAGGTAGTGGTCCCCATTTGTCTTATATGTTATAGGCTATAGTATGAGAGGGAAAAAGAAAAGGTTAGAATAAATGTAATTTTAAATCATGTTCTGAAAAATTGTTTCTGAAGTTTTTATAAAATTTTCACTACAAAGTAACTTGAAAAAACTTGAAGGTTTCCAAAAAACAGAATTCTTTATATAGCTTTTTCCTGAGAGATTTCAACAGCTTGGAAATATAAGAGTATCGTGATAAAAGGGGGAATATAGAAAATGCACAATTTTTCTTTTCACGCCTTGCGCTGTCATCAATGGGAACTACGTAGATTGTAGTTGATGATATCTTCAGGCATGAAAAGAAAAACTGCGCTTTCTCTGTATTTCCCCCTTTTTTCGTGTTGCATTGTATGCAGGTTAAAAGTTCCTATGTAAGAATATCATTCAATATTTGTAACGAATAGTTACTTTTTAATAAGCCCAAGATTTAGTAATCAATATTGTCATTTTTTGATAAAACGGAATATTTCATTGGCAAAAATAATGATTCAGTGTTGATTCGGGGATGTCGTTCCATGAAACAACTGAAGTGAGTTAAAGAATTTTATGATTACATTAGTAATTAAAATCAGTCAAGTTCATTGTTATTCCGAAAATAGTTTTTAAGACTGAAGTCAACATTGAACGTTGATACAGAATTTAACTGTAGTCAAACGAATGGCGATGTTTTTCAAACTATACTCCAAAGAGCCCGAATGAGCCTCAGAATTAGGTGCATTATACTCTATAATGAAGCGAATTTAAAATGTAAAAGCTGCATTTGAGACATTTTGGTTCGCTGAGGTTCCTTAGCCAATAAATCTCTTTTCCAGCTTTGTCAAGTGGTTGTTAGTTGGAGGATGGGGTGAAAAGTTGTGGAAAAAGAATAGACCAATGTCTTTGGCCAGCAAAGATATGCAGGAGGCATCAGTTTTTTTGTTTATTCTTTTGTGGAAAGACTATTATTTCGAAGATGCGTTCTTGACTTAAAGAATCCCAAACATTAATGTGAATACTACTATTGTGATTGGTCGTAGGTTTGTAATTAACTATTTACTCCCAGAAGGTCAAGTGTGTTCCAGGAGATATTATTTGATTTCGATTTGGGGTACACGAATGTGATTTCCCGACCACCAATTACATTCCATAGAAAAGTTACACAAGTTACACAAAAAAAAGCTTCCGTTTCTAACAGTTGCAGAATTCTAGAAAGTAATACAATAAATCAGAGCTATGGACACTACTAGCAGGGTGCATATTTTATTGTAATTTTATTTCATCTTTTTAGTCAAGTGTGGAGGCTCTTCATTATCTCATAATATTGCCGCACATTAAATTACGTACAGTAAACCTTCAATAATATTTAAAAGTCTTGTAGAATTGACAGAATTTAAAGCAGCATTTCTAGCAGCAAGACCAGACTTACGAATTATTGTTTAAGTAGTCAGAATATTTTGACTGCTTAGTATCGCATTATGTTTTGCAATGTAATGTTTAGTAAAATATAAAAAACAGTAACTTCGAAGCAGTTTGGCAACAGAAATTTTGAAATCATTGCTTACTCCTGCTGCAAAATAATACAATGCGACTGTTCATGATTGTAATCATGAGACAGCGCTGAAGATTGGGATAATTAATTAACTGGTTGAAGTTGAACTCGTGGATCCAGCGTTTGCAGATATCGACAATATTTGTAAAGCAGTAGCATATTCGTACAATTAATTTTATTTTTGAATCAGTGTATATTTTTCAGCTTTTCCTTGCAAAGATCGACTTTTATAAAATAAATCTTCACTCCCTTCCTTTATTTCTATATTCGACTTAATTTTTCTGGAATGTCTTTGATGAAGTTGGAAGAAGATAAGAAAAAAACTGGAACAATCTATATTACTAAAATCTTTTATTTCTCTGTCCGGCGCAATTTCCTGTGAGAATGGAAAATATAAGTGATTTTTACAATGAAACGACGGGAATCGAACCTGCAACCTTCTGATCCGAAGTCAGACGCCTTATACATTAGGCCACCGGGATTACAACTCACTTTTTTTTTTTTTTTTTTTTTTTACTTATGTGTCCTTCCCATTCGCCTCATTAAATAATGAATGTATTCAACCTGTTTTTTGAATCTCAAGATTGTTAATTTATTTCCGATCCGTCTATTTATTTGTAATTCGAAAATGACAATTAAAACTATCATTGCCGAAACGTTGCAATATTTTAAATATAATATTCTTACTTAACCAAATCTATGTGATATAGAAAAACAAGCGCGTGTGCACGGGAGATGGCCTAGTTTCCTCCCAAAATAGTTTTCAGTAGTTGAAAGAAAAGAGACAGATCAATTAAATAGTTAAACATTAAAGGTATATTTAGCTTAGAACTAAAATTAATTAATTTCTTCCTATTTAAAAATGTTAAACTGGAACAAATCTTACAGTTGCTACATTCAAAATTAATTCATTTGATAATTTTTCGTGCCACTTTATCAGCTTGTCCTTGAAATAAATCTTTGACTAATATAATGATTTAGAGACAGATTACTCTGATCTTCCCAAAGTACTTTGTCTCACGCGTCCGTGAAAGATGCGTGAGAAGATGTGTTTTGTAAAGATCACGATGTCTAGCTCTAAATTACAGCACGTTTTGGAAGTAAAAATTTTAAAGCATACAAGTTATGTAAAAATCGATCAATACCGAATAGTAAAATAAAAGAATACAGTATATCTTTTCTTTGTTAAAATTAATGATAAAAGTTATAATTTTAATCAGGTTGAAAATTATCTCTCTAGTAAGTACTGTTATTTATAGAACGAATGATATCGATGTCCTGAAATCTACAAATGAATTAAATACGACATCAGCAGAAATGAAAGGAATCAGAATGAAATTGTAGAATACCGGTTTAAGAAGTCAAATGAAACACCTACGTATTATTCTAATTCTATATTTCTATTCTTTTACCGAAATATTTCAAATACAATTCTTGGAGTCATACATTTTTGTAATAAGTTATCTAGTTTCACTCATTTCAATTATATGATTGAAGAATTTTTTTTGTCAATCCTGCAATAGGATTAGAAGTACACCTGCATTGCTTTTTTAAAATTTGTGGAAATTAAAAGAATTGATTATTTTTATTGTTTTCGATTATTTTGCAATTAATAACATACAAATATGAGAGTTATAGATCTTAAATAAAGAGAAATGTAGTAAGATATGTTGCCAAAGCACCTGCACATGATTAGTTCGGGAAAGAAACCCGCTATCCATTTCACACAGTAGGTGAACTCTAGAATCCGTGTGGAGAAGAAAGAACCAACAGAAAAATCTCCGACCATCCCAGAGATCGAACCTGACTCCTCCAGTCTATAGTCAAGTGCATTGCTATTTGAGCTACCGGTCCACATGTCTCTATCGTACCATTGTTTTTTCTTGCATGCTGATAATCTGACGTTGATTGTGAAATTTAATTCGTAAGCAAATAAAAAGTCAGAAGCAATTATTATACAAACGTATTTATGTCAGTAGTTTTTGTTGTAGTTTATTTGATCTTTAAAGATATGTTCGCTTGTTGCTAAATATTTTTTTGTTAAAGAGAGGCTGATGGAATCCAAGTAGTTTGTGTTTATATATGCATGTGTTACCTAATAATTTTTAAATCGCTGGGTAGATCTTCTAGAAACTTGGCGTATACATTTAAGCGTAAGATACGATCTAATTTTTTATATTTTACGTTTTTTTTTCGTTAGTTTCTTTACGAGAAATGTGTACGAGAAGGAAACAGAAATTCTCACAGAAAATCATTAGAGCCAATAGCATTTTAATTGATATCTTAAACGAAAGATATTAATACACTGAGCAATCCTTATTCAATGTCTGCCCGAGGCTTAAAAAGTTTAAAATTTTATTAAGATTGGAGTCTGATAAGTATTTGTGAATGTTTTGGGAAAACTCACAAAATGACTGTTTAAAATAGACAATAAATAGGCTTCATGGTCTTTCAGGAACTTCTTACTCTTAAATAAGTGCAGTTTTATTGATTAGTTGTTCTTATTTATTTTAAAAAATCAATTACTCTCATTAAATTCAGGAAATTTAACAAAACTGACATAGCTTCACATTCCTACCATCTTCCGGATTCATATTCAAAACGGTGTTATAGCAAGAGGTTACAAATCCCATTTAAAAATTAGTTTGAAAATACTGTTATTTGAAAAATATAAAAATAATCTTATAGTTGTCATTATGATTGTCTAGAGTTCGTCTCTATCCACTTTTTAAGGAACACGTATTTTACACATTCTTAATAATTATATTGCAGCTCCTCGCATAAAACGAAATGTTTAAAGATATCAAGCACTATCGATCCATAAGAGATAAAACGTGAGGTTCTTAATTTCTTTCTTAAATCTTCTTCTTTACATCTCTTCCCAGTTAAGTGTTAACTGGCGTAGTAATTCATTCTAAACTTAGATGTCTATTTTTTTTTTATTTGAACACATTCTTTCTGAAATGCCAATAATAAAAGTAATTGAGAAATTCTCCTTGTCTTAATTTTAAATAAAAAGTTAAAAAGGCTATTTATGTCAGAAATGCATTTATAATCTTTTTGAACGGGAAAACGGAAGGCTGAAACTCTGAATGTGAGCTTCTACATTTGAGCTTCACAAAGACAGGATGTTTTAATGCATTCTTAGTGCATTTTAAGATTACACAGCTGATGGGCCCAGTGGAAAAGGGCAAATGTCGTATTTACATGCATATCTATAATTTGCCATCTACTTTCACTGCCATTTTAAATGATTACCAGTAGACACCAACTCTCCATAGGCAGATAGGCAGAGAGTTTTACAGGAAAACTTGCTTATCTGTAAAATTTTAATTTTGTGGCATATGCTTTTCTTTCCGACTGAACCCTTCAATTTTGAAATTGCATTAACAGCTATAGAATTTTATTATTGATTTCAGTAATTAGTATAGTTTTTGTAAATTGCCGTTTGAATTTTCGTATCCATTTCGTGCTTCTTGAAAGATTCCTTTCTTTCAATATTAACAAAGTTTTATTACAGTAACAAAAATTATAAAAGAAAAGAAGTACAAAGATCAAACGTATTTACTTTACTTCTACCAATGTACTTTTAGAGAGTTCTGCCTAAACGTAATCAAAGATTCACTATGTAAATAAACCCTTAAATCAATAGCAACTCTATCTCCTCATTTAAACAAACATTATTCACGCGATAAGTTTAAAACAAATAACGTTTATAAATCAATATTTCCTTTTCGAAATTCGTTGATAAGTTTAAAATAAGCCGCGAGATTGGGCCTTGGGTCAGAGTTCGGGAATCTTGTTGAATATAATCAAAGTTGCCACAGGTAGTATCGGAAGTTACAGAAGAAGAATTATTATCGATTCCATTAAAGAGATATTCATAAACAAGAGATATCAGGTGATTAAATACAAAATATGAGATAGTGAATTGTTGCAGGTGATTTTCTAATGAGGAAAGTACACGATATAAATTACAGCATCTACGACGAACGACAGTAGCTATCGAAGAACAGCACAACAGCACAAACCAGTTGTATAATCACAATATACCGCTTTTGGAGTTCTATCTTCGGCCTGCTGGCCATTGTTTCAATATCTGTTGGGATCTCAGCAAAGATGCAACAGCTGCATGTGGAATGTGGAATGAAGTATCTGACATTTTCCAATTTTTCTTGTCAAACACACGCATTATTGTGCAAAATCGATTGGACAGTAGATATTACGAATTATAATAAAGAATACAAAAACTACAACATTTCTTCTAAATATCTTCAATATTTCTGTTCTCTAACCGAGAACTTTCTTCAGGAACATAATATAAAAGGAAGAAACAAAAACCTAACCTTAAAACCTAACAAAATTTGAATAAATAATCACAAATTCCATAATAATAACAATAACTAACGAGAACATACAACGCTAGAAATGTTACACAGTAATAATTACAATATAACATGATAACATATACTTCAACTATTAATCATCAATTTAGTTAACATATTTCAACTGTTTAATCAACAATTTGGTTTATATTTATCTTCTTAGTTTTTACATATCAACTTTTAATCTTCAATTTAAATTTTACACTCTGGTTATTATTCATACATTGCTTAAAAAACCCGAAAGAAATTTCATTGGATTTTAACGTTTTTTCTTTGTTAAAACAATCACACCAATTGTTTTAAAAATTTTATTACGAATTATTATTTTTCTAGCATTATATCAGTAACCTCTGAGCTGAGATGTACTAATGGAGACACAACTGAGGTATGATTCCATTCGATTCACTTCTTCCAACAGAGAAGCTTATAATATATATTTTTTAAATAAATTGTTTTTCTTAAACAACTCCAAAAATAGTGCCTGTGGTCCCGACTGAATAAATTATTAATTGCTGCGCCATTTCCGTAGACGTTATTCTTTCAATTTTTAACACAAATTGATTGTAACATTTACTTCCTGATTTTTGATATTATAATGATTTTTATAATTGTATTAATTTTTATATATTCATATTTATCTATTTATTCTTAAATATTTTTAGTGTTCTGTATCAATCAGCCTTTATTCCATTGAACATTCAAAGTTTACTTTTAACCGTTTTAATTCAAATTTTCTGTTGGCGTGCTTCCCCATCTGATTCGTTATAATTTAAAGATTCAGTTAAAATTCAGTTAAAGACCACGTGTGTTTTAAAATCCCCAATCAATTGTAAAAGCACGCCAACCAATCACAGCCCCTGTAGATAAGTTTATAAAAGATCCTGTTCTACGAATAAACAAGTTCAGTTCTCACTCGCTTCCAGTCTGATCCCTCATTCCAAGAAACCAGTGGCCGAAAACACCATCACAATTGGTACCGAAACTCCGGTTTTGCCGCAGCGAAGCTTCACCATTGACTGCCGATCGGAAGTGAGCCTCCTACCGCCCGTAGCAACCCGACAGATCCGTCGATTACGTGGTCTTCTCCCATTAGACAGCGTGCCCGACATCTCAACGACAACCTACGCGTCCGTAGCAGCTACTCCAGTCACAACCCACCGATTTAGGGAGCCCACCATCTTTTACAATCACAATATATAGCAACTATTATACCTTCTGCTAAATCCTGGAAAGACATCAGTGATGCTAATAATTACCATCGTGTTTCTTTTACTATCTGCTTGTGTAGGTGGTAAAACAGTGATGGGTATTGTGAATCCACGGTTAGTTGGTATCTTGTAAAGAATAATCTTTTTACTCCTGCATAATGGGGCTTTCGATCTGTTGATTATCTTATTCACTTGATGGATGCAATTCGTACTACATTTGTCAATAGGGAACATCACACTTCGTACTGTATTTCTTTGGTTTGGAAAAAGCTTATGATCGGATCTGCAAATTTGAATTTTGAAAAATCTGCGAATTACGTGCAAAATGCTTATTTTTATTAGGAATTTTCTTGCTAATCGCACATCCAAGTCTGAATTGACTCAATAGAATCCTCATGAATTAGGAGTTTCTCATGGTCCTAAGTGTCACATTTTCTCCATCAAAAGTAATGGAATCACTGCTTGTTTATATACGAGAAAGAAAGATAAAAAGTTAATTTGAATTGTTATTTTTATAGATACATGAATTGAAAGAAAGATAAAAGAACTTCACATGAATTGTTATTTTTAAAAATACACGAATTGAAAATTTATTATTATTAGATGCAGGACAGAGCCTGAATTGTAAATTGAAAAATTGAATTGTAGATTATTAGATGCAAGGACGAACCTAAATAGTAGATTATTATTGTTAATAGGAAAGCCATTTATAGTCCGACCACGATAACGTAACGATCGGATTATGACGTATCTGTTTTTCAGCCAATCACAAATAAGCGCGCCTCAGAGCACAGGTCTCTATTAATTTCCGTCAAAATGTCACCCCAGAGTATTTTACAGAGTAGTGCTCGAAAAATTATTTTAGAGGTTGAAGATTATTTCCGAAAGGAATTGGAAAATGGAGGACTAACATTAAAACAAAATTTTTGTTTTAAAGTTTTTTTTATAGATGTAACGTAATATTCTTCGGAGCCGCTAATAGAGGCTAGTGCTGATGTCGAATCGTCGCGTTATCGTGGTAGGACTATAGCTTTAAAAAGCAGACTGATGGAATTGTCTCCGAAATATCGCTGTATGAAGTTTTTATTGGAGTTATTATAAGAGTTATTAGAGGAAGAATAAGAGTAGGAGTTTTTATGAAAATATATCGACATTATTATGATGCATAATTTTATAATATAAGACAATCAGTGTGTTTGTTTGCTTTTATTATATACGAAAATAAGAGAATTGATTTTTAATAAGTTTTATTTACTTCACTTTTCTGTTGCTTTTCCAAATTTGAGTTGTATGTCACGATTCTTATCTTCTTCACTCGAATACGACCGAGGAGTGTCTCAATTACACCGCAAGAAGTTTGATTTGGATCATTACTGATGTTATTACCAATCAAAGGAAGAGGTTAGAAGAAAAAGCTTTTTTTTTACTACTTCCATCTTGATGGGCAAGAGACCTACCTTGAAGCGAAGAGGAAAGGGAATGCAGAAAAGAGACAGAAGAGGGGAAGAGAAACAAAGGAAAGTAGATAGACACAGTTACTCTTCTTTTTTGTAAAAAAAATATTCCTACCTTAGTTTTTTTTTTTCTTTTTTTTTAAAGTTCTCTTTGCTCTAACTTCATAAGGACTGTCATCAATCAATAAAATCCTGAAGCAATCAATTGCTTTTCTTTCCCTCTTGAAACACTTCATTATTGAATGAATGTTGGAAATACATTGATATGACCCAGAGAAGGCAAATATGTACACGGAAGCAGGTGGAGAAACCTGACTAGAATTTCTTGGGAAACAAGAATAGAATCCACAGGGAATCCAGAGGCTTTCATCTTCAGAGGGATGACCGGAAAGTTTCAAAAAAATCCTGTCTGGGATTCCATAATTATTATTCGACAGCTCATCCACCGTTAGGCGACAATACATCAATGTAGGAAAACAAAATCGATATTTTATTCAAAACCGGAAAAAAAATTAATGTAATATATTACGTAATTTTGATGTAATAAATAAATAAAGGTACGTAGAACTTTACTTAATTTTAGATAAAGTCACAAAATAATTCTTGTAAATTCAGAGTGAAGGGAAAATACTAAAGTTGCGTGATGGCGCTTGTTTCATCTCACGCTGCATTTGCTTTTGTCGATCATCACCACTAGTTTTCTATTTTTGGTTGGTGATATCAAAACACTCTAGTGTTAAGAAAATAGTGTGTTTTCCTAAAGTAAAACGTAAAAGATTCTTGAAATATTTTTTTTTATGGAAAAATGAATTGATCAGGATTTGTGCAGTTATCATTCTTTCTATATTCATGTCACCAGTGCTTGATTCTTTATCAGAATATCAAAGTAAGAATATTGAAAATCACGCCATCTTCAGATTTTCAAACACATTTCGTTAATGAATGGAATATTTTACATTCTTTCGCTTGTTAGAAGGAAAGGATCTAAAATAATAAAAAAATTCTTTTGTTTATCAGCTATTTGGGTTTCTTGAATTGGAAGAAAATTTTCTACTGCGTTAATTTCTTTTAAGCTTATTGAATTGTAACTAATAAAATCTTCCTAATTAGAATACATCTAGAATCGTATTACAATGGAATTCCAAGAACTTAAAAAAAAAATCCTTTTTAATCAAGCCGTTTCAATTATTTCAAAAATTTTCAAAATTGCAAATTAAGTAAAATCAGTTTCACCTTCTTTACTACAATTAATGGAAAATTATAGAGATCAGTTGAACGAGATACAAGTGCAAGGTATTTTTTAACTACTTCTAATCAATTGAATACTTAAAACTTCTGAATTTTTGAATGATTTTTATGATCAGTCTGTGTAGATGTGCTTTTGAATGCATATTTGATTTTTTTAATCTAATTGAAACATAAGTAGAAAATAATGTTTAAACTACAAATTTAAGAAGAAAACAAAAAGAGACAAGAAAACAAAAGAACAGCACCTGAATCAAATAGAAATTGCCTTTCCGATTCAATTATTAGGAGAGGAGTTGGGTACGGCCGTTTCGTCCTTCTACGGACTCGTCAGCCTAACCTTGCCTCTCCCGATAAAAAGAATCAGAAAGGCAAGATCCTATTGCTGAGAGCCACCGCAATCTGGAAGTGACCCCCAACCAAAGAAAAACAAGAAAAATAAATTGTTGTGCCTTACGACATCAACCAAATCCTTTTCCTACGACTCGTAGGGATGAAAGGACTTTAATAATAAAGCAGAAGGCTCAAAGAATGTTATTTGAGAAAATATGGCAAAAAAAGCCAAAGTTTAACGTGCTGTGAGATGAATTGATGAAAACAAAGAGAGACAAGAAAACAAAAGAACAGCACCTGAATCAAATAGAAATTTGGTTGACGTTGCTATGTCTTGCTGTGTAGTTGTAAGTAGATTGCTGTTGTTTGTGGAACTATTCAATGGCACTCTTATCATTTCTAGCCAAAGCAATTTAAAATATCTTTAAATAATTCAACTTCTGAGTTATTAGAGCTCCTTCTAGAGCAACACTATATAAAGAATGATGAACATCATGTCTCTTTATTAATGATGTCTAATCGTAAGAGATTTTGATAATTCTATTACATTTATAAGGCCACTTTGCGTACGACTTATTGTTCAAACTTCGTAATTCAAGAACATAAATTCGGAAACGTGATAACATTTGATATAAATTCAGTTCTGTATGTATAACACACTAGTTTCAGTTATTGAGCTTATAATTTTGACTTCTAAGCAAAGTAATCTACATTATTAACTTATATAAATATATTTACGTAGGTTAATGTTATGAATTAGAAGCCATAACTTTATAATCTCAACTTTATAAGTGAAACTTCTCTGTTTAAATATGAAAGAAAGCCGCATTGCTCTTTACTAAAGAATGCATTTAATTTCTTATTCTTCCTGGATTGTCAATTATAAAGAGGACACGATTGAAATTTCTTAAAAGGAATAAATCCTGTTTTTTTTCACTCCAATAAAAGGAAAAAGCCGAGTCTAAATACAGAGGCCAGTCGAAGTAGTGTGGCCGTTATTCACAAATGGGTCACGTCACTTCCCTAAGGAAGGAGCATCAAGGCGATAGTCAATGCATATGTATTGTAGGTGTTTTATTTGATGTCCGTTCATGGTGCTTTTTTGCTGTGATCTGAGAGACTTGAAAGAAACCATGATTATACATTATTGCTTGAAGAGCGCCAGTAGGCCTATTTGCGAAGAATGTCGTTGCCTGTTCGAGAAGTGCTACAATTATGTTCTTTCAAGAGTAATTATAACACCAGGAGAAAGTTTGGCATTCAGGTTTTACCAGTGCTCACAGTGAACTAGGTTAACATATCTTGTTAAAAGGCTGACAATTGTGTAATCACGGTACAAAAGAACAAAAAATTTAATGAATCTCATTTCCAGAGGTTAGACATAAACCCGGGATGATTGAACATCGCTTAAACTGCATGCGGATAAGCTACTGAGACTTTCTTACGTTGAGAGCAAATCGTTTGATAACATTCCAGATCAATAAGGCACAAAAGCATCTCTAATCTGAAACAGCTTGATTGTTCGTTAAAGACATCTTTCGACTTTCGCTTTTGTCCAGAAGCGTAACTAGAGAATTTTTCTGGGGAATGCCGTTGTGTTCGAAATGCAAAGTAAATAGGAAATCCCATTTTGTCGCATGTACGCATGTATTTTCGAATAATTGCATTCTTATTGTTGCAAATAATGCATACAATGCCAATAAGTTAAAAAATGTTTTATTTAATTTATTTTTATATTTAAAATATAAAATAATTACACTAATATGTATTTTTCGCTGGGAGGGGCCATGGTCATTCTGGGGTGGGCCGGGGCCGGGCCCCCCTAGTTACGTCTATGCTTTTGTCGGTGCTCCCGGTTTTGCTATTTGAAAACTATCAGCTTCAACAACTGCTTCAACAACTGTTGCCTCAATAATCATGCTTCCCTTTGGCTTACGATCCATCCTCTTCCAAAATTTGTGAGTTGAGTGCAAAGAGGAATGTCACGTTTTCTCTACATTACTTAGAGGGGAAAGAAAATCATCAATCAATCAACTTGCAGAAAGTTTTATTTTACTAAAACTGATGTTCTCCAGTCTCAGATTGTTCATAAATTATAAATGCCGCCTGAAATTTTCCTTTTGAAATTTTATGTTGTGAATGCCATGCTTTTTATAAATGCTTTGTGAAATTGAATGTAGGGAAATTGTATGTTCCAATCATCTTATCTACATTGCTATCAGTCAAAATGACTTCACTGTTTTCTGATGTTCCGGCTTGTTTTAGTTGTTCATAAGCAATTGCACAGCCTTTTCTTGTAGAGCTTTTGTCACGTTTCTGCTATTGTAAACAAATAGATGTTTAGAGTTACGAGTCACGCTATAAAATGTTCAGATTGAGAGTTTCATATACACGCAGAACGGTATAGATTGCAAATCATTATCCGATTTTGCTGTAGGGAGAGGCTGCTTCTCATGGTTAAGATTTGGACGTTAGGCCTAACCACATTACGAAATCTCTCAACATAAATGAAATTAGGACAACTCTAAGGAAATGGTCAGTAAACATTCCAGTAGCATCATGTCCTTCCGTAGCAACCCTATATTATAGCAACAAATTTAAAGTAAACTGCGTTGAAGCATTGGTCTGGTCATTCTAATCTAAAACTCCTATGAGACAGCTGAAACAGCTGACATCGGTATTGTTCCTCTTCCCGTACAGTATTAATGATTTGAAAGATTTATTGAAAGTTTTCTGTTATGATGAATGATCATAAGCAAATGGTCATTGCTGTTGTCACTGTTTTAGTATGACAAAAGTCACATTATTAATTTTTATTGGAAAACATTCATTTTTACATTATCACCATTATTGATATAACTCTAATTTTGAAAAGATAGTATGTAACGACAAGAAAAAATACCGCAAAGATTGATTTTAGTAGTTCTAGAATGCAACGATATTTATTCAATTTCTATACCTTTCAAGTAATTTGAGATGGATAAGAAGTGCAAAAAAAATCACAAAAATATCGTTTTCCGGATATCAACGATAATATGCGTTGAAAGTCATCACAAGTTTGATATTTCTTGCTGATCCTATCTCAGTGAGAATAAATCTTGTGGCACGAAAACTCTCCAATAATTTAGTAAGGTAAAGACACCGATAATGGACAAGGAGTCAGTAATGGAAGAAAAAAACAAAACAAATCGTTTAATATAAGAATTGGACTTAGTTTTTATATACTGACAACAATCTGTCATAGACAAAAGACATCGAAGGATCAAAATTTGACGTTTTGTTGAAATCGGTCATTTTGAAAAGAAATGACGAAAAGTAACAAGTGTTCGTGTGGGTGAAAAAATATTTTATGCGGTTTTCTTAGTGACATTGGTAGTGAGGTAAGTAGAATATTTGACTTATCAGATTTAGTTACTTAATTTTAACCAGAACATGCTTTATTGGTTGGTTTTATCATGAAATTAAGATGCCGATAGACTATATTGTTGCTCTAGAAAGGTTATGTTTCCCATTATTTTATTCTATGTTTATGACTGGTGTTCTTAACTTCAATGGATGCAGTTATGGACAAAAATCGAAACTTATTTCTATTAAAATTTCATTGAATTTTGAACTTGTTTAGTTGTGTTTCTTTTTCTGTATCACAAGCTAGTTGAAAAAAATTGTTTTGATAAGACCTACCAGTAAAGGACATTTAATAAAAAATGATGTAGGTACAGTAAAACCCCCCTTATCCCAGCCCCGATTATCCGAGTTTTCGCTTTAACCGAGCTATCAAATATTTCTAAGATTTTTTTTTTTTCGTCCATAGCTAAAGATTCATCACACTAGGTGTCGATTACTAGGTGTCCATGACTAGATTCATGTTCATTACTGGGTGTCCATCACTAGATTTTTGTGGTCCATTAGTGGATGAAAGTAACGAAGTTTTTATTGAGTTATATCTCTGTAATTTACTTCTGTATTTTAGTTTTAAGATAGGAGAAATATCGATTAAACACAGGACCGTAACTTTTAGCATATCAAGTGCTATAACTTTCACAGGCATTAGTACAATTTCAAAAGTAGTATAAATTTCTCCTTAAAGTGTCCATAATTGGAGCCTTTACCTTACCATGTATCAAAATTTACATTTAAGAATGTAACCTCGTTACCTAGATCTGATTAAAACTTGTTTTTATAAATCTATTTGAAAATCTGGTTTTCTTGGAAGTGTAAACTTGATGATCTTTAACTTCTTCAAAACAATTGCTATTTAAATAATATAATCTTTTATGAGGGATTTTACTCACTCCGGGTGAAGTTGATTCATTATTTCGGCTGGGTTCCTAGTCTTCGTCAGAATATGTTTGAGAGTTACGTAATTTCTGCGCTGTTGTTTTGTCGGTGTTTTGGAGAAGGCAATTTCGTGACCACCTTCTCCGAAACACACTATTCTTCGAAATAATAACATTTCTTCGAAATATTTCAGTTATATATGTTTAAAATATTTGAACTTCTCAGAAGTGATGACAAATGTATAGGAAGATAGAAATAAATAAATTATTACTTTTAACAAAAAAAAGTCTTTTAACGAAAATAAAATGATTCAATGGAAATTTTTTTATTAATACAAGAGAATATTAATACAATTATTAATTAAAATTTCTTTATTATAAATTTATAATTTTCTAAAACTCCTTAGAGCTCTTTCAACTTAGGTAAAAGAAGTCTTCAAGTAAAAAAAAAAAAGAGGTAATAAAGTGCTTCTCTGACTGGAATCACTTACTAAGTATTAACAAAGCTCATAGAAAACTAAAACGAAGTTTGCGATTAATATATTACTAAATATTATTAAATATATTAAATATAAATATTCACAAATGAAACTGCTGGGAGCAATCCAGTAATCTTCATTTAATTAAACTTGAATTATGTTTGTCAAACATTATTGTACAAAAAGTTCAGCGGGAATTTTGACAAATTCATAAAATGAGAGAGAACCAGGATCAGACGTTGCACCCAAAAAATTGTAGTAGCCTGAAGCAATACAAAGTCTTCTCTATTTTTAGAATAGCGCCATGTCAGAGCTGTTCACAATTCTAACAGAGCAGTAATGAATTTAATTAGTGGTTTCTCTATCGAGTCATCAATCCTTAATGAATTTTTAACTTTATAGTCGTTCTAAATGTATGCATAACGTCTTTTTATTGCATACAAGCATCACTTGTTTCGATAGAGAGGGTTTTTTTTTTTTTTGTAAGCACTAAGAATTTAACGAAGCTTGGGAATAGATTTCACTAACTTTTGTTGATTCAAATCAGTGTATGTCATTAAATCATTATATACCGGTATATTAAATTTGTTTTATATCTTTGAATCAATATATATCTTATACTTGCTAACAGTAGTTTTACTTTTGAATATTTCTATATATTTGTTAAAAATTGAATGCAGTGCCTTTTCTTCAATTAATTATGCTCACATTTATCATGTTAGTTCCCTTAATAAATGTTTCCTCTCGTTAGAAAACGTTTTTGCCACTCTAATATTATATTTTAATGATTTTTTCTTCACAAGGACATTAAACAGGATGATTCACGAAGATATGCAGAAACTTCGGGAGCTCATTCTACATGTAAAAGTAAAGAAAAAAAGTTATATAAACAGAGGTCCGGAAATGCTTCGGTATCGAGTTAACGGCTAGCGAAAGATTTCACCCATAATATAGTACAACAATACGCACATGGACTACACCTCAGTTGATAGCTCTCACAATAAATCAAAACAATGCAATTCACATTATTGTTGAATAGCTGTTATTCTGTTGCCAACTTTTTTGTAGGTTCCACGTGGGATAAGTTTCAAACCACTGGGAGATACAGTTCTGCGACATGTATCATTCGATTTTTCAGGTCAACAACCATAAGAAACCACTGATTTCGCCCCTTAATTTACCTTCCCAGGTTTCCAGTAAGTCTTCATTTCACCCAAGGTACTACATTATGGGCGAAATCTTTCGCTAGCCGTAACTCGAAACCGAAGCATTTCCGGACCTGAAATTACATAACTTTTTTCCTTTACTTTTACATGTAGAATTAGCTCCCGAAGTTTCTGCATATCTTCGTGAATCACCCTGTATTAATTGTAAGTTTACAGTTTTTATTTTTTATTAAAGTAAAACAATTCATTCCTGTTAGGATTTTAATTTTCCTATCAGTAGGTAATATGAATAAGTATAATATAATATTCAGAATTATTATGATTTTCTTGTACTTATTTTCAGTGCCTTTGGGGGCCCGGGGCGGGAGTTCCATTATTCCACAACCAAAAAAAAAAGGAAATAAGCTGACTGCTGGGGCCCCCTAGGCTTGCTTTTACAACCAAAAAAAAAAGGAAATAAGCTGGCTGATGTGGCCCCCTAGGCTGGCTGGTGGGGCCCCTCCCAGGCGGGGCCCCGGGGCGGACCGCCCCTCCCCCTGGTACGTTACTGCTTATTTTATTAACTCTTAGATAATATTAAAATTAGCTGACTTCGCAACATAATCATTTTAGAATTTGTTCATTGTTAATTATTAACTTTAAATAATTGTTATAAACTGTGCCACATTGTGAAATAGAAACATAAAGCTTAATAAATTAATATAAAGTGGTGTAAATAAGAATTTTATAAATAAGAAACTACAAATTTAGTGGTCTGGTGTAAAAGTCGGCAGTGATATACTTCGTTTTAGTCCTAAATCTTAAGATAGTAATGCAATAACGACTCCTGATTGTTCCTCTATAGATAATTTGAACGTGAATGTCAAAACGTTGTTGAAGAAAATTCACCTCAATCTCTGAAGAAGTGATGACAGTCGAACACTCCATTAACGATTCTTACATTTTTCAACTCGCATTAAGGAAAAGAAACACTTGCAAGAATTACCAAGACGAATCCTTCATCCAGATTCTTAGGTTTCTCTATGTCCAAGATGTCTCTTATTTAAATTGTAATATATAATTTAAGATCTCCTTAAGTTTACAACTTCTCCAGTATCAATAATGTTTCAGGGAGGATAGTATCGTTTTAAAGTTCTCAAAGGACTTTAAAAGGCTACAGTTTGGATAACTTGAAAGGACAGACTGAAGAAGAGCTCTTTAATTGTTCCCAAAGCATTGGAACTGAAAGAAACACTCAATCACGGCTCATCCGAGATTCGAAGACACATACTTGAAGAATCATTAAGTTAATAACTAGACCATTATCTTTGCTAGTTATTGGTTTCTTCATATTGCGTACTTTGTTCCGTATGCATTTTCTCTCATACATCTTTGAATTTGACAGATAATAATGTATCATATCCTTGATTTGTTTTTTTTCTATATGATAATCATCAATTAGACAGCGTTGTCATTACTACTTATTGATTCATTATTCCGTTGAGTTTTTTAGAAAGTTTTACATCATACTGATCCAAGGTAGATAACTAATCTCTGTTAACTAATCGGAAGGAAATGCCATTGATTGATCAATTGAACCCTTTCAGCATAGATCTATGTTAAAGCCTGTTCCGTTGTATAATTACACTCTATTGATGTAGATTTTCTGAGTAGGTCTTCTCATTTAATAACAGTTGCATTAGCAGTACATTTGAATGAATTCAAAAAGTCTATTTTAGAACTGAAGCTTTTAAAGCTTCCGTTGTAAGACTTCAAACCATGTAGGATTAGAAGATCACTCCTTCCAAT
>JAFIDM010000001.1:66060541-66073962 GCA_023159025.1 Thereuonema tuberculata
CGTAAACATTCACAAAACAGTATAATTGAAACCAAATATATATTTTCTTTAGTGTTTTAGTTCGATTTTGGTCAAGCTCTGTTCATTCCCCTGTTATGAAGATTACGTGATTAAACCGTACCTAAAATCTTGGGAAATGAATAACTAATAAATGAAATTATTCCAAAATCCAATAGCAAATCTAAGAACAATTAATAATTTTTGAATTGTGTTTATAGGAAATTTATAAGTAGAAACCAACAACTAATTTGGAATGAAGTAGAAAGGGATGTGGGGCGCTAAAGTTCGCTGAATGAACCTCAATTTTGGTACTATTCTGAATGGATATCATCGTAAACTATTAGAAATAAAGCATATATCATCAGTGCAAAGTAATTTTAAGTAGTGTCAAGAAATTTAAGTTTCACTATGGTGTAAAATATTTGTATCGAGTATCATTTAAGAGTAATTATATAAAAAATAAATAGTTTTTGTAAAAAGTCTTATAAATTTTAACCCATTCTTATTTGAGCTTTGAGATATTAACTAGAACAGCTACAATCACTTGGCAAAGGAAGTTTTATTTTTAATTTAATAACTCTTACCTGAATTTAAGTCATTATATCGATGGAAAAAAACAACAACAACAACCTTATTTGACAATATTAACTACTCTTCTACTTAGTGTTCAGTCTCAAAATTATGTAAGCCAATTTTAATTTAAACTTAGTTTGTATGATAAAAGCATAGGTTCTACTAGAATTTAACTTAAATATCATATTATAGCAGCAGAAAGTCTGATTTCCTTTCTATTTCTTAATATTTCCTTGTTTCGCTTATGTGAACCTTTGGGAATATGAGAACCCCTGCATTTTACTTACTGTTTCACTTCAAAATCGCTCCTGATTAATAAGTGAAATTCCAAGAATAGATCGTATTGGATTCTAACTCTGATAACTGTAAGATGCGCCTAAGTTCAGAGTCGAAATTCTCGCTTGAATTTATCTTTGTCTTTTATTTTGGTTAGATTTTTGAGCCATTCCTACTGTAGAGTCGAAGTTGCAACAATACAAGATCCTATTGAACTGAATTACTTCATTTTATTACATTTTTTAACTGAGGAGCCCTAAGCCTGCGAATACTTTTCACCCAAAGTCAATAATAACACTGTAATTTTGAAACACACCAATTAATTAAAACTTACCATAACACCTTTATAAAGAAAATGGTCAGTCCATCACTGATGCTAAGCGTCACATTTTTATTTTTAAATTTTCACTTCCTTAATGCTTTTAGGCTATTTAATAAATAGTAAATAGTTATTTAATGAATAGTTAATTATAAACAGAGACATAACTGTTTATAATAAACTACGAACTCTGTTCACCAGCTTATTATTTCAATCAGTCTTTTAATAGGTTGAAATAAATGTGGATCAAAATTCCTTCTTTGAAAACCAATTAAAAAAAATCAACATTCATATTACAAAAAATTTTTTTTATTATTTTCTTTATATATATATTATCCCTTAATAGTTACACATAGAAATTATAAACAGTAAAATTATTATGACTTGAAATGACGAAAATAAACTGAATAAATTTGTTTTGATTTAGAATGAGATCAAAATTGGTATTAGATTTTTCTTTTTTTCAATCGTTTATTTGTTAGATAGCTTAAATATAATTTATTTATAAAAATAAATCAAAATTGAAAGACACTTTTTACTGTAACTAGGGTCACAAAATCTCGTAAATTTCTTTTAAGAACAGATTTCCTCGTAATATAAAGTTTTTGCAAATTTCATTCAGTTAGCAGTTGAGCTTAAAAAGGATAATCGACAAAAAGACTGCACATATACCTTTTTTTTCTTCCTTTGTGTGAAGTTTTGGCATAAAAGTTACTCGGCTTGAATTAAGTCAGCAAATGAGACGTTTCAAATTCATTCTCAACCACAAAAAAAAAAAGACTTGAACTTTAATATCAACTTTTTATTTACTTGTATACCTTTTTCTATAAGCTCCATGGAAATAAAAACTAGTATCTTTTGAAAATTCCCAATAAGATTTTAAATTATTGAATTTCTCAAAACATTTTTTATTTCGCTTTATTTGCAATCTAAAAAATTAACATTTAAAATATTGTTAATTTACGTGAAATATTTTTGCTATGACCCTAAAAACTTTAGACCGTTATGATATTAGGTTTACCAATTTCAAATTAATTGAAATATTATTTTTAAAATATAGAATATAATAATTTTTTTTTACCGTTAAGAGAATATACTAAAGACCTGGGAGTCAATAGGTCAGTTTGTGTTAACTCTAACTTTATGGGCTGTTTCGTTGGTCTCTTTTAGAAAACATTTTACTGCCTTGGCTTAGACTAAACTTTCATTGGTAAAGATTTGATAAATCAATTTTATAAGTTTAGTCTTTAGTAAAAATAAATTTATTTTTTTAATCATTCTTAGTTAAATTAATACAAATTAAAAGAAAAATGTTACTGACTTTTTTTTTAATTTTCATTGTGGATCTTATCTCGTCATCTTGAATTTGTAGATCTTTAAAATTCAAATATACGTACAAATCCATTTCTTGTTATTCCTTGGCTTAGTTAACGTTTGCAAATTATCTTTTGTTTGTCGTTCAGATTAGATAAGGATTTCGGTTCCATGTAAATTGGGTTTCAGAATTTAGTCAATAGCCTGTGAACCATTTTCTTGTGAAAGATCAGTAAATATGGATTCAAATATTTCACACATTCCAAAAGTTGAAGGGATTTCTCCTATGTTGCTGAAATGGGAAGATAAGAATTCGCCTGGCATCTGTCTAACTTTTATACATTAAAACAAGAACATAGTTCTTTTCTTTCCTGAAAGTAGCCAAATTCATTTCAGGAGTGAAACTTATTTAGTTGTAAGTCTTTATGTGTAACTGTATTTGTATTTCAATTATTTTTAAGATAAACAAAACATTTAACGTGCTGTGGAAATTTTTTACTTTACTTCTTTTTGAAACTCCTAAAAAAATGATAAGAAAAATTGAATATTCTGATATATTCTTTTCAATGAAGACAATGCTGTTCGAAAGGCCGGATTTATAGTTATTCAAATTTAAAATACTATACAGCAAGTTAAGACTATTCGTTGGAATATACCTTTTAATATTTTGAATTTTGTAGAAGTAGATGTTCGTACAATTAAATCCAATCGGCCGTTCGAAGCATAGTCCCCATCTGCGTCCATTATTAAAGAATTACGAATAGTCTGTATAAATTTTGATCTTTTATCTAAACCTTAGTTTCATAAATCCTCTCATGTTTTCAAAATGTAATGTAAGCTTTTAATTTTCAAGAGTTCTTTTTTTTCTCAACATATATTTTTATAAGTTTTTTTTTACATTACTTTCAAGAAAACGGGAAAAAAAGTAAACGAGGAAATTTAAAAATACCACAAACTTTGATCATTACGTTGAGATTTATATGAGTTCTTTTCTTCTGTTTGTACTTTCATTTAAGTTCCTCTTAAGAGTTACTTCAATTCACTGTCAAAATAAAGTGAAGTTCCTGAGTTCTTAGATTATTTTTATTTTCTTCACTTGTTCACTTTCAAAATCTTAAACATATTTACAAAACCAAAATTCACTTCAATAAATCCTTGTGAAAAAGTATGAACAGTTCTTGAAATTATCCGTTCGTTTTATTTCTTCACGTTCTTGAAGACTTCAAGTTGGAATAATTTAAAAATAAAGAATTGATTGCACACAGATACGATTTAAGAAATCATATTCAGAAATTTAATGGTCTCATCTTATTTATTGTTTTAATTAGTTATTTTTCAGCGCCTTTCGAAGAGTGAAGAAAAGTTGGAATGTCTATTAGAAAATAATGAAAACAAAATAGTACTTCTTCAACTAAACAATGTAAATACGATCGTGCAATAATATCTCAGATTTATCTTTTATTCGAAATCTGTTTTTCTCTTGATTCTGCCAATTTCACTCTGGGAATCTCTCAAGACTAAATCTGCTGAAATATTACTTTGATTTGAAGGAGATAAGAAGAGCAGACCATTAAATTTAGATTAAATAAAATTAGGACGTTCTCACCTGTCCATTAATTTTTGTTCTTAAAAGTTATTATTAAAGGTTTGTATGAACAGATGACATTCGTTTATTCTTCGGTAAAACCACTTCAAATGGACGAGTCTTTGAGGAGGTTGGTTGAAAATTTCGTGATCCGCAGTTGCCCATTGGCGACGGGTCTTCGTCGGTCGTCCCTTCCCCGACGTCCGTTGCGCGCCACCGAATACGAATCGCAGCCACAGCACGAGGCTCCTCGGCCTGCGTGACCGAGCAGAATACGACGAAAGGCTTTCCGGAATTCCTGATTGAAAATGCTGTAAATGATTGGGTTGAGCGCAGAATTGCAATAGCCGAGCCAAGTTAACAGTTGGAAAGCTGTTATAGGGATACAGTTTTCGCAGAACGCCGTCACTATGTTGATGCAGAAGAAAGGTACCCAGCATACGAGAAAAGTTCCCACTATGAAGCCTATAGTAACAGCTGCTTTGTGGTCGGACAGGCGCATCGACGATGGATGGTGTCGACGATTGCTGCTCGGATTATTGGCCGGCGAGGAGCTCGGACTTTCTGTGTCTCCTATGTTCAGTGGCATAGTCACTGCTCGAATATTACGTACGTGCATTCGAGCATACATGTACAGCTTAGCGTACAAGAAGATCATGACTATACAAGGAACGTAAAAGCTAATGCACGAGGACACTACTGCGTAAGTTGGACTCAGTTCTAGGGCACACGTGGGAGGATCAGGCGGAGGACCTGTCCTCTTCATCCGATGGAGGTCTAAGCTAATCGGCAGAAAAGACACTAGCGCCGATAACAGCCAAATACCTGCGATCGATCCCAGGATAACCCGCTTGGTCATCCAACGGCCATAACTCAAAGGGTCCTTGATACAGATATACTTGTCCAAACTAATAGCACACAAGTTCAGAATGGAAGAGGTGCAGCACATGACATCGAAGGCCACCCATGTGTCGCAAAATTGTGGCCCGAATTCCCATCGTCCCATGAAATCATTGGCCACAGCGAAGCTCATGACCAAACACGCAACAAACAGATCGGCAATGGCTAACGATACTAGAAACAAATTGCCGATTTTACGAAGAGTTCTGTCAGTATAAATAGCAATACAGACGAGGATGTTGCCCACAATGGAAGTAAGTGTGATGCACGAGAGAATAACACCCATATACACATTATTAGTGAAGAATGATTCATCATCAACTTCATCTGTACCGTTGCCTGCGACGTCATCCAGATTAGAAGTCATGACAACTACATCTTCCTGAGTAGAGCATCAGCACTTCTGGCATGGCCCTGGCAAATACATAAAAGTAAAATCATTAATAGCTAAGAAAATAACAAGATTTTTTTTTACTTAAAAATACTCAAAAGGCGATGATTTACCGTTTTTAAACAAATTCAAAACCCAACATTTTTAATGTAATAAATTGCGCCAAAATAAACAATTGAAACTATAATATCACTACTCTTTTATAAAGAAAACAAATTTCTGATTTTGAAAAAAAAAATCATAAAGAAAAGTTAGAATTTATTAATTATCTATACTTGAAGATTATTATAAGAAAGCATAAAGGGAAAAAATAAAGTGAAAAAAAATGAATTAATAAAAAATACACATTCAAAGATTTTATATTTATTCATTTTTCTTCATTTTTTCCCCATTTTAATCATATTATTTAAGTTTTTAGAGCAACATAGAATTCCTTCTACAAAATATCTCTATATTAAATTACACATAGTCAACCTTATTAAATCATTAATATTATTGGATTTGTATTAAATAATGATTATTAATATTATTTACCAATAATTTTTCTTATTCTTTTTTTTTTTATTGAAAAGATCTTTTTAAACATTAGATTTATTCGAATCTAATGCCTTAGTTTACTAAAGAAGGGTTTTCTTTTTAGGGAGATTCCGAGGCAAATCTGATAGACATTGCTTAACCACAACCGCAGAGTTCTCCGATCGATTTCCGGTGGGGGGAGGGTTAAGGATTTTATTGATTTAAATTTCTTATCCAAACAGATCCTAAGGTTAATTTGAACAGAAGTTCTTCGTGAGGTGAAAGGCGATGGAGCGGGAGTTGTCTACGTGCTCCAATCACTTTAAGACACATTCGAACAAGTGAACTATTTCATCATTTTTAACGTAAATAATACAAATAATTTCCCTATTTTATAAGACTGATCAAGTATTTTATCTCTTTTCGTAACTAAACATATGATCTTCTTTACGAAGTTATCTTTTCTCATTAAAATTACGTAGAAATTTCATGAATAATTATTGTTCTTGAATTATTTTCGCTTTGTTTGTAAAGCGATACAAAAATACGTTGTACAGTTTGTTAAAAAAAGTGTGTTAGAAAACTTGGCAAAGAGTGCGACAGGATTTTCTGTGTTAGAAGAAAATCATTCTTTAATGATTTAGCGAAAATAACTGAAAGTTCCTGCAGCAGTGACTTTGCCGATTGATAGATATTTGACCGCTAACATATCGAGATAGATCCGTAGGAAATTAAGATTAATAAAAATGATTAATTTTGTTGGCCGAGAGGTTAGTGGGTGTTATTGTCACCATTCTCCATAAATTGCTTCCGGATTGCAATTTTTTTTGTATCATTCGTTCAAAATGTCGAGAACACCCGAACCAAGAAAAAGAAAATGAAACGACAAAACAAGGAAACGTGGACAAGGAAACGAAGGAATGTGCGGGAAGTCCAACCGATCACCCGAGTACATTCGTCTTGGGCTAATAAAGGCTCCTTACTCTGAAAATGTCATCAGTGGATTCCATCTCTCCATTGATTATCACTGCCGCTAGTTCTCTCTTTTCCAATGACATCGTAACAGCAGGAGTTAATACACACACACACCCACCCACTTATATTCTTATACAGACCCGTAGCTAGGTTGAAGGGGGGGGGCGGGGGCAAACAACTTCCCAGGGGGTGCAAAAATATTTACAGTTTTTTCCTTTACCCACAAAAAAAATAGGAATAACAAAAGAAAGCATTTTTGGAACATATTTATTTCGGTTTAAATATCAATAATTACTGTATAATCACAAAGAATATAACGTAAAAAGGAAAACATTTTTTCCTTGTAATATACATCAATATATATCAAACTATATTTCCCTTCTCCTTAACCATGCTTATTTTTAATTGTAAATGGTTACTGGTTTTACAAATTTTTATTTGCCATAACGGATGTGGAACTATAAAGATATAAGAGAAAAATAGAGTAAAAGCTAAATTGTTAAGAGTAAAAAACATGATTACTGTTCGGTTTTGTTTACGAGAGCCTTCAACACTTTTGCGCATGCGTCAGGTCTCCTTCGATTTCATCAAAATAGGGGCGAGGAGAAACAAAGATGGGATGTTTACTTTTTATAGTGTTAGTTTACTAGTAGCTGCGTTCTAGTTGCGCTTTTCGAGAAAGAATTATGGAAGAATAAATACTATTGCAAAAATGCTCCTCGTTATTTTTTTCTTAAAAGCGAAAATGTCCAAAAGAATTTCTTAGGAAAGTATCCATCTCAGCGTATCACCCCTCTGCGGAGTAAAATCGTCCGGCAGTTGTAGCTCTGCCTTTCATAAAAGAACAGTAAAAACGTTTTTGTTTACCTTTTTTGAAAAAATAGATTTTAAATGGTTAACACTATTAAAGTCAACATATAAATGTGTGTACGAATTTTTTTTTATATTTGTGATAATGGTAAGTAAAAGTAGTAATTTGAATTTGGAAGGTATAAGAACTACAAGGTTAAAACAGTTGTAACCTTCTCTATTTACTCTTCTTGAGTTTTTTTTTAGTACTCTTTCAATGTTTATGCTTTCTGTGCGTTTCCCCTTAAACGACAAGAAAACTAGATGTGCCATTCTTTGATGGGTCATTGAAAGCCTTTGGGGCCGATTAATGGCCGTCAGAATGGAAATTTGACTCACAGGTGGCAGTGTTGAAGCCAAAGATATCTACAAAATCCAGAAGCTCGATTTACAATAATCTTGGTACCCATATGCTAATTTAGCGACAGAACTTTTCCGTAGATGATAGAAAGATTAACTGTACATAGAATTTCCTGTTTAATATTCTTTCAGTATTTATATTAATGCTAAATGGACTAAAGTTATGAATATATTATAATAGTCAACGCATTTAATCAGCTTATTGAAGAAATTATGAGTTGCTTTTATTTGGCTCTTTATCTCAAAAGTTTCGCTTACGCAAGTCTTCTTCCTTTATTACTGCCACGGATATCTAAATAATTACTTAGTACAAGTAAATAATAATAATAATATCTCTGCTAAGTTAAATTCAATTTTAACTAAGTTTACATCCACAAGAAAGCTGTAAAAAGTTTTAGAAAGAAGTGTCAGCAGGCAGAAGCAGTCTATCACTGGTCAAGGGAGTTGCCCAAGAGTTTGAACATCCCTAGAATGGCTTCAGGGCGACTGCTCATATAGCCAAAACATAACCACAACTACGCTCAGTAGAAGCAGAAAGGGTGACGTTTCCAGCAGTTTCCACCAGACTGCTCGAAAAGCTCCAATGTTACACTTTCTCCAAAAGCAATGTTTAAGGGACTGGTACTTCTAAAACGTGGCGATAGACTGCCGATGCGTCGAAGCAACGCAAACTTACTTTTACTTCCCTAGTAAATCCCGGGGTTATTAATAATTCAAATGGTGAATTCACACTTGATGACAAGCATTTTATACGTCAATATTTATATCGCTTTATTGTTATTTTCTAAAAATCATGCTAGGACAGACAATAGGACGTAGCTCTCCCCTGGCTATAGGCTTTGTGTACATATGTCTATGCCTACAAAACGAATCTCAACTTATGTAAGTAAACCCTTCCATTACTCCTAAATTAAATCAAATTTTTTTGTGTATGTCGGATTTTGCAATTTCAGCTTCAATCGAGTGCGTAAGTTTGCGAGATGATTCGAATCTTCGGGTGGTCGTTTGCTATAGTAAAGAATATGAAACAATGAACAAAATATGTGAAAATAAGCACTGTATATATGAGATCCCTTCACAATATACTAAACACAATAATGGATATACCTATGCAAACTTTTTTTTTGAAAACTATATATGTATGTAGTGTTCTTGATGATGATCCCACTCCTCTCTATCCTATGGACCCCCTCACTTTTTTTTCTTGAATCTGACGACAAGCCATCAACGTATAGAAGTTTTTGTTTTTGTAGGAACTGAAAAAAACAATCATTCAAACATTAGATGAATATGAAATGTTCAAACGTTCGTAAGAGTATGCTTGGATTTTCGACAGAAAAATTAATTCAAACAAAGAAATTGCTTCCATCTGCCAGTAAAGGCTGAAGCAGCAGAATTTGATCCTAACTACATCCTTGTTTATCTTACAAAACTGATTTTCTTTTAATAAAAGAATTAATTCTTTTTTTTATTTATTCTTTACCAATTTGATGTGAGAGGAGTGTAAACCCTGTAAACAATTTCCTTCCAAATCTGTGTGTTGTAATTCAGTGGAGCTTCTCCATAGTCGTAACTCATTTGGAAATCAAAGCCTATTGGAACTGAAATGTTATATTTTGTTTTTTAATTTTATATATTTTGTTGAAAATATACCAACTTTGTAAGTATTCATAATTAAATATAATAACGAAAATTTCCTAGGAGTGATAAAATTCATGATTAAAAACCGTTACTTTTTATTTATTTTTCTTTAAAATTTCCTTTAAAGGAAAAAAAAATCAAAATTAATGATTATATCATGAATTTCTAGTAAAACACTATTAAAAATTCAGTTACCAGAAGGTGCCAGAAGATTGAATTTTAGTTTGTAAAGTTTATAAAGCAAATGATTGGCATTATCAAACAAAAAAGAAATTTTAAGAATACTTCTTCGTAGTTTCGTGGGTCGTCGTTTTGGGTCGTTCGTGAAAAGGGTTCACTAAGTTGTTAAGAGCGATCGCGGGAAAACTTCTGTAAAGGAGGCTTCATTTTTTTTGTTGTCTTTGGTTGGATAGTGAGGTTTTTTTTTTGTTTAGGAGTTGACGAGTCAAAAAAAGTTGGGAATTGCTGTGTAGACCTTTTTACTTGAATATTTGTAGCATTCAAATGTTCGACATTTTTATACAAATTTTATATAAATCTCTATTTGTAACTTATTTCGTTGTAAGTTCAAGGTGGTCCTAATTAAAGTATCCCTACTCAGAGCTCTTTGTAGCTCAACTTATAAGCGGAATCAGAATTAGGAAATTGACGATTCCAGGCATGGGCAGAAGAACCCCGAAGTAAAAAGAAAGAAAATTAGTTCCAAAATCTGTAAAGGAGGGTTAAGTATGGCGCTGTACAAAAGGATGTGCATGACGAAGTATCACCAAATAAATACTAAGACAACGCTAAGATAAAAATTAAATTAAATTTTTTATATTTGCTCTTTTCATAAACTTAATTTGCCTGAGATTTTATTTTCAAAATACAGAAAGCCTCGCACTGCGCCTAAATAATAGAAAATTTCAAATTTCATCCACAGACCATTCTTTTTTGGAGAAATTGCATCCATCAGCAGCAACCTGTTTCATTCCAACATAAAGACATAATCATGTACTGCTCAGTTTCATTATTTCTTAACTGCAGCAAAGAAGATGTCTGGATTTTTATGTAAGATGGGACTCCTCTTCATATTGCACGACCAGTATAGCAGCTGTTACGACATTACTACTGAAGAAGGAGTCATTAATCGTTTCTTTCCTATTGCATGACCAACATGCTCGCCTGTCCTTTACACTGTTGATTTTGTTTGGGGGATTATCTCAAAGTCAGTCTCTATCGAGGAAGTGTTCGGCATATGTGGAACATTACTGTTGAGATGTTGCATTCTGGAGTGAAGCATACTGTGTATCGAATGCAAGTTCTGGTTCAGTGGAAGTTCTGGACAATGAAAATCAACTTCTTTATCAGCGACTGTGAGCGATTTTGGAGCTTTGACAGCATTTCCTCTAGCTTGTTAATTCAATTTCTGTCTCAGTTTTTGAAAAGAACAAACATTAAAATTCTGAGACTTCATCTTTCCTTTGTCATTTGTTGACATTCGTCCGTGCAGTTGCTTTTATACAGCGCCATATTTAACTTTATTTGCAGATTTTGAAACTTTTTTTTTTTTCACGGAATCCTTCTCCGCATTCTGCGTATTGTAACATACTGCGTATTGTAACATACTGCGTATTGTAACATTCTGCGTATTAGTTGGAGTTACAGAGAGCTCTGAACCACGGATAGATTAGTTTTGGCCATCTGTTTCATTTAGTATCAATAGTTATTTATTTTCACTGAAAGGCCTGCTATGAATTATCAATCCCTACTAAATTATCATTAGCATTCGATTTCATCACAAAGCCTTTAAAAAGCTTTTCATGTATAGCTGTAATTATATACATTACGTGATCTTCTGGGAAGAGTTTTCACTAGATTTAGAATGCTGCGTAATTCCCTTCCACGATTCCTGTGAGCATTAGTGAGATCGGTCATTGCTGACGGGCCATTCGACCGGATTCTCAATTACTTCTTCACAAAAATGTTCGCTGGTTTGAGATTGTTCTCATTGGCCAGGCTAATTCTTCAATATCAATCTATTCTTGCACAAATCTCCATTTGAGGACGGGGACATTGTCTTATTGATACAAGAACGGGTTTTACCGAATTATTCCCGTAAAGTTGGAAATTCAGAATTATCAAGAAGTCGCCGCGTTAATATCCAGTCACTGGAATTAGAGAGCCGAGTCTTAATCATTAGAGGAAGGTGACCATATTTCGGATACCATTTTGTTTTTAATCTAAAAAATTTAAAATATTGAAGTTTTGGTTAAGAATTTTACTTTGTTTTCTTCTATAAATAACATTATTTTAGATCCCGAACTGGTAAATATCCATTATAAAAAATAGATAGTTTAATTATTTTTTTTGCAAAACATTGCTGTTTTTTGTTGTGAAGCAAATGGGGTCTTAATTTCGGATATTGGAGACCCAGTGACCAAAAATGCTTTACCCTTTTTACCTCCTTTTTTGTTTTTTCGCTGCATTCTCACAATCAACATTTTTACGATTCTTGAGGGCAGGCAAAGGATTTATATCAGTGGGTTTTACAAATTTAGACACAGATGTGTTTGCATCCGGAGATGCGGTCGACTGTTTCTGTAGGTCTACTGGGTTGGTTGAATATTGTGAGCTGGAGATAACATTTTCGGATACAAGAGGTTCTATGTTGCTGTCTACCGTTATTTCTTCTACACGAACTTCAGCCTTTGCGGGTGCTTTCTACAGTAAACGGATATCCGAAATTAGGCACCATTGACTATCCGAAATTAGGACGTTATGACAAATATTTTTGAATCAACATTTGAAACTAACCTTAAAACCATACACAACGATGCGACTTGCCACTTAAACTACATTTTATGAACTTCATTATACTCTTTAAAACAAATTATTAGAACTTACCACTTGCGCTCCAGCTGTGTTCGAAGTTGACATCTTTAATAATTCCCTTTTTGTGATATTTTTAAATTATTTATTGTTGCGTACATGCAGATCGAAGGCTCACGACGACAAGACAGATTACATATGGCGGCCAGAGCTTCCGCTCATGGTAGATACTAACGCAATCTGCTGACCAGTATGCGATTTATCACGCTATCCGAAATTAAGGCACCATCCGAATATGGTCACTTTCCTCTAATAACGCCTACACGAAGATCTCTCTTCCATCAAAATTATCAGTTTGCACAATAAATTTGATCAGCGTTCTCCTCGCATCCGCCAAATCCAGGCAAGTTTTTTCTCAGCAAGCGTTTCAGCTCTCAGTGGTTTAGCAATGTAACTGTAAGTTGGTGGTTGTATTATTGTTACTCCTTACTTTATCACTTCACAATAATATCATTTACATTTGATCGGAGCAACCGCAGCAACTTAGAAATTTCCCGAATTAAAAGATGGCAATCTGTGATTGTGCCACTAAAGTCATTGTAAAGTCACTCTTCACCACTGCTCACTCTGTTTTTAATGTGTCTTGCAATCTTTATAGCTACTGATTAAGAATAGAATGATCAGTGATCTACGAAGATTGCAAGACCGTGTGCTTCCTATTACGACGTACAGAACCTACATTTGTGTACATTTACTATTACATTTGCATTTATTCAACTAATGTATCGAATCATTCGTTCCGAAAATTAATCAAAACTTAACTCACTTGACAGCAGCGGAAGCCATATCAGCATTAAAGAAATTGATGGAGTTAACATCAAAATAATCTTAATAATAATCCATAAATAATA
>JAFIDM010000001.1:66073972-66105159 GCA_023159025.1 Thereuonema tuberculata
GGAGTTAACATCAAAATAATCTTAATAATAATCCATAAATAATAATCATACTAAGTGTTAATGAAGTCGCACATTCAAAATGCAAAGACAAATTCGCAACAGAATTGCCTTTAAATATTAAAATGTCGAATTCTCAATCAAAAAATTAACCGAAAATATTTCTGTTTTCTTTTCTTTGTATTACTTTAACTTTTATCATTGTCAAAAATAAGTTGTTGCTTCATAGAATGCATTAAATACAAAATACCTCCTTCTTCTAAATTTACTAGGTAATGTTTATGATCCGATTTGCAATTAAGAACATAGATACCAGTAATGGTTTTGTTCAGCAGAGCCGATATGACAGCCATAGAAGCCTGTACGATTGGGTCTTTGATCGGAGAATCGAAGTATTGATTACTACTGCCCATAAATGAAATACTACGTAAATATTATCTCATGGAATTACAAGACAGTTTTCACAGCTTTTGTTCCTGACTTACTATTTAAAGAATTTAACTGCTTACACCCAAACTCCACGGATAACAAATTCCTGAAAGCATCTTAATACTTACTAATATTTACTTAATATCAGTATATTCACTGTTCTTTGTTCTTGTCGGTTTAATGACAACAATGATTTTTTTTTTTTAAGTTTGGATGATTGGTACATTTATGAAACGACTTTATGGTTCAGAACTAACAGATACCAACTTTGCTCTGTATTCATTAACTACAACATTGAAATTGAATTCTTTTTAGTAATTAACAAATTTAGTTAGATTTTTCCAATAGAGCAATCATTTTTATAGAATACTAAAATACACTCTGAGTTGTGATTATTCAACAGCATCCGTCAATATTTTACTTTCAAAGGGAGTTTTTTTAAGAGTGAAAAAAACAAAACAATACAAAAGTCAGATACTCACTCATATCCCCCAAGGACTATAGAACAATAATACGAAAAAAAATGAATGTGCGTTTGTATCCAGGTTTTCGATCAATTCAAAATCAAGATACCTTGAAAAGCTGAATTTGGAATTGCGGACCTAAGAGAACCTGAGGGTGTGCACTACGGATATTTATTTTCTTTCAAGATTTGTTCTCATCTTCTCCCATAAGGAAAACATAAGAAAGCAAGATGATTTCTACTAAAATGTCGTTACAATAGTTAGACTTATTATCTATTCATTATTAATATATTAATAATTTATATTAGACACGACTAAATAATAAGTTTTTCTTAATACTAACAATGTTTTTCCTGTGATTTACTTTGGATTCTCTTGCAATTTTTAAATTCTATAGAACTGAACACACGAAGAAGAGGGAAACTTCATTATTCATACACGAATCTAAGACAAGAACAGTTCTATATAATAACAAGATAGTCACTCGTCAATGTCTCGTCGCTAAGGCGAAAACGGTCGTGGTCTGCTTGTATTTTTAATGTGTTTAATGTATTTTTAATATTTTTTAAGAACTAGTCAAGTGTGTTGGCCTTTTCTTTTACTTTTTTATGCACGCACGTTAAATCTCTTAAGACAGGGAGAAGTGAGATTAAAAAGAATGAAAAGAAACCTGTTAGTATATTGAGATTTCACAATAAGTAACTGCAATACTTCGTTGTTCATTTGTCTCAAGAACTTTTATCAGTACATCAACGTTTTCCTTTTCTTCACTCAATCAAGTTTTAAGGTATCATTACTTTCCTAACGTTGCGATTTGCGAAGGTTTCCAACACTAGCAAATTTTGGATTTGCGAAGGCCTGAAATATCAGAAAAAATTTGTTATCTAAACTTATAATGTTGTTATTGCGTTATAATGATTCTTATTGAAATTCACAACATTGAAAAATAAAATTGAAAATCAATGAGATTTTTATATAAAGCCAAGAAACCTTAGTAAGGAGGAACAGGCATTGATACACAGGTAGATTAGTTGCGGCTTTCGAGGGAAATTTTGTGGTTCTTCTTTAAATAGAAATCCCCTGGTATCATGATGTAATCACTGCTTCCACTAGTTTCTTATGAACCTGGCAATAAAGTGTAGTGTGGTTGTCATGGAAACAAGTCAGAAAGGAAAGAAAAAGGAGCCTGTTGCTGTCAGTGGAACGACCTCTATGCATGATGAATTACAATTCATACGAATCAATAACCAACTGCACAAGGTGGAGGATGTCATTTTTCAGACGAACAATAAGTCACAACGGAGACCGGGGATTTATTTGGGAAATTGACAGATCTCTTGGAAAATTTCGGAAATTTCCATTAAATCAGTAAAAAAAAATTGAGGAAAGGTTTGATTTCATTCCAAAGTAAGAAAAAATCAAAGAAATTGTAAATGGAAACAAGATCTAAAGGAATTGATTTTGATTATTGAATAAAGGAATATAGATTTAGATTCTAATTTAAAGTTTGACAGTAAATATTTTGAAATTTAATTTATCTTGTAAATAAGAATGAAACAGATGGAGGAAAAATCTGTAATCCGTTTATCTATCGATGTAATTTGTAAACAAATATTTATTTTCTTCAGTCAATTTTATCAAAGTTAATTTAAGGTTTTTCAATGGGGATTTCCATGTTTTTTAAAAAATACACGAGAAAGTGTGGGATCCAGAATGAAAAGTCCTATTACAACATACAGGATGTCTCAGGAGGAAAGTTCTACATTCGGGAAGATCATAGTATAAGTCACTCTAAGAAATGATTATATGAACTTTGTATCTAATTGCGAACGGTTTCCGAAATAAAGGTATTTTAATGTACAGGGTAACAAAATTATTGAGAAGAAAGATAGATTACATACTATTTCTAATATTTTATTTTTCAAGTGACAAATTTGTTATAGTTTATAATAAGTTTTCCGAAATACCACCGTCAATATCAATGCACTTTGCTAAGTCAACACTTCAGACAGTGGCGCGTGAAGAAAGGATAACATTGTGCACCAAATTCAAAATCTTTATTCAAATAGTTCTATCTCGGATACAGTAGATCACATGTTCATATAAACTTTTTTTTTGTCGAATGACCGCTGCTACGACTTCCTGAAATATTGAACTTTCCTCCTGGGACACTGTACGGTTTTTGAGATTTTTCTTTTTTTAAATGAAGCTTTCGGCATACAACGCCACAAGTTTTATATTGTGTTCTTGATTTATTCTATCTATATAAAAGCAAAGTTGATTTTTTTCTGGCCCCATCTCCTCCAAAACCATAAGACACAAACATACACATAAGGTGGCAATTGTTAGGTCTAGTATTGAGGATGCTCACATTTTCATTTTTATCCTCGTGGGTCAACCGGATGTCCCGAACCTCCGAGACGGTCTGCGAGAGAAAGTTTCTCGCGGGTTGTGAAAAAGCGGTCGCGGTCAGGGGTGGTGAGAAAATTATCTCAGAATCCAACATTACGTGATCACAAGTTTGCTGGTAACTGATTAAAATAAATTTGTTTAGCCTCCGAAGTATCGAAGCCGGACTGACGGTTATCAGACTTACTTTTATTTTTTGTTCCGACGGTTTTTGAAAAACATTTTATCAAAATAGCTAAGTAATTTATGTTCGCTTTACGACATTCTTGGCAGATAAATATTTAATAAAATTTATTTATTTATTTATTATTTAAGGTAGAAAACACGGCGGATCATTATTAATACGACTTATTAACATCCTAAGATATAAATTATTCTAAGAAAGTCAGATTTTATTTTATTTTTTAAATTAGAAACGAGATTTTAGAAAATAAGTAGTCTTAAAACCAAAAAATCGATTTTCGACACATTGGTTTTTGGTTTTGGTGAAACTGTGTAAGTAAAATGAACTCCAATCAGTAAAACCAATGACGTCATAAATAGATCGGCGTATTTCGGTAACTTAGAGAGTGGTTGGTTTTCATCCAGAGATGTGGAACTACTAAAATGAATTGCAACGTAAATTAAAAGCCAATTTTTTTTATATATTACCTATGATTTCACGCTTCCCCGAAGATAATGTATTGTTTAATAGTTTTTTTTAAAATATAATATTAGGAGTAATTCTATTTAGAGAGTTACAGCATTAAGATTAGCAATTTTTAAGTTTGTCCAGTTTGGGTTTATAAGTAACAGCTATAACTGACTGTAATTCGTACGGTAAAGTCATTAAAAGGTCTTGGATTCCCGGAATAAGCAACAATTTGAATGGATATCCTATTCCAATGCTATTTAAGCATTGAAATAATGATCTCTCAAACTGAATAGGAAAAAAAAGTGTATATTTTTAACGACATTGTTTATATAAAAGTAATTAATGATTGAATGTTCCAGTGGTAACAATTTTTAAATGAAAGTAGGAATTGTTTCTTGAAAGTAGGAAAAATATCATACTTTCAGCAGATAAACTGATTTTGGAATAAATGTTTAAATAATTTCGTAGTTTTTTTTTATAATTTTTGATATGCTTTATAAAAATAAGTAAGATTTTCTTTCAAAATAGAATCTAACTTTTTTTTAATATTTTGTAACTTGATCTATACCATTATCTGTACTACGTAGATGTCCTACATCTTGGCAATCACAGTTGAGCTGAAAGGTATCAGTAATAATTCTGTAAAAACTTTGTTGCAGCCCTTTTAAAACTAACGGGCATAAAAATAAAACTAGGCACACTGGGACACATTGTTCGTATTCATTGTCGCGGAGCTGCGTCTGACCTGAACCTCATCTGCGTCCGGGCAGCCCCAATGTTGCCGAACTGCTCGGATGCAGCTCAGACGCATGTTTCTTAAATCACGCCCGGGTGGAATGCACGGACTCAATGTCCCGCAACATTGTGTCTGGCTGCAAGTGTGGACATGTTTCAACTTGTCTAGATTCAGGTCCGACTTCTCTCCAGTAATTCACTCGGCCTTTCTATGATGCCTATTTTTTTTCTTGAAACACAATGAACACGCACATATTACGCAAATGATTCGCACCCCCAAGCTGCTATCGTGGGACGGACCGTTTCGTCCTTATTAGGATTCATCAGCCAGCCAAACTCCACTCTGCGCGTTCATTGTGTTTCTTGATTAGTTCACTCCGCACGTTAAAGAACGTTTATTAATTTTTTTTTCTTTTTCATGCCTTTTAAATATGTGGACAACTGAAAGAACCCTTCAATTAAGTCGTCTTACTTGAAGACGAGGCCATGTCTTTGGGACGTCACATTCGAGGATTATAAGAATAGGAATAAGAAATGCGACGCAATTGCCGAATTTGGCAATAAATTCAACGAACCTGAAAAAAACCCCGGAGGTACGGAGAAAAAAATATCCACACATTCGAAGGGCCAATTCAGGCGAAGACACAAAAAATGATGTGAGTTCATCACCAAATGTGCGTGGTTCGGATATGATCCATTGTTGTTGTTTCTTCCTGCGAATGAATCAAACTGGTAAATGAACCTCCATTGGCAAGAAAACGCAGAGTTACTGCTAATCTGATGGTAATAGAAATAGGCTCCCAAAAATTTGTTCTGGTTTTGGAAATTTTAGGACCCATCATTTCCATAAGTAATTCAAAAACTCATACGACCTTCGCTAATTTAAAGAAAATGTTTATTTAAACTTTTGAAGGCTGAAACTAAAAACTTATGTTATTATCAGATTATGAATTCCAGATCTTTTTTACATCAGGCAATTTACGAAAACTTTTTCTTGGCATATCACATATTTTGTATTTATTCTGTACAGATTTGATAAGGTAAATGCCTCAAGACTTCTTTTCACTTTTAGTCCAATATTATTAAAAGGATTATTTATAAACCAACAATTCATACAAAATTTCATAGAAAACTATGAGTTTGAAATGATTGATCTCTCAAATAAAACGTGAATTAACGAATTTATAATTTATTTTCAATTGGGACCTTTTTACAAAGGATTGAAAACAAACACATATAAGTTATCTTCACAACTAAAAACATACATTACGGGAAGCGTTTCGGATCCATGTCCTTTGCCAACCTACTTCGTATTGCTTTCGGCTCAATACATATGGAGAATACAATTGGGACCTAACATAACTTAATGATTTGAAATATCAAAAACTTTAATAATATTACATGAACCCATCTCATTCTGATTTCTTTGTATAGAGAAATGTAGTTCTTCTTTTCTCAATCTGAAGAAACCAAACCGAATACTTCTACTGTACAACACAATACAATAGTTCCGACCTTAATTCATTCTCACGTGATATTTTTATTCGGAAAGGATTCCTAGTATAAAATTCTTTAAACCCTTGGGAGACTTATCTCTTAAAGCAGTTGATTTGATGTCATGATTTGTTGAATAATTTTCATTAAAAATAATGTATGTATTTTAAAACATCAGCATATTTATTGAAAGAACTGATATTTTGAAAAAAAAAATACTTTGATATGAAATATTATTTAGAGTTTGCAGAAATTTGTATCCATTAATCGTAATCCCATTACGTTACTCAGTTCGATTTCCGATCCTTATTAATCTTAATAAATCAATGCCTGGTTGAATTGCTTTGTCAGCTATTTGCTTTTCAGATTGATTTTGCAAATGATTCAGAGCCATGAAAAATAAGGGCAATTGTTTTCAATCAGGGAAAGACGGAATCACTCAGAAAGAAGAATGGGGAAGTTTTTGAGAAACGAGACGTATTTTCGGCTATTCTTAATTTTAATCAAAATTTGTTGCAAAATGATTATTTGGAGTATAAGTAAATGAATTCACAAAATAGGGCTTATTTAAGGATTTTTAAGAATTCTCGCTTGAAAGTGAAACGTAGGTCGTTTTGAAAACGTTTGTGATTTTTGATTTGTAAACTTAATTTAAATATAGTTGTGTGGTGGCCTTGATTTCTTGCTATCAACATTTTATGCACGTTAAACGATTTAATATTTTTTTCACTGTTTCTGAAATAAAGAAAGAAAAAAGAAAAAAGTTCATGTTATTTTTAGTTCCAGGTAGTTAATTAATTTATGAAGTCGTAACTAAACTCAAATCGAAAGAAGAACTTTTTTATGTCTGACTTCGAACGTAGATCATCACTGTTCTCACAAAACTGACAGGAAACCACTCGGAAGAAAAAGAAAGAGGAAATGAAATGAAAAAGAAGAAAAAAAAATATAATTTGGTCGTTTATTCGCTGGTAATGGCGTGGCTAAAAGAGAGACGTAATGACAGCGAGGGCACTTGTTATTCGCATCATTTCCTTTGAACGAAGATGGTATGTGAATGGAGAAAAAATAGCTGAAGCTGTCGTCACCAGAGGAGGCAGGTGTTGTGGCTAATCGAACGTATGAAATGGACCTCCATTTGTCATCTAACTTAATACTGGTCGGATGAGCACTTTTTTTCTTCTTCTCATGTTTTGAAATGATTTGTAGCTCAAAACACCACTTCACAACAAAGGATTAAAACCTCGTATAAGAAAACGAATTGAATTAAAGAATTTAGAATTTCACATCTTCCTTTCAGACACATTTGGGAGACTTTTTTTCTATTAACTGTCCATTTTCGGTGCCATTAAGATTTCGTAATCAGACTTGTTAAAATCGACAAAGTTTTAAATTGTAACCCAAGTTTTTAAATACACTGGAATATTTCCCTGCGAACCAAACCCTTCAATTTTGTGAACACACAGTCAATGAAGTTTTAATAATTTTCCTACACTGCTTTTAAGTTACGTGATTATTATTTAAAAAAAAAAGAAAAGAAAAAGCTCACTCCCGAAGCCTTTAAATAATATGAAAAGTAAACAATCTCGAATAAAGAGCATTGTAAAATATATATGTAACAAATATCTGATATAATTATTAAAGAAAAGTTACCATCGTTAATAACTTTTGGAATTCGACCTAACAGCAAACTGTAGTTACCCCTGAGTAGATTAAACAATTTGCGAATTAGCAGAGATAAACAAGTGAATATAATTTTGTGCTAAACCATAAATTTAAGGGCGACCCATAATAATAAAAATAGTAATAAAAAAAAAAAGGACAATAACGTAAAGAGAAATAACAAAAAAAGTTAAGAAAAAAAAAATAAAAACGTTAGAAAATAAGAAAAAAAAAACAAAAACAAACAAAACTAGCCCAAGCGAACATTGAGAAAATAAAAAATATATATTATAATATATATATATATATATAACATATTAAATATATAATATAATATATATACGGATTCGAATCGACAACTTTTAGTTTAAGAGTCCGAAACCTTACCCATCAAGCTATAGCTGAAATGAAATGGTTGCATTTCTAGCGTTTAAGCTAATAGCGGAAATCCAATGAAAACAATGCCAAATATCTCGAACTTGGGGGGGGGGGGGGACATTGACCCTTGAAAACACATTATTCCTTTGTTTTTTTGGCCTCTGAACAAGATGGTGAAGTCTGTTTGTCGATCTCACCTTTCGTTCGGGAATTTTAGGGGGGTACAATGACGACAATGCCAAATAAATCGAACATGGAGGGAAGGCGTTGCCCCCTGAAAATACCCCGTTCCTGCAGTTTTTGGACCTCTGAACATGATAGTGAAACCCGTTTGTTCTCGAACCTTCCGTTCGAGAGTTATTAGAGGTGGACAGACACAGACGGACAGGACGCAATCGCTACCGATTTTAGTCGCTATCACAGTAGCTCCCAAATGGGTCGCAAAAAATAACTTAATTCCGTCTTGATGATCTTTTTATATATATTTTGAAATATTAACCTACTATTTTCGTTGTCAGGTAACGTCAAAGCAATCACAGAATATTCTCGATTTGTTGACATCAAGAATTATATCCGGTCTTTTGAAGGCCTTTTTCTCCTTAAAGTTTTCTGAGATTTGGATGACAAAGATGGAATATAGATAAAGTTAAATAAAGTTAAAGTTATTTTAATATAGAGGATAACTCTCTATTAAAGTTTTATATTTTTGGTTTGATCTTTTTCAGTTGATTTACTTCTGTACAGTGAAAGACTTACTTTTTCTTGCTTCTTTATATAATACAGTAGTAAAAGTTGGATCTAATGACAACATTTTCTTTTAATTAGGTACCAAAAAACATGTTCCATTGAAGCAGATGTCAAGCAGACAAATACAATCAGACACCGAAATATGACGTTGAATGAATTAAAAACTGAGCGATTGGTATTTTTTTTTTTGTATTTTGTTATTGTAATACGACAATGTACATCATTTAAACATATTGAAATGTTTGGTCTTGTTTAATTCCTTGGAGATCAAACACAGGGAATTTATTTAGATATATATAAATTTTAATGCAGGATTTTTTTTTGCACTAATTTTTCTTTTTCTAGTTGAGTTCCTTAAGAGGTTCATTTCCCGCCAATGCAGAATTTATTAGAAAAATTCTTCCATTAATCTTAAATTAATTGTTTAGAACTAGAAAGGACACTGTATTGAGTCTTAAAAGCATTAAAGTTGCCTATTCGTATTAAAGAAAATTAAAGTATAGTTAAGAATCACATTGGTACGGATAAAATAAAGCAATAAAACTTAAGAAGGCCGTTCCGGCATGGCGGAGCGGTCTAGACGGCGGTCTGTCGTTCGGCCATTGTGTCGGAATCTGGGTTCGAATCCCGGCATCGGCATAGATGTTTCTTTCTTCTTCTGTGTTTCGTCCGTTTCTACCTGGGAATTCCTATCTCAGTGTTATTCTGGACTTAATGTGAATCTCGTCCTCCTTCTCGAACATTACTAGCCCCACTGTGACGGTCGTCATACGGGGCTTGTGTCCGTGGTCCTTAGTTGGCCCAAATTGACACAAAGAAGAAAAATTAATAAATAAATAAATAAATCCCGAATAATTTAATCCTAGGAGCTTCGAATTAAATTTATGTTGTATTTGCAAAACTAAAATAAAAGCTTTTAATTAAATAAGTGACTTTTCTGATGTATGTAATAAATAACCTGAGAATAATGAATTCAAATCGATCGTTTGGAAGAACTAGTTTCTCTCGTATTTTGTCGACAGATATTTTTTCAATAATTCAACTTCATTGTGTGAGCTCTTTATTTAAAGCGCAAAATAATTCATTGGTTCTCTGTCAGATTTAAATCATTTTGTTTGATCAAGCGGAAGCAACTCACGAAACGAAACTTCAACAAAAATTTACCAAATGCAACGAAATAGAAGGACCCGAATTGACGTTTGAATCAAGCGAAGTAATTACATGGTTCTAAACGCAATAACGAGATGAGTTAAAAGTGGATTCTTCGATAGATTAAATTGATGCTTTTCATTTTCAATTAATGATGATTTAAATCAATACAGACTTGATTTTCAGTGGCTTAGCCGAGAGATTTCTTCGATAAAACTACATGATTTTGTAATTTTTCCACTGTTTACATGAAATTGAAAAGAAAATGATCGATTAACGCCGAATTCAATAAAAGTGAATTTAAATTCGTAGGAATTTGTTTTGATTTGATAATTCTCAAATTATTGTTTGTTACTTGATAACTTACATGCTTCAAAAGAATCATTATAAAAAGAATAATCGTGTAGAAAGTATAGTTTAATTTTTTTAGTGTAAACTGTTAACGAAACAATTTCACGAAAACTAAATTTAAAAGCTGAAGAATAAACCATGATTTCATTGAATTAATAAATGGGATTTAAAATTTTATTAATCTGTTAAGTTTGAAAAATAATTCATTGTTTTGAAAGTAATTTAGAAACTTGATTTATTCAGTAAAAAAAAAAGAAAAGAAAAAATAGTTTCGCTAATAGCAGCGATCGACTCAGTTTATGAAAGTTCAATAGCCATATTTTATCCATTATTAAACTCTAGAACTGCTCTAGTAATTAGAAATTGAGATTAGTTTTATCGCTAATGAACATCCTTTCGGTTGAGCTTTCCTGCATAAATCTTTTAATTTGACCGCCTGGTGCTCACTTTCTCTGCATCACACCTTAGCTTCTTTCTTCTTTCCTCGCTGCTTTCTTTTACAAGATATTTTGAAAGTGACAAATCTATTCATGGTTAGAAGTTGTTATAAAACCACGTAATATAGCTCAGAAATATCAAATTTATAATGATTCTATTTCACAAGAAAAATATCTAATAAACTGTAGTTTTCAGAGTTCTCGGCTTTTCCTATTCATTGCAGCATTAACAGGAGCTTTGAGAGCTTTTATTCACTCTAATAATATAAACCTTTTGTCGCTAAAAAGAAAATATTCTTTTGTCGCTAAATAAATTTTTAGTTTCAAGAAAATCCGTTCAGGGTTTCAATAATTTTAATGTAAACATGATGATTCTATTAAATCTCGATTTCTTTCTAAATAAACTAATGGATTTTTTTTTAGTTATTGTAAAGCAAGATGGGCTTATCATGTTTTCTGCATATGATAATTTTCTCCAGCCTATTTGAGAAGTGATCTCGTTATCAAATTCCATATTTTACAGAACTTTGTGGAATATCCAAACATAGTCCGTCTGTCCGGAAACAGGTCCACGTTCTATGGAATTAAGTAGAACTCCCAGAACCTCCTGGGAAAGATACTGAGGTGGTTTTCCGGGGCCTTCCTCAGGAAGCCATTATGGCAAGGCTGCAGACCGAAGAGAAAGTGTAGAAGAGGCTGACAAGCACAGGACAGGAAATTGAAACAGCCAAGCCACGTCCGGGAATCGAATCCGGGTGCCGACACAATGCCCGCACGGCAGATCACCGTCGAGACCGCACGGGTACTTGTGGCATATGGAATTTATTAATTTTATAAATTAATCTTTAGTCTTCATTAATTTTATAAGGAATTTGTACTGTTAATCCTTTAGAGCATTTTTAATTAGATTTTAAATATTTTAACAAAATGAAATCAAGGTGTAGAAATATTTGATTTTAGTCTTTATTTTTGATATTTTAAAAAAGAAATTACAATGTATTCCCGAGACGTCATGCTTTATAATTTAAATCTTTACTTTAATGTATGGTTTTAATGAAGTGTGTTCGTTTAAATCTATTCGGCAATTGGATTTCAGTATTTCCTTAGTTAAGATCGTTTTCTTTACAAGCTTTATATACCCTACATTGCGCAAACGATTTAAAACGATGTCAAATTTAGCAAAATTTTGGGTTTTCCTTTGTATTAACCAATCAATTGAAAAGGATTTTATTTTATCAAAATCAGAATGAAAATGATCTGACATTATTGATCTGAGAATTGCGATTTTGAAGATCAGTTGTAATTTGATCTCAAAGAAGTGGCTACAAATTAGGACCGTTATTTACTTCAGAGCAAAGAATAAGAAACTTTTAAAAAAATCAAAAAAAGTAAAGAAGAAAAGGATGATTTCTGTGAGTGAAATAGAAAAGAGCCGGCAAATTAGAAAAGTTAATAGAAAATACAGAGCTACGTCAGAGAATCTGTCGAATACGGTGATTTCTTGAAAACGTCAAATAAAATAGGAAAAAAAAACTATTGCCATTGATGTGTTTTTTCCATTCTTTCTTTCCCCCCAATTGACTTCGAAGATTGTTTACTCAAAGAATAAAAAATATCAAAGGAAAAACGTGTCTTGTATTTCTGCGCAGATGAATATTTTATTGTTCATCTTCAGTTATTGATTTCCTGCAGCCATAACCAACACTTCTTCCCCGAAATAAAATCTTATTTAGACCCAATAGTGACACCCAAAGAAACATTCAGAACGGAAAACAAACAAAAAAAATTTAAGGTTCATAAGTGGTGGTGGGCGTTTTCATTTAATTTGGTAACAGCTTCAATGAAGACGAAAATCCTTCATTAGGTGTGCGTCTTAAATGTTTCTTTTGGTGAAGCTCTGTTAATAAACGATTCGAAAAAAATGAACTAACACTTAAAAAAACAACGTTTGACGTATTAGTCTTTAAAAGCTGAAGTTTCCTAAAATTTGACTTAATTTTTGAGAATTGGCAATTTCCTATTTAAGTTTTGATTTTAGTTACAATAACACTTTTTCGGTTAATTTTAAAGTAATTAGAGTTTTATAAAGGTATTTATGTTTAATAATATAAATTAGAAAAATAATTTATATTAATAACATTGTACTTTCTGTTTGAATCGTATTAATTACATTTAGAAACAAGACAATTCCCTAGCTTAAAGAGATAGTAAATTTTCATATGCAAGGCCTTTTCAAATAATAATAATAATAAAAAGCTAGTAAAATATTAGGACGTTTGTATCGTTGTTGCATTATTTTATCTTATGCAGACTATCTTTTTTTTTAATAGTTTATTTTTCATTTTCGAGAAACCATTTTAGATGCTTCCATTACCAAAATTTAGTAAAATGTTTATTTTTCACTTAGAAACGACTTAGGAAACTGTTTATCTTGCTATCGATCTGTTACTCAATAGTAATATGCAGTTTCTGCACCTACCATCTGTTCGTTTTCAAATTTTGAGGAACGACGGAATATGAGAAACGTTACATTACGAAGTAGAAGAAGCTAAATTGCTTGAGTGCCTCTGGAAATGGGAATGAAAGGAATGATGGATTGCACTTGTTCAAATAAATAGTACTATGTTGAATTGGCTTTCAGTTGACGTCATCTTAGCAGACATTCCCTGATAGGAAGATAATAACAAGATTATTATCCTTCATTCAGAAAATTAGTAGATTAGAAGCCTCCAAAAATATTTACAGGCACTGCTTTACAGAAATGCTTTATTCTGATTTTTTTCAGATACAAGAAGCGTTAATATATCAATAAGTAACATTGAGAAAACTGGCTAACACTCTCTTCCACGTCACTTGAAGTTTTAGTAATTTGAACTACATTGATTAAAAGTTTCTCAACGGAAGCAGGGAAGAAATCACTAAAAAAAATGTAATACTTCTTTAAAAATGTTTTGTATCTTGGGTTTGACTTAAAAAAATTTCTAAAAATTCGCATCTAAACATTCTATTTTTCATAATTAATGTATTGAAGTCATAATTTTATTACGGAATTCACATGTCAATAAAAAGAAAGCCAAGAATTTCCTTCTTGATAAAAATAAAGAGGGGGAGGGATGGGTGGGTGGGAGGGGATGGCAAGGAGTGGACAGTTCAATCAGACCGATTTAGCACCACGCACTGACGCCCAATTTGGAACTGCAATTTAATTACAGCCCTGGCTTAGAAGACAGCACTGAGGACATCGCTTCATTATCAGGTGATCTCAGCCAACAAGACAGAGGCATGCGCTCTCAAGTCCCAACTGAGATAAAAAATTTAAGGCGATATTCCCTAATTTCCTCTTTCAGAAAGAAAGAAAAAGGAACTTTTCTCCTATTTTTTTTTAAAAAAAAAATCTTAATATCTTACAATTACAATTATGAAAAAAAATAATTGAAACAAACCAAAAGGATTTTCCTTTGACCCAACTTTTATTGAAATGTTAATATTTTTGATTTATTATTCACTTGTATTTAATTTGATGTCACTATTTTTTCCTAATCAGTATCAACGCGTTTTGATTCCAAATGTTAATTAAGATTGATCACAGGATACTATTTTTGTATAAGAATTGTTTTTGAAAGAATTCTCCATCAATTCACACACGAACTGAGCCATTTATCTTCCTCAATATTCGTCAACATTATCGTCCTCCTTAAAAACTTGATTTATCGTTGATTCAGACTTATTTCCTTCCATCTGAAGAGAAAAGTTATAAGTAGGAATTTGTCTTGTCTTTATCGTTAACCTTTCTCCTACCGTTAACCTTCTTCTTCCTATCGCGTGGTAGAAGACAATTCTCCAGTCTCTTGATTCTTGGCATCTCCATCCATTTGCTTCCTATCTCCAGTCTAATTCCATCAACCCATCATGCATCGTCCACTTCTCTTTGATTCCGGAGTCCTTTATGGAAAGATTTTAGTGCATCTTCCCAAGAGACCCAATTATCCCCCATCAATTTGGGTTTTGCCCAACTTTTATACATTCCAATTATCTATTGCACATATTTTGTATCTTTTATATCACTTCTTTAACTGCTTAACCATGTAATAAATAATTTTACTCTTGTTGTCTTTCTTGTTTTAAGTGAATGATTATCCTGAACAAATTTTAATTTACTGACAAAAGAAAAAAATAAAAGAAAAGGAAATGTAGGAAGCGACATATTTAAGAAAAATACAATTTTAAGAATCGACTTTCATGTAATTTAGAACTGAATTTCGTCATTTCTACATTCACATTAATATTAAGTTGTGTGGAAATGAAATGTAAAAAAAAATGTTGTTTCAAATAAAACAATATTTCGTTTCGGATTACCCACTTTTATTTCTATTTTAAAGTAAATGAAAGAACATTTTGCAGATTGTTGTTTTTGTTCAATTAGAGCTGGCAAACGATATAAAAAAGATTTGTTACGTTTTTCGTTTCAGGCAAAAAAAGGGATTTCGTTTCTCGTTTTTCTTTTTCTTTAAAATCTAAATTTCCTTTTCTTTTATGTTTAACGTTACAACGAAAAAAATCAGGCATGAAATAAGAAAGGGTATCATTTGTTATAAATCATTTATTTCGTATACAAATATATCGAATGTATATTTTATAAATGATTAACATTATTTGTAAAACATTCTTAAAATAAAGGAAGGGAAAAGAATGGGACCTCCAAATTTAAACTAAAAAACAAGAAATACACAATAAAAATAAAAGAATAGAAATTCATGTGCCAATCTCCGCAATGATTTTTCAATGCGCATCAGTTAAGAAAAAAGCGCCTAAACTTTTGCACTTATAAACACTTGATCTAACTTTCAATGAATTCTTAAAATAAATTTTCGCCTTCCTCCCACGAGAACGTTTCAATATATTTCTAAATAAGTCTCTTTAAAGTACTGTATTTCTAAACATGAATAACAAAATTTGCTTATTTATAATAGTAATAATAATATAATAAGTTATTTTTAATTTATAAATAATAATATATAATTAATTATTATTACATAACATTGTAACATAAATATATCGAAATTTATTTTACAAGATATAATTATACATATATATAATAAATAAATTATTTTATTAATTTTTTAATTCATTTTTAGAGATTACACATCTACTTTAAACAGGTAATACGGAATTTTTGTTGGGATTGGGATGGGAGGGGATAGCAAATAATTTACTCCTGATACATCTTTTATTCATAATAGTTGGTCATCTCTTAGCGAGCTTGACTTCATCAGAGGAAAAGAAAGGGATATCTTATCCCTCTTTTTCAGAAGAAGATGAGAAGATGAAGTCATATCTTATCGAAAGAAAGGGATATCTTATCCCTCTTATTCTCATCATTTTCTGAAGAAGAGGGATAAGATATCCCTTTCTTTTCATCTGATGAAGTCAAGCTCGATAAGAGATGATGAAATATTATGAATAAAATGAATATTATGAATATATCAGGAGTAAATTGCGGTGTTTATATAATATAAATATTTTTATAGTTTCTATTAGCTAATAATTATTTTAAAACATTATACAAATGATTCCATTAATTAACATTAATGCTTTCTTCAAATTCCGTAAATTTCAAATTCCTACGACGATATTTCGCGGAAGCTATCGTTCCGCTTTGTCAAGGTTCGCAAATAAAATAACAATAATATATACTAATAATAATGTCAACTATATATTGTACATGCATTGAAGTTATTGCAATGACTTAAAATGCAATGACTTCAATGCGTATACATTGTTGACATTATTATTAGTATATATTATTGTTATTTTATTTGCGAAACTTGACAGAGCGGAACGAAAGCTTCTGCGAAATATCTTTGTAGGAATTTGAAGTTTATGGAATTTGAAGAAATACAATTGATTTATTAATATATAACTAAGAACTTTCTTATAAAAACATTAATGCTGTTCTTGCAATAATATTATTTCAATACAATTAATGTTGTCAATTCCTAAATAATTTAATTATTTAAATTATTAAAAATAATTATTATTTATTATTTAATTATTTAAAAATTACATCTTTCTCCAACGAAACCCCCCGCACAAGAGAGACAGGGTTAAGCTTCTTTGCTTTGAAACGCTGCCACTAAAATAGAAATTATGTATCATCTTTGAACGTTTAAGTTACATTTTCCGTTACTATTATTTGGAAAACGTTTTTTATTACATTAACCAAAAATCATTCCGTTATTTCGTTACGTTATGCATAACGTTTGCTAGCTCTGGTTTAATCTATTAAGGAATTAACTCTAAATCCAAAGTATTCTAATAAAGTATCAAGTAAAATAAATAATGTAATATTAAAATAATAATGTGATGGTAATTGCAGACATATAAGGCGCGTTTTTCAGGAGCACTTTTTTGGGGAAAAAAATATGTTATTAAAGAAAAATTATTGATTCAAGAATTGATTCAGAGAATTTTCATATAAAACAATTCTTCCTCAAGTTAAAGCCAATTTACAATTCGTTTACGGATATTATGTTTATTATGTTTGGTCTCTTTTAAGTGTTTTCTCCGTTTGTATCAGTTTTTCGGTTGGCGGTGGCCTTGCTGCTGCACTTTTGCCATTTCCTTTGCATCCGCAGTGACGATAGCCTTAAAAAGCAATATGATAGCAATGTCCATGTTGCTTTTGAGCTAATAACAAATATAATTTTAAACACTTAAAAAAAAAATGTCATTAATTCTACTGCGCTTGAAAGACTGTTGGACGCGTGACTTAACAATTGTCGATATGAAACTTATCACGTGCAAATTGTATATTTCTGTGTGATCTGTTTTAAATGAAACCGGACGCAGGAAGTTCCATTTCACTTTGCAGAAATGTATCCGATTCTTCTTTAATTAGTTGTAATTATCTATATTTCAAAATTCTTACGTATTTAATTCGTAACTGGCGAGAGTGAAGCATGAATTAATAGAGTTTGAACTATCAAAATTGTAATTGAAATTTCAACCTTAGGAGTACAAAACGCACTCAAGATTTGAGACAAATTTTTAGGATAAAAAAGTACGTCTTATTCGCCGGCAAATACGATGTCTAAATTAACATCTGCTGTAATTTTTTGTGTGTACCCTTTTGTTTGGTAGAATGGTACTATCCAAATTACAAGAACTTGCAAATTACAAGAAGATAAGTTCCATTATGCAAAGGATTACAATAAACATAGAAAAAAAAACCCCAGCAACTTAGGATTTTTATTCGGAACAACTCAACGAAAATTCAAAGGACTTTAGCTTATCTTGATTATTTAAATCATGGTTTATCTATAAGCCAATGTGAACTTTGTATTTACAGACTGAAAGGATGGATTAAACCGCTTCAGGAGAAATTTACCAAAATATTATCTTTTCTCAAATTTCCTAAATATTTCTACATTTACTTTTTCAAGAAACTGATTTGATTTGATGCAGTTATGTTACTCTGGAATGGAAATTGTTAGAACATCGATTCATACATACATTCATCGATTCTTCAGAAAAGAATTCGAAATCTGAAGAATGCTCTCTAACAACATATACATATCCATTAATAGATTCATCGCACAAGAAAGAAATAAATGATAACAAAGTCTTTTTTTTTATTTTGGCATTTAACGATCAACTGCGATCAAGTAGTCTATCTTTGGTGATATAAGAGTAATTATACTCCGCTCTAACAAATCCTAACAAATGTTAGGATTTACTTATGAATGGATAGAAAAAGTAAGGTAAAAAAAACAAACATGAAAACTATTAATAATAAAACATGAAAACGAACTAATTTTATGAAAGAAAATAATTTATCATCACATGACAAAAGTTTATTATATCAAACTTGATGTAAAGTAACTAGAATGTACGAAGGAAAACAGATTTCAGGACAAATGGAGCCCAGTTATGCTGAGATTGTTGATGGAGATAAAATACAAGAGAAAAACATAAGCAGTGATTTTCTTAGTAAACTAACCAAGAGAAGTGAGCTAAGTTACTATTATGCTCATTAATTCTTCATTTTTTTTTCTGTTTCTGTAAAAATAGATTTACGGCGAAACAGTGGGTGATTCATTAATTAGGAAATGAGGGGTAAAAATAATTCCAAATTCTTCCTTGATATGTATTACAGAAAAAAGTGTTTTAATTATTAGTATTATGAATTATTAATTCCTATTAATATCTTCTAAAATCTTGACTACAGCTAATTCATTCAGGATTCAGGATTTGTAACAATGGGAAGTTTGATGTAAATTTTCTTACTAGGATTGTAAAATATTTTTTGTATTTAACACTAAGACGATGAATAGTAAGTGCTTCTTCTTGGTAGTATTTCTTAGGCAATATTTTCCCATAAAAATAAATTATTTTTTATGGCGAGTAAACTGTGAAAGAATATTGAAAGTTACTATGTTTTGCACAATACCTGTTCCAAGAAGAAATCTAATGATCAGATTTTTTTTTTCTAAACAGTGTTTCAATATTACTCTGTAAAGTTAATGAGTACAATCATTGTATGCATTTAGGTTCATATTAACATTTAAAACAATTCTCTTGATTGAATTCCGTACCATGAACTAGTAAGTTAAGAGATACGTCCTCCTCTCTAAATAACGCATAATTATAAATAACAGTTACAATTAAAGAATGAAAAATATAACATTGGCAGAAAAAATCCCATAGTTACTGTATCCTATTAGTTGCGTTTAAGCAAAGCATTTATAATAAAACCTTAAAAATAAAAGATATAGAAAAATTATAGATAATTCCTTGTTTAAAAAAGAATAATACGAGCAGATACGGATAGTTAGATAACTGTTGGACCTTTCCCGCCCTGTATTAGTAAGTGTAAAATTATGCCAGTCATTTCTTTACATCATTAAAAAAAGAACATTTCTTGTATCTTCATCGTAAATAACAAGTTTAAACCGTGAAAGTCGAAGTTTGTTGACTGTAATGAGTCACCTGTTTCTTTTTGCTGTTTTCTTTTCAAATGCAAGACTTGTCTTCGTCTTAAATCGTCGTTGGATTGATATTAAGGACATCTTCTGGGCTGTTAACGCACCATAAAATGTCCTTTGACGACGCCATTTCCGTACGAAAGGAGGCATCGAACAACTTTTTTTTAGTCGCTTTTTTTTTCCCACAGACGAAATCAACTCATGTGTTGAGGATAAATTTCCATCGTAATACATGTTATCTCATGACTTAATAGAAGTCTCAGATTTAAATCTTTAAACAGTTAATGCAAGCAGGGGGGAAAAAAAATCAAAGAAATATAACGACACCGTCAACCTATCGTAAACTGGCAACGGCTCTTTTTATGACTTTTTTTCCTCGTTGATTCTCTTAATGCTAGTTTGGAATGTGATAAGCGATTGCAACGTCTCCCATTCTCGAAACTTTTAGGAACTTTTCAGCCACTTTATTTTATAAAATCCTATTATTTTGTACGAGAAACATTTCTCTAACAACAATGCTTATTTGTTAGAATATAGGAATTAATTCTAACATATCACGTAAATTTTACATTAAAATATTCTCGTAAATCTTTTAAGAGTGTGATGTCCATTTTTTTCCTTTTCTAAAATATAAAAATCAAAGATCAATTTTTTATAGAGTTTTATGAAGCAAAAATTGAGACAGAATTAATAAATCTGTTTAAAGTTACTAAATGAAAACCTTTTCCTTGTAAAGAAACTTAAAGTAGAGAAATTCCTTTGAAAGCCTTGGAAATATAATTTGGCTAAAAGCTTATCAGGGAACCCACAACTAAATGGTGTTGTATTAGTCGCACGAGACTCGAATGTTCATTTTCAATTAGAAACTTTTACGATTACTTTCTATAGTTTTGGAAACAAAATTAAGCAACTTTTCTTCTTTAGCATTCAAATTGATATTTCATCTAATTGAAGAGTAAAAATAAACAGAATACACCGTAATATTAATACCCGAAAAGTTAAAGAATATGATGTAACAAATCCTGAACAATTTGTCGTAAAAATATCCTCAAGTAATTTCATCAATGACTGCAGTAATGAAGTACTGAAAATATAACAAGAAGAACTATTTATCTACTTGTATATTATACAACTACATATTTATAGTGAATTTTAGCTTTTATTTGCTAGCTGATCTTCAAAATGGAAAAAGTAGAAGATGTAGATATATTTAATATGCTTTGCTAGCTTCATCTGAAGATTCGAACGTACGATGAAAAAAAAAAAAAAATTAGGAAAATAACCAATTTTTTTCACCGACTTCGGTCATCCGAACAATTTTGATGCTGCAATTCCTCAGGACATATGACCAAATAAATGGTTGATTGCGAAGTCATCCAATTAGAAATTAAATAAAAAAATCAATTCCCCAAAACTATTTTGTACTCTCAGAATCATTCGCGAAAGCATACATTTGTGATGATAAAAATCATGTCACTGTAGCATGACTTATAAACAAAAGAAAAAAAGTCAGTTTCAGAAAAAAGATCAGGAGTGACGTCAGTGAACCAAGTTACACAATATCCGTCAGCCCGAATATAGTTCCACCTTTCTGTAAATATCGTTCTGCAAGCCAAAGATTTTGTATGATGTGAAATTAGTTTGTACTGATATGTAATAAAGTGTTTAAAATTATTTTTGTGGAAATTTTCAAACTAGTAAAAATCAATCATGTTATTGGTTATTAAGTTGTCGAACTACTTGACATCATGGCTGCCTCCACTAGCTCGCAAATGTCTGCTCGAATGTACTTTAAAGTTAATCGTTAAAGTCAGTCATTGTGTGGTTCTGTGATTTAACTGGCGAGAATTAAATTAAAATATGTGTAATTTAAACAAGATTAATTACAAAACAAAACAAAATCCTAAAAAACTGGAGAGGTAGAAAGAAAAAACAAAAAAATAATCTCGCCACCACAGAATAGAGATTCCTACGCCTGACGTCACTCCCGAGCTTTTTCTGAAACTGGCTTGTATTCAATTACTGTGGAGTGAAATTCAGAGCTGCTATGTTAGTCACGTGACGAGCAATCATCCAAAACATTTGACTGTTTAAACAATAAAACATTTTTCTGATTTATTGTTTCTTTTCACTGAAAATATTGATTCTGTCGATAGATGATCTTTGTCAGAGAAACAATAAAGACCTATCTGATCTGTCATTTCATTGAGTCAATTAGCTGCAATGTTTACGCTGACATGATTCAGAGATAGCAGGAAATCTTCTCGTAATTTGTTTTTCATGACTTAAGGAAATTGATCTCATTACATTTTCGTTACTCATGTCATGTTACGTCAAAGATATTCTAAACATCGTTTGTCATGTATCATTTTCATTATTCTCAGTTCTAATTAATCACATCGTATGAGAACTGTGGGTATTAGGAAAACAAAGGAATTCTGTATGAAATTACGACAGCGCTATTACCTTATTGAAGTAAATTATCTTTTGTACAATTTTCGGTCACTTTTAACATATCACTCATATTATTTAGTACTTGGATATCAATAAGATCTTCGTTTGATCTTGTCTAATGTATTCTCTTAAAAAAAATAGTTATATTTGTTAGAATGAACAAATGGAAAAGCAATCATTAGGTAAAGTTAATCTTACCTTAATCTAACATTTCCTAAGGTTGTCATTCGGTTGCTCTACTTTAGAATAGTTTCGGAGCAGGAGACGTAGAACTGTCTCAAGTGAAAATAACCATAGCTACAGCATCTGGCATTGATCAGATAAATTCAGTACTTTATATAACAGTACTCAACTATTTTGCTCGTGTTTATTTTTAGTAAAAAGGCAAATAAGCTAAACAAATGAAAAGTGTAGATAATCTTATTTTTTGGTATGGTTTACACTTGATTAAGCGTTGATCTAAATAATTAAAGTTACTACGCCTATTCAACAAACCTGTACAGTTTCTGAATGATCTGGTGGATTGTAACATCTAAATCTCCCACACATTCTAACATACATAGTATCAACTATTCGTCGTAGGAAAGAGGATTGTGAGAAACCCAGAGAGATGCCAAGCTGTTCGTATAAATTGCAACCTTACTCCTTTCTATGCTTTTATAACAGAATCATCGATTGACCTATCAGAACATCAACTACTGAAAGTTTTCTAAACATTAGTGAAGAAACTTTATTTGCCTTTGGTAATCACTATTTATGCAAAAAACAGTTGCGTAATGCAGTGATGTTGAGGAGTAGCAGCATTCTAGAAGCCGAAGCCTTTCAAGTCTTTACTTTTGGAAATTCCTACTTTAACAATAAGAATGAATGAAAGGCTTCAGAATAATGTACTATGTGGTGTAAATCACTCAGTTTGTCAAGAAAAAAAAATCATTGGCGTGAGTGATGCTTTGTAACAACGAATCTTCCCATATCTGTTGCTTAACTAGATTTTAAATCAATGACTATCTCAATATGTAAAGAAAAAACAAAGGAAATAGCAATCCATGCTTATACATGAAATCTTTATAGCCTTGCTTCATAAATTATTATCCTTATAATCATCATTCGTATATTTCCATTGATCATACTCGCTTCTTCATGTTTTCGATCATAAAAAATGAATGCCCTTTGACTAGAAACCGCGGAGTTCTCTTGCGAAATCGGTGAACAAAAGTTTTACAATTACTGCATCGTAGTCATACTGTCATTCTGTCTAATGCATCCATCTCAAACATAAATAAGCTGATATTTTGAGAAAGATACAAGTGATATAGACATGAAAAGGTTTCATTTACTCTTTATTTCTTCGTTCTTTTTTTTTTTTTTGCTCATTTTAACATTAAACTTTTACGAGATATTAGACAAAATTGTGAATCCATTACTTTTTTTATATAAAATGCTGCAGTCTTGTATTGGAAAGTCAAAATACGATGTCTCTGTCAAGATCATTAACATGAATATACTGTTTTCCTTCTTTTTTTTTTTTTTTGATCAGTCACCTTCATTTTGCTTTCTTTAATTGACTGCTCTTCCTGTTTATTCAGTGGCAGGCGAAGCAGCGCCAATAAAAATGGAGATGAGTTCAAAAGTAAGCCACTAGGACTAAAGCTTTTGGGTTTGGTTTTTCTTGATATTTGGCAAAAATTTAAACGTAGGAAATGGATAGAATATTGCGCTGTTCCAGACCCTGTAGATGATGTCTGACTTAAAGTAGGAGTTTCAACAATAAACCAGTTCCAGAAAAAATGTGGACTTGGAATGTTAATGAAATCATCGTTTCGCATAGATATATATCCTGTATATATATCCGAAATTTATAAGATACATTTAATAACGATAATAATAATGACGTGATTTTTATTTTCGTATTATTGAAATACATTTATAAACTAATACATTCATGAGAGCATTTTAGTTAAATTTAAGAGCTAATTATTATAATTATACAATACACAGCAAATGATGTGAACATTGTCAAAGATATTGTTTAGATTAAAAATTAGCCTTTTGATTGGTAAGTCCAAATTCAATTTGAATGATTTGCCTAAATAAAACTGTTATTCCATAATTCGTGAAATCTATTGGTTGAAAAAATGGTTCTGAAGCTATGAACCTCTAGGATGACCGAGTAATTAGGAGTGAGGCCTAAAATATTCCAACTTTCATTAAAATCGGTAATCGGATTCTCTTGGCCTCTTTTGCAAATAATTAATTAACCTTTTTAGATTCTTGTTAAATAAAAACTCAATTTAAAGCTCCTGAATTTTAGTGGAATTTCCTTTCCATGCTAATTGAAATGGTGAAGAGCCACCTAGTGTTAATTAAGAGAACCTTAGAAGCGATGCTGGATGGGCTTTCTTCCCATCTGACATGGACGAAGCGTCATCTTTTGCACTGGGTGCTGCTATGACGTCACAGTTCGTTCCCCTCGCATTAATTGAAGTAGAGGATGGTATCATTCTTGTCTCATGGGTGGAGTAGGCGCGATATCCAGACGTTTTTAGTAAATTGGAATGAATCATACTGATGGAGAAATTTTTGGATGTAACTTCCTTCACATCTACAGTTAAATTTAATTTATGCTATAATCATTTTTAACAAAAGAAATATAAAGGAAAACGAAGTAAAAATAGAAGCTACAAAGAAAACAGCCAATAGTGACTAGAACTTTCTTCTCTGAAAATGTATTAATGTAAATTATTTAAAGATTTCACGAAAGTGATAGTAAGATCGATTGAGGAGATCAAAGAATGTTAGTTAAGATTCTGCACAGATCCGATTTCACTAGATTAGTTATTAAAGTAAATGCAGCCCTTATGAAGTGAGGGGAAGCTGATTTTCTTAATTAAAATAAGCAGTGGGAACATGTTTTCATGTTAAAGTCAGTGTCTCGTTGAGGCTCAGTATTTTCTTCAGTTTAACATCAGACCTTTTCCCTGAAAAGTTTTCATGTTTAAAACTTAATGAATGATTTATTATTTGCAGATGATAATTCGAGAACCGTAGACATATTTTTTAAAAACGTTTATAAATGGTAGAGGAACTAGAATTTCTTTTAGAAAAGGTGAATCTATATATATTTGTTTTTTGTTTTTTTGTTTTTTTACTATTTAGAATAAAGTTGACTAACAACAACGTGATAAGATGCAAACACATAAAAAAAAAAAAAACAAGCAAATTTCCTTTCAGGTTACTTGCGTTTTTTTCCTTTTCTTTCAGTTGAAATAATGATAGAAAAATATAAACGAAAAACTGTGTTCTGTCTGTGTTTTCTCTGCTTTTCTCCATGTCTTGCAAAGCGTTTTATTTATTTTTTTTTCCGAGAGAAAAACTTTTGCTGGAAAAGACTTGTGATATCTAAGCGCAGAAATCGGTTCTTAAAAGAAAAGGAAGCGTCTTAGCACCTGCTGTCTAGTCTTCGATTGGCGCCGAACTCACAAAAGAGAAAAAAAAAGGGGTGGGGAAATGGATCTTTGCTTTTTGAAAATCGTAGCGTTTACAGAACATCAAAAGGAAAAGCGGTTGACCAGACGATAAATGGGAGGCATCCCTGAGTGAAGGTGATAGAGTTGAAGTCGATTCCTTTTGTATTTAATTTGTGACATTTCTGAATGATGAAACTTTTGCTTACAATGAAGTGTAGTTATTAAACCGGATGAGGATATAACGGAAAATAGAAGTGCAGGTGTACAAACGCTTTAGGTCAGTGGACCAGGAATCTGATCAATAAATATCTATTCAATGAAGCTCCATCTGATTCCTCGTATCAGCCAAGAATATAAACTTCAAATAGAAACTTAGCATTTCATCATCAGCAATGTACTTATTGAAAATGGATAGTTTATCTTTTTGATCTTTTTTATCTCATTTGTGTACGAGTACTCTTAAGATTGTAGGTTTTAATTTTTTTTGTTCTAACTGGATCCTGAATAAAACTTGAAGCAATTAACAAAGTAAACGGGTATGAATAATCTGTTGTTTGGTTCTATAAGTGAATATTCGAGGACAAGGGAAAATTCATTGTTGCCTTCTTGCTTACCAAGCGTTCAAGATTTGTTAGATATTATTGAAACATTTCCTTACTAAGTCTTTGTTATAAGAAATGCTGACATCGCCTTTCCTTCAGTACATTGCTGGTTTTATTGAAGAAACTTATTTTATCCAGGAATCTGTTGATCAGTTTTTTTTTTTTGAAGTCGTTATTCGATATGAAGCTCTGATTCCATCAACCAAAAAACGCCAATGGCAAAGAAAACGAATAGACCAGAAGAAGAAGATGAGAAAAGAGAGACGGGATGACTTATTTCTTATAAAATAAGAAAAAAAAAGAATTACAGAAGATACGAATTGAAGCGCATATACAAGTCGTGTTTTCAATCATAATATTTCGGCTCCACGTAAGGAGACGACTTTGCATCCTCTTGAAAAAGAAATTAATCTTAACGGAAGAAACTTAATTATTTTAATACAAAATTTCTTAGAAATTTGTCCAAAAGTTTAATTTAAAAAAAATAAATAAAATTAAAAGTTAAAAGCTTAGTTGAATACAAACATAATAAAACCGCCAACCATTAAAGCACTATGTTCAATTAAAATTAGAACATATTTTAAAGAATCCACTACGTAAGTTTCAAGTCCCCTTCTCATTAGGACTCTTTATCAAGTGTGAACACAAACATGTTTGAATTAGAATTGAATAAATAATTGATCAAGTTTATTCTGATTTTTTTTGGAAACATGTAACTATCAAAAATCTAAGCAGAAGATTCGAATAGTTAAAATTAATTAATGCTTTAACTAATACGAACGAGGTTTTAAAGGATTATAATCTAATAGTTTACGAATTAAATGGGAACAATAATACTAAATTTAGAAAAATATAAATGAGACAATTTTTTTTTCTCTTGAATGTTGTACTAATGGAATATAATGGCTAAAGAGTTTCATTATAATACACTTGAGTTCACTTAAAGGTCTGAACTAATATTTGTAACCTCCCTTAATTGAACAACTAGAGAAAAAAGAAGTAGAATGAAAATGATTTACGACGCCATTTTAAGTAGAAAGAGTCTGTTTTAAACACGAATGATAATTTTAAATTAATCTGTACGCTTTGTTAGCGTCTATGGTTAACTCAAAAAGTTCATATCCTTCAAAGCTGAAATTTTAGAGAAAGGTTAAGGTCAGAGATAAGTTTAGATTTTGGTATAGACTGGACCAAATAGATAAGCAACAAAAAAACAAAAAACAAAAGAAAACCTTCCAAAATATGTTTGTATTGCGATAACTCAGAGTCTTCCAAATCTTAGGTTTTAATTCCGCTTCCCAATTCATTTTGAAGGAAATTAGGAGCCTAAACTCTCGTAAAAAACGTTGCATCACAAAACATTAAAACTAAAAAATCTAGAAGTTAATAGGAAGTTTAAATTATCACTCTTTTGCAGTAACAATTAGAAGATCAGTTTTACAGGCAGTTGTTATTAATACGTTCCTCGTTTACACATCGGAAGATTATAAATAAAGTTCGATCTAATGGTCAGCTTCTCGTGTTATCTCCTCAGGTTATTTGAATGAATTCGATGGAAATTCGACACTGTTGAAAATCCAGAGAGATGACGAATGCTCTTCTTCGCCTCCAGCTTTTGTAGTTTCGGATATTTTAAGTTACTGTCTTTATTTAAATTCGTTATTTATTTCAATGTCTAAACTATAAAAGTAAAAAATTATCGAATACATTGTAAATATAGCCTACTTAGAAAGAATGCCATACGAAATTCAAGGAGAGTTGTATTTTGTTAGTTGTTCTGCAATATCAATGGAAAAATGAATTGAAAAACACAAGAATAGCCTTTTTATTCTCCTCCAAATGAGAGATGGCCGCCCTGTTTTTGTGAGATCTGCGCATGTATGATCGATTAGTCTGGTCAGGCACTTCCGTCTGATTTTATGACAGGACGCCGCCATTACGGTAATCGTTTGTTACTTTGCAAAAGAGCATTGTATTTATAAATAATATATATTTATTTATTTATAAAAATACTTATTGTTAGCAACTGCTATTGAAAAAACGCTAAATAGTCGAGAGAAGTTTTAATTTGGCGTTATCAACATGTTTTTCTCAGTGAAAACAGACCCCGTCGTCCATTGTGACAGGAAAACATAATTGATCAGCTACCGGATGGGCTGCGCAGTTCAAACTTCCGCCGGCCAACTTTCATTAAGATAGAAAGTGTGACAGTAGAGCTTGCTGGATAAATCGGACTGTTCTTAAAGGTTTTTTAGAAGATTGTTATCGGTTGCAAAAAGATGCCTTGCCCGATATTACTAGATTATAAAATTCAGAACTTCTAATTATTTTAGAGTCTTCCTTCCATCTCTGCTACTTTTCCAAAGTCTTCACATTGCAATTCTTTTCCAAAGAATATTTCCATAGAAAATTGGATAGGGATAATATAAATTCCATTGAGATTTGCTTGGCTCTTGGTATAGTTTATCATTCAACTTGGTTCAGTGACAGATGGAATGATAAAAGATGTAAATCTTATAATATAACATTTGTTTGACGCAATAACAGCTATAAATGTTTGTCACATTGACAATCTTAAACCGAGAATCACAATACTATAATTTTCCACATCATAAGTTTATATAATATGTTCATGATTTATGAATTTGTAGAAGTCTAGAATTTTAAATGGAATTTGATACAACAAGTGTGCATCAAACCCACTTGTATTGGCAAACTTACTTAGTGTACGAATATATAAATTTCCTGTGTTACGTAATAAGGGCAGTAAGTATAAATTATTGTAAGCCTAAAATTACTCTGCAGTGTCAATCAATGGCAAAGATCTTGGTGAGATTCTGTAGAATTGCTTGATGAACATCATTTGCCATTGAACATCCTATAATTGTGATCCACTCTGTATTATCCTATTTGCTGTATTATCCCGTATACTGTATGCATTTTCATATAAAGATGGAATTAATATGCGAAGATTTATCTTAGGGCAATGCATGTTTAAAAGGACATATTCCAAGATATAAAAGTATAAAGTTCTTAGTAGTTGCTTAGTTTCAATAAATAATATTATCAGCTTTGAAAATATGGTGTATGTATTTATTGCGTTTGATGTATGGTTCATGAAGCCGGTTTATTTTACTGCATGTGAATTATTTCAACTCTATTCTAAGATTATCGTTTTTTACGTTTCTGCCCTACTCTATTACTATCTGTTAATAGTTAATGTTTATAACTATTTTATTAAATTTGTTGTCTCTGCTTTTTTTTTTATTTACAATAAAATTATAGTTAAATTATATTAAAGTGATATCCATAAATCAATCGGAACTATTTAATTACATGCTAACATTCAGTAATAACTAAAATTAAATCAATAATTTTTAAGTTTTATTGTAAATGTATTTTATTACTTTGGAAAGAGTTTAACGTGCTGGAGAAATTTTTAACAAAAGAAAATGAGAAATAAGCTTTTATTTAAGCTTGTGCTGTTCTTATATCTCATTTTCTTTTGTATTTTATTACTCTTAATTAAAATATATTTATTCATATTAGCTACAAAAAAAAAATCAAAGAAATTTTGGAAGTTGTTACAATATTAAAGAAATATTAAATGAAAACAGTTTATAATAATAATTACAGGAATAAAACGAAATTTATTGGCACTGGGTCTGTCACTCCAGGTTAATTTTGAACTTAATTTAGTAACGGAAGCAAGAAAGTTTTTTGGTTCTGTCTATTTATCAGATCACATTTAAATGGGGCGCAGGACATTGTTCTGATAGGATGTAAATTACGATCACTGCTATATTAAATCCCTGACATTCCATTCAAATATCTTCCTGTCAGTGCTTCGGATTTCAAAGAAACCATCCAAAAGTTATGAAGGCACATTTCAATATAACTAGAAATTGTAGGTCAATACATCAAATCCAGAGACCCCTACAACGTTCTGTCAAGCAGGCTTCGGTACAAAGCCCTAATGGTTGACTGTAAAACTCACTTCCTGTAAAGGCCATTAAAATTGAACTTAGAATCAACAAATATGTTTCCTTTCGTATTTCATTACCAGACTAGTTTAAGCTTTCTAACTTTCTTATTAGTTAAACTTTGCAAAAAAGAAATAGAAGTCAATCTAAGGTTGATAAAAAACTAAATGAAATTAAATGAGAAATTTATTTATAATCCATAGCGAGTAATTTCTTCTTTTACGATGTTTTGGTTTGTACTTTCACTATCAGACTCTTTCCTAATAAAGTTATTGGTCTATAAAAGCAGTTGAATCATAATTAATAATAATCTTGTATTTTTCTGAATTTTTATTTGTTTTCTTGTACTTTCTGAGAATTTTTTTGGGACTTTTTTGAGATTCCTAATTTACCGGAAATTATTATAATTTTGTGATTGTGTGTGTTTGTTCCTTCTTCAATATAATCTCACACATCATGAATATTAATTATTATAATTTTTTCATAAACTTACTTCAATATTTATTAAGCATATGGAATACAATATTGTATTTTCTCTTCTCGTAAAATATACACTTACACACGTAAGTAACTGCATTTTTTAAGAATTCTGCCTTATTTATTTTCAATATAAAATTTTTTATTTCCATATTATATTGTTTCCATTATTTTTTTAACGACAGAAGTGATCTAAAGTGAATTCCTCAATGCCACTCACGCAATTTAAGCAGACAATATTGATAAGGTTGTCGTTTTCATATTGATTGGATTCAATTGTTCGTAAGTAGCAGTGACTTTTGATATTATTTATCTGAAGAATTTTATCATCACA
>JAFIDM010000001.1:66120159-66132924 GCA_023159025.1 Thereuonema tuberculata
GTATTAATTTGTTATTTTATGTAAACAGTTCTTGAATATTTTTTTTCTTTTATCCATTTTCTTAGTGGCAATTCGAAGAGCGGAAAATACTAGTTAATTTATCATGTCTGTCTGTCTGTCTGCGTAAGTTAGTTTCCGTTGCTTTGATTTTGATGAATATTACTTTGCAGAATCTTAGTATAAATTAAAGTTTAAATTTCGTCGATTACAATACATTTTAGGATGTGGTAAAGATAATCTTGTAGCTGCTTGAGGAAAACGAAACCTTAATCTCAATGTAAGTTCATTAAAATATAAAGAGGCTTCTGTAGAATTAAGTTTTGAACTAAACTTTGCTTTTGTGTTAATGAGAGATTTCAAAAGCAAATCAAAAGACAGAGGTTACTAGTAAGTACAGCTTAAAAACTATAATCTTTATTTAAGTAGTAAAAAACAATTGAAAACGATTTAAACACCTACTCATGCCGCTGCATGAGACAATTCCAATAACTGTACTTATATAAGATGTATATGCTGTATAAGATACAGTAGAGCCCCGATTATCCGCGAAAGCCGCGAAAATTTTTTTTAATTATGAATCTCAAAAAACCCAATTTTAATCCAAGCCAACAATAGGGAAAATACAATAGGCCCTATAGTGCGAAGGTCGAAAATTACTGACAGGTTTATTGTGCATGGTAATTCTACAGGTAGTTGTGTTTGTTTTTCGCAATCCGCGATAAAAACATAATAAAACGAAATAAAAATGAATTTTTAAAATAAAGCGAATTTTCCTTTATTTTGCGAAATAACGCCGCTTTTTACGTCAGGTTTATTAAAAGCCATAAAATAAAATTCCATTCAGTATAATCGTTTCAGTATAAATATTAAGTATAAATTTATAAACAGTATAAATGTTTTATATTCATTATAAATGTTCACTCTTTTAAACAAAATAGGCCTATATAAATCAGAATTTAATGATTTAATTTCTGCTGGCCAATGAAAGCTACGATTTTGGTGTACAAAAATAAAAACACAAAACACCGCTTTTTACATTTTAAATCACCGCTTTTTGCTTAAAATAAAACCATTTTCAAATACCTCTACCTATAGGCCTTCTCGGAATTTGTGGATGAGTGGCAGGCTCGTACTCTGCAGAAAGCTTTCTGTTGTACTGTACATATTTTAAAAGTTTTACATATTATGTTTTTTATACAATAAAACGTAGTTTTTAATGGTGAAATGATGTTTTTTCCTGTTTACACCTCATTTTTAGTCTTTTTTAAGATTATCCGCGATTTTCGTTATCCGCGAAGCCCTTGCCATCCAATTCCGCAGATAATCGGGGACCTACTGTATAGGAGTTCTCAATTTGTTACCTTATTACTTTGGCGCTGTTGTCAAATATTCACTTTCCAATTTCCTTTGGAGGGAGATAAAACACAATCTTTTATTGAACGATTGTAGCTACATGAGTTTCGTCTATTTTCTTTTTTAAATAGTTATCATCAGATTGACATTATTCAGCTTACAACGATTTAATTGCAAAATGACATCGAACCAAAATAACAAATATTTGTGATTCCCATCTGTATTTGTTAAATATTGATTCATTGGTTAGCACAGCTCAAGAGTACATATTGACAGGAAATATGAATACACTTCACTAAAAGTGAAAGAAAAGTGACGAAAGAATCAATTTTAAAAAGACAGATGGAAGGAAAATCTCATTTTGTTAAATTTACAAAATAAATAAGTCCGTGATAATTTTTATATTGGCAAAGATGAAATAGTTGGTCCTTTTAGGATAATTAGAAGCTGTTAATTTAGCTTCCAATTAGTTGTAATTTTAGGAAATTTAACAAGATTTCTTATGTATTTATACAATGCTGTTTATTTGTTTCTGCCTTTCTGAAAAGGGGAAGAATCTGTCAATGAGATCCATTCCATTTGTCACATCTATTAAGAATAACACAATTCTAAGCAGAGATATCAAACAATGCATTCGTTGCTCTATGGATTGGAATCTCTTCAGTCTTAGCAATCTAGGTTACTCATTACAAGATTATTATTCAGATATTAAGCACAAAAAAAAATGGATTTAGTATTGTTAAAAATAACAACTTGAATGATTACATTATTTACATATTTCAGGAATAATCAGCTAACTTATGGTGAAGTCCAGAAGAGGTAAGTTTTCATAAACAAGTGAAAAAATGACACAGAAACTGAAAAATATCTGAGCTTTCATCGATGAGAGTCTTGGGACGGCCGTTTCGTCCTTTTTGTGGACTCATCAGCCAGACAAGTCGTTTCTTCACTTGCTTATATTAATTTGTGACGTTAAACCTTAAGTAAAGTTTTTCTGTTAAAAGTGTTATTCCAATTTCCTTCATTCTTATTATTTCAATTACTTATTCATAAGAATGAATGAGATCAAAAAATGTTTATTTTTATTAGCAGTTGCGTAATTGCTGCTTATTGCCTGTTCAGATTCATGCATCATTGGAGAACATGTTAATATTTTCTATACCAAATGATTTTATTATTTATCAAATAATTAAGACTCTGTAAGAATGTGTTAACTTCCTTTAGCACTCAGTGTTGGTGACTAATGTTTATAATTATTTACGTTTACCTTGAATAAAGCATTCACTCTTAGCAACAGATGCTGAGTCATCAATGCCCTCTTGTGTTAGAAGCGGGAACCACCGCTGCCAGGTCACGCGTTCTTGTATCGCAAGGTTGAAGTAGGCTTTTATAATCACTCAACGTAATTAGCAGAAGCTGCGATCCACTATTAATAGTTAACGAGGATAGTGGACACGAGAAAAAAAACGACGCTAATCCAGTCCAACCAACGGGTAATCAAGATTAATGCAAGGATATCAGGTATAATTGAGCAAAGAGACTCCGACTTAATTAAACAGGCTACCTTCATTAGACTAAACAACACCTTACACTACTGTCAAAAATGAAGAAGATGAGCTCGCTACCAAAATGCCTGAAAATACTCGAAACATTACATTTTCTTGTCATTTCGTTCGTAATGGTTTCTCGTTAACATTGGGAATTCCGATCTGTCTTACCGCCACTTCCAGATAGAGAAGTGTTTGTCTCATTATTTCCATCACAGCAATGCTGGCAACAAACCAGATAAATAGACATTAAATAGACAGTAGACATAAAAATGGAGTCCAGATTAGAATTCTCATATAAAATATAGATGATTGTCTAAAATTATTAAAACTTTGACTTTGAGAAACTAGTTAGTTTTATTTTTATGGAAAATAGTCATAGATAATTGCAAACTTCCGTTAAGATAGGCTTATCTTGAAGAGATCGATCAGCTTCATATTTATCTTAAGAGAATTTTTTTTTTTTTTATTTATTTAAACAAAAAAAATATTAATGTCAAATAGGAAAGGTTTTGAAAATTACCAGTCTGTTTATTTTTTCTTACATCTGAAAATATAAATTCTGCAATTAAGATTGTTTGGTTGTTTTCAGTCTTTCTAATTTCTTATCATATTTACAAAATAATTCAAATTAATACGAAAATATTTTCATAATTTGAAGACTGATTTCTTCTGTTCTTGAAACAAACACGAGAGGTTTGTTTGAAGAACAATTACAAAAAAAATGTGTACTGAAAAAAAATACATAATTCAAATTTTTGGTTTATCAATTGAATCGTGTGAAGGATTAATACATAGGTATAATCGATGGAGCTTGCATAGAAGGATATTGTGTTAGAAAATAAAGCTTACTCAAGAATAAATTTTTAATATTGTTAAAATTAACGTGCGCTGCTGGATATGAAACGCAAAAGATATTCTTAAAAACACATACATTATTTACAAGATAAAAGAACGTAACTAGTTTCGATTGTCAATCACAGCAATCATCATCAGACGCACCGGAGGAATAAGCTTGTGGCATTCTTAATATAGGAATTGTCATTGTCATTGTATCGGTTGAAACGCCTTGACAATTTCTATATTAAGAATGCCACTCGTTCATTCCTCCGGTGCGTCTGATGATGATTGCCGTAATTGACAATCGAAACCAGTTACTTTTTTTTATCTTGTAAATATTTTAAGTATTTATAAATTTTAATTTCAGCTTTCATAACAATTGAGTAAAATTACATGTTTGAGAAAGATAAGTAGAGGAAAGCAATAAAGCAGTTTTCTATTTATATAATTTTTATAAAGTAAAATTATGGTTTTAAACAAAACACAGTAATTCTCCATCTTTTGTTTATAACAGTATTTCGATAGCTACAAATTCATTACTGATCTTCTTCAGGTATAATTTTTAAGAATAAATACTTTCTAGCAGATAAATTGAAATGTAGAGACTGTGGGCAAGTGTACTTTGGAAATACAGAGCGAACTTTAAAAGAACGTGTTCGAGAACATATATTGGCATATAGAAATCGACAACAACATATATGATTGGGCGGATCATTGCTCCAAAAATAATCATAATCTGATCCGGTTATTGATATGAAGTGAGAAATGATAAAGAACATTTTATTATGGAAGCTTTGATTATAAGCAGCTTCAAATGTATGAATAAAGAAAAAAAAGAGTCAAATTTAAGGAGTATTCAGTGAGCTTATTTAAAAATAATATGAATAACAGAGAAATTTTTGTAAATTAATGTAATGCAATATGTTTAATTCATAAATTGTTTATTGCATAAATTGTTAGTTTCATTATTTTTGAGACGATATCTTTTACTGCTTAGAATACGAAGATATATTGAGTATTGAATGTTATGTTATTAACATAAATCTTTAAATCTTTACGAATTTAGTAGAAGGGATTTATCCCTAAAAGTTGTACCTAAAGAAGATCAGTAAAGAATTTGTAGCTGATCGAAATATTATTATAAAAACACAGTAATTCTTTGTTCGAAATTTAAAAAAAGAAATACAAGACGAAACTTTCCTATCATTTGCATTTTCGAGAAATAAAAAACAAAAACAAAAAATTCTTCAGTCGATTTTAAAACATATAGAAATGAAGTGTCAATATTGCATTGACAATTGATTGACAGAATAATATAAGGAATAAGGAATTTTTAACAAAACGTAAATCTTTACTTTTTTTTAAACTTTTAAAAAATAAAACAAAAAAATAAAAAATAAAATAAGAATAGACGGGATATAATTCTCGTCCCCCCTTTCTTGAATTTCACTAGCCTCGCCCTGACGTTGTCAGGTTGAGCTAGTTACGTGGTCCCTAGTTGGCCAAATTCGATAAAAGGAAGGAAAATAAGAATAGAAATCACTTCCCTAAAATATTATTCCTTAATTTTTCTCTTTTTCTTATTATTTTAATGCCGTTAAAACAACCGAATTTATTATCAAATTATAATATTTTCTGAATAGAAACAACAAAAATTTTCTAGTTTTCTGAAAAAAAAGCCCTTAATAAACTTAATATTACTTACTTCAATTGTCAGAACCGGAATAATTTTTAATCATATCAATCCACGCTTAAATTAATAGATTATCTATAAGGATTAGTAGCTGCTGTTTGTGATATCAACGGAAATTCCTTCTTTAGATTCTCGTGTTTTTCTATAACAATTTTTCTCTTCGTCTTCTTCTACTAATTTCTTGATGAAAGACAACTTGGAAAATATTTCAAATATAAAAGGTAGATCGTCTTTAGTCGTTAAATGTGCAGACCAAGTTTCATGAAAATCCATGCAGCGATTCAAAAGTTATTAAGAAGATTCACCCACACACAATGATCAAGGCTGACTGATTGATGGACCTCGTTTTTCTAGGAAAATAGACTATAAAAAAATTAAAATTAAAATGGCAATTTTAGTTGTGATGCTTCAATGGCATGGATTACTAGACTCCAATCCATTTCGATAATTGCCTACATTTACCAAAGCTATTGAAGATTTTCTTAAAGAAACAATAAAGGTTTATTCTTTATTTTTCTTCAGCAGTGAGAATTAATGAGATAATTTCCGACATTTGATGAAAAATGCTATTCCCATTTCACGCAACATAGGCTACTGTGATTAGACGATTAAATACTTTAAATATTACTTATATATTAATCCATTTTATTATTATTATTATTTTTTCTGTCTGCTGCAGCTTCTATTGATAAAAGTTTCTTTCTTTGGCTAATTTCAACTTTCTTTTCTGTAAGGAAATAGCACAGGGAACTCCTGCTGTTTTTCTACTTTATTATTATTATTATTATTATTTACATTGGTTCAAGAGTCAAAACTAAAAGATGTTTGAGACTGTCTCTGCGGACATTTTAAATCTTTAATTCTGAATAATTCCTAGAATTTTTGACTGTAAGTAACGTCATAGAAAATAATAAAGTTCACTTTCCTTCAAATGTTATTTCTTAAAATGTAGTTGTTTTCCCCTTTTAAAGTTGTAAAGACGTCAAAAACGAAAAGCTTACATTTATTTTTAAATTACAATATCTGGGTAAATTACGAGTATAATAACTGCTTACAGACAATACAAATCTTCCATTTTCTAAAAAAAAAATTAATTAAATCCGCATTACTGTAAGTATTTTGTTAAAAGACGATAAAATTTAATCGCATCAAACCACGTATATTAACTAAAAGAAATAATTGCCATTTGTTTAAGACAGTGACACACAAATCGAATAGAAATTCTGTATTTATATTTCCAATGTTTATCTGTGGAAATTGTTGTCGGCTCTCAAATTTTTCGACAAGCATCCATTTGGAAACGATTTTAAATATAAAAAAGTTAGATCGTTCCTAGTCCTAAAACATTCATATCAAGTTTCAAGAAGATGCAACGGGTCAAAAGTTTATTATTATTATTATTATTATTATTATTATTATTATTTGGGTGAATGTGGGCTGCAGGAAAGCCAAGCACTGCGACCTGAAAGATCTATTGTGCGAACCCAAGGAAAGGACGACAGACGGAGAGAAAGACTGAGAAAGTATGGGGGGGGGGGGACTCGCAGAGTAAACGGGAGAACCCCGAGAAAATCTGCACAGCGCCGATCGTCCACCATCACGAAACCCATATGAGAACCGAACCTCGGAACTCAGAGGTGAGAGTCCAGTGTCTTAGCGACAACGCCAACCGCGCAGCCCTGGGTTCAAAAGTTAATAAGGGACAAATATAGAGTGACTGATCTGATTAACCTTACTTCCCTACGACCGTCGGCTCATAAGAAAATATTAAAGTAGAAAATTTCAAAAAAGATTAGACTAAAGCTATTCCTCTGCCTCCACTAGTTCACTTCTGTTTTGAAGACTCCATCGATAGTTTCCTGTCTTAACAGGATATCGATTTCAAACTTACTTGACAGTAATAATTTTCAATTACTGGACGTTATTGGAGCTATTCGGATCCAGAAGAATTCCACAGGAGGGAGTCGATGATTGAGGATCCTCAATTAACTTCTACGACGAATTGCTTGACGTTTCTAAAAACCTTTTGAATATTGATAATTAAAAGCAGCGGGAAAAAAATTGATATTTTATCCAGGATTTTTAGATGAAGCTTAAACATCGAAAACACTGCTTCAGTTAAAATCTAACTGATTTACTTGAATTAAAATGTTTAATTTTCCCGTTGTTAGACCGAAATGTTAGGTTGACGTGATGTTTGATGCTATTCGTTTTACATATATATTTAAAATAAAAAAGTGTTCAGAGCAAGAGGAGACGGCTTTTATTCTCTATTCCATCAGATATCCTATCGATTGTCCTGTCAGATCCACCAGACTGTCTCTCCTTGCAGAGAAGAGGTCAAAGATATCCTTCCGAAATCCTTCTTTGAGGTTTGGAATTCACACAAAAATCCTGATTTCTGGGTTAGTTTTGGTTCGTGTGTTGGAAGGGATAACATTGCTTCAGTGAAAAGAGACAACTTCTATTCTTTGAATCGCACTCAGGGAGACAAATGGGAAAACAGCATGGGTTCTACTTGGCATTCTTTCAGCTAACAAAAAAAATAATCTTCTGTGCCGCCATTTTCTCGTTAGGAAAGGAGAAGCCTTCTTTTTCCTCTTTGCTCATTTGCCTGTGTCTCACACAGCTGAGGATTTACTTGGGAACGATTTACAAGAAGATTTGTCAACTCTGTTTCCGCTTCCTTTCGGTTCTAATCTTGAATTTCTTTCTTGGTAGAGAAGACAAGGGAATGAAATGAGGCAAAACAAAATACGCCTCAAGTCTCTCAATAAAATGTTCTGAATCTGACAAATGATAAAAACATTTGCCATTAGGAAAAAACAAGCCGTAGCTCATTTTCAACTCAGAAGTTGAATTTCAGTTGAATGTGTTATTGCAATGTTAGGTTTAACAAAGATGAACGTGGTGAACATCTCAATAGAAAATTCTTTTGATTCGAACAAAAGAACTGAAAAAGTTCTTTAATAGAAGTTATATTTATTTCTTTGTAATGTGATATAAAGAATTATAATCATTAAGATGTCATTAAATAACAAGAAATAGAAAAGAAGTGTGATAGAAAAGAAAAGATGAATGATATCATTTCTATTTGTTTGTTTGCTTTGAAAATAGGAATAATCTAAAATTCAAAGATTATATCGCAGTAGTTCAAGATATATAGATATATATTCTGTACTACTCGAATACTAAAATAAAAGAAAACATATTTAAGAGAAATTGTTATTAAAATGTAAATATAAAGTTACAGTATAACTATTAAGAATGTTTCTGATAAGGTCGGTGATCCAAAAGTGGCCAGAGTGCACAAGGTGGCCATCTGCTTATATAATATAGTAATACACAAAATAGTAGGTATAATGCTACTTGACAGCTGTCGCACTCTAACGCCTGCTACTGAAAACTAAGCCATTTCGACGAGACGTCGGCCTTTACTGAGAAGACATTTGTTTTTGAGTATCGTTCTTCTTACTTTCCGGTAAGTAATAAATTAAATTTAATCGTGTAAAGTTTTATTAAATGCAAGTTGTGGTATATTTTATTAAAGTTCGGTCACTACTCATTCAGGACGTATTGTCACAGTTTAAAAATTTCATGGTAATGACATTGTTTATTTGTGAAAACAATGTGCTGAGATGTGTACACAAGGTGGCCCGCCAACCTGACCACCTGACCAAAAAATAATTGACATGAGACTGTGCACCCAATGTTTAAGATATGTTCACGAGGTGTGTGAAGGACTTACAAAAGGTGACAAAATCAAAGGTTTCCAGCGTATTTTTTGCATTGACTCAGATTGAAAGACTTACACAAGGCGACAGAATCAAAAATTTTTAGTGTACTTTTTGAAAGACTTTTTCCTCTATATTTTGTACGCATATTTAGTATTAGGACTTTAGGCATGTAAAACTAGCAGCTTATAAAATACTGAATTTAGTCAAACAGTGTTAAGTGTCCTTTCAACCCCTGGAAAATATAATTTTTAACAAAATAAACATATGGGCCACCTTAGGTTCACCTGCTCCGAAGGTGGCCCGGAAGTAACTTTTTTAATAAAATAACTGTAAAACAAACTAAATATGTTTTAAGAAAAACAATATCAATATGTCTTGTTTAGAGAAGGTTCAGGGTGATGACCCCTATATTTTTTTTTATATTCCCGCAACCGTTAAATTATAAAAAATCAGCAAAGCTTAACTATGGCCACCTTTGGGTCACCTACCTTATGAGCAAAAGCTTTAAAATATCACATTCATCCCCTGCCCATCCATGAATTTGTGTGAATCTTAAATGAACGTGTTTAAACTCTCTGCGGAAATGGAACAGTCACAGGTTCTCAGAATACTTGTTCTATCAGTATGACACTCTCTTTGACTGGTTAATTCTGTCTCTTCATCTCTATTTGAATTCTAGTTGTTCCAAACATTCATTGTCTAAAGAAAATGCAACACTCTTCGGTATTCGTAGAAGCAAAGCTATCAATCTGAATTTCCAGTGAACTCTAAAAATTCCCGAATATTCCACGTAACTGATCTTATTTCAGATTTAATGGGGTCTTAATTATATTATTTTCCCTTAAACTGTAGTAAAAACCTTTAATAAATACTCTTTAAAACTGTCTTCTATATTATTCTCAAGAAAACTAAAAACTTAATAAGAGAAAAAAAAAGGATAAATATTAATTTAAAATTTCATTGATTATGAACGGATTTATTAACAAAGAAAGAGTTATTGAAACTTCTCAAAGCAGGTTTTATATTCCTTTTTTCCTCTGAGCTTTATCTTAACTCTAGTGGAAGTTAATGGCTTGAAATTAATCGCACGAAAAATTCATTCTGACATGAAAATCACCGAGTGGATCTAGTTGAAGGATTGCTTCTGACTGACTAAGAAGAAAAAAAAAGAGATATCATCTGTTTTCATTAGGAAAAAGTGCATCCACACAAGGAAACCATTGTGCCTCACGAATTATTAATATCCTCGTGTTAAACCCACCGATTAATTAAGAAACGAACAGCTTTCATAAATATTAACACTTGGCTCCAGGAAACCTAGTAATTAATTACAAATCCTGTTTTGGTTGGTTAGTTTGTAACTTTCTTATTCATTCCAATGGAATATTTCCTCTTGATAGCGATATATACTGTATATTCGCAATGGAAGTTTAGGATTTGTTTGTGAAAATATATTTGTTTGTGATTCTGAAGTATCAAAATCTCATGAACAGAATAACAGGTGTTTTCCGCCATTGGAGGTGCGGCTCTTGAACTTCGAAAACTGATACCAACTGAGTAATAAGAGTGTTTGGAAACGGACTCGTCATTGCTCTTAAAAATGGAGGAACAGCTTTTGATGCCTTTTCAGTGCGAAATTTTAGAATGTAAGAATTTCACTGTTAATATTCCTACATTAGTGAAATTTTATTCATTAAAGTAAGATATAATTAACTACATTATTATGGTTAAGGAGATTTTTTTTATATGTTTTATTAGTACAAATAACATTGAATATATGAAGAAAATTCATTACAGTTTGAAAATCTAATAAATTAATACTTCGTTATTGCTTTTCGGTAGAATTGTAATGGAAAGAGTATAATGATGATACAGACAACATACAAATACAAAAGAAAAATATTAAATATGACATGAATGTTATTAGTTTTGACCATTGTCATTTCTTAAAATTGCTGAAAAATAATCTTGTCTTAGTTCCGATAAAACAAAGCTGTAGAATAGAGAAATCACAAATAGGAAAAACTGTAGAAATGAAATTGTAACGTTTTGTGATCCTAAATTAGAACGATTTATCGAATGATTTCTTCATCTCATTCTGTATATATGTTTAAATGCATTACTGTAGATGTTTAAAGGTCTGTTATTCTCTTAGGCGCAATAACACATTTAAGAATTATTCTTATTGTTTAGAATAACAATTCTAGTAAATTGATCCATAAAATGGGTTATTTCAAATCAGAGCTAAAGTATTTTGATGTAAATAAGTTAAAGAACTAATCCATGATAAACATCAAGCGAACCAACCTTTTGTTTAGGATTTGGTGTTTGTAGAAAAAGTGGAGAAATTTATTTACATAATTTACTTAAATAGTTTCACTGAGATGATGTGTTTATTATTTTACCTAAATAACTCGAGGAAATCATCAAATCAAATACATTTTCGTGCTTCCTATTTATTATGTATATAAAAAAAAATTGTTAAAAAAAAAATAAATTAATGTAATAATTAATTAATCTTAAAAATAAAAATATTAATTAAATTAATTAACATTTTAGTAAATTACAACATGTATTAAAGTTTTTAAATAAAATTTTACCATTTAAGATATTGCCGCTTTTAAGATATTTAAAAAAAAAAGCTTTTTTCAAATTTAAGACTCAAAACAAAAGGAACTAATCAAGCTTCAGAAAGAAATAACGATGGCTCTTTTCTTTGTTGATTTACGTCAATTAAAAACTTATTCTTAACATTATTATATTCAAAGCCAATCCCTAATTCGAAGATTTTTAGATTGAAAAAGAATTTTTTCAATTTTCATTTTAAGTAAAACTTTTTATTTTAAGATATATTAATTTTGAGTTTGTGATTAGAGATCGGGTGTCTTTAAAAATAAAGAGGGAAAAAAAAAAAAAAACTTGAGGTTGTAATTCTGTTGGCAGTACATAGGTTTCCTTTGGATAATATAATACTGATAACAACGTTTTTATGGATTCATGATAAAACGGAAGTACACTGTAGAATAAACAATTGTCATCGTTAACATGAGTTGAGTTACCTTGAAATGCTTCACTTTAATTCTAACGCTTTGTATTAATAGAAAGCTTACGAGGTGTCCTAAAAAATATTGTTTTCTTAAAGGGAATGTTAAGGGCATGAAAAGATCTTCATTTCTAAAATGCTCGCCGCATAATCGCCATTGGGATGGATCTTTGCTCGTCCATTTTTCCAACTCTTATGACATATTAATTTCAAATAAAGCAGTAGAAAAGATAAGGCTAATCAAACTTCGAATAAAATCAAACAAAATTTATTAGCGTAAACCTCATTAATAACAATAATAATAATTCATCATGTATCTGATTATCATTATATATATATATATATATATATATATATACAGGATTAACTGTATGGACTTACTATTCATAAAAGAAATAAGTCTTCATTTGCTTAACTTGTTTTCAACGTAATGAAACCGTGTAAATAAACAGTAAAGCGTTTATCCGTAAACAAAAACAAAATCTTCAATTGTAACTCATTCAAACCAGAATGAAGACATCTTATGACGTCGGTGTCTGGTTTTTTTTTTTT
>JAFIDM010000001.1:66132934-66157271 GCA_023159025.1 Thereuonema tuberculata
AAAAAAAAGCAAGCTGCAATAAGATTATGTCAATACATTTTCTCGAAGAAAAAGAAGAAGCCAGAAAAAGCGCATGCGTTGTTTTTATTGCATTAGTGGTTTCCTTCCTTACTAAAATTAGATCACTTTTCTTATTACAGACTGCAGATGCCCAATTCCTTGTCCAGAATCTTAATCTGGACAAACAAAAATAATTACCATAAACAAAAAATCATAACTGCTGAAAATTATAACTTAAAACTATTTGGCTATTAAAGCAAATCTGATTTTTTTAGTGTCCTGGTTACTGCTAAGTGATCTTAAAATGAATTTTTTTCATTACGTTACGACTCTTCTTCCAGAACCTGATGCACAACATCGTTGAGAATGAAGCTTACGTTTGTCCTCTTTGTTAATTCCGGTACAGTCATGGAAACACAACATTGTCTGATCGTACTGCATTGATTTTTTTTTTGTTAATAATGACGCCAGATTTGGCATCAAAGATGTTCTTTCTGTTGTACTATATCGTAAAGCAAAACAACAAAAGAAATAAAAAATCGCTTTTCGGGTTTATTAAAGAAGTTTTCACATTTCTTTGAAAACAAATAGCCGAAAAAAAAAGTTTACCTATTTAAAATTTCTTAATCAATAAGGAAATTTATTGTTATGAAATATATCTTTGAGGTTTTACTAGTTATCAATTAAAAGTTTTGATTCTTTGTTTTTCTGTTTCAGAGAGAATCAAAGAGAAAAAAAGAAGTGGGAATGGTTTATCGCATTTCTTTCAATGAAATATATTTCGATCCTTCTCTTCTATTCGCATTTCCCATCTTCTCTTTCATTTTGATGCTCCAAATCGTTTTCTCCTTGTGAGTTTCTCCAATCTTGGCGCTCAAAAAAAAAAATCCCATCTAAAAGACTGTTGTGTTCAACACCATTTTTCCTTCTTAATTTTCACTTGAGTAATCAGAAAAGAGTTCTTCAAAAATACAGCTCTCGCTTCTTCTTCAAAACTAACGGTACATCACAGGTGTTTGGGATTAAAAAGAAAAACTTTCTAGTTTTTCTTTCGCAAGCAGTGATTTCTCCTAAATCGATTTTCTTACGTTCTGAAATCCTATTATTTAAGAATGGAATAGTTTGCAATATTTCACCCAAGAAAGAAGTTTTTCTTAAGAAAAACACAATGGAACCACTAAGAAGTAAATGAAATAAAATCATTTTAAAAATGGAACAAAAATTCACGTGACAGCTTCAAAGCTATTACACAGGCCCATAACCTAAGAAAAAAAGCACGAAAATTCATCAATCTTTATAATCATGAAATTAATTACAACACCTTCTTTGTGATAGTAATTTATTTGCCTAAATCTTCTTTCCAATAATTCATTTTACTATCTTTATATTCAGAAATTACTGGTATAGTTGATGAGTATAAATAGCTCGAAATAACTATTTTAGAATATCACTTGTGAACAGAAAGCCTTTTGTAGTAACAGACTTATAAATATTTAAATATTAAAGTTATTATAAATATTTTTTCAGTAACTTCGTAAATTTGGTCTGAGCAAGATGGGAGGGTCGGGATGGGGGAGGGCGTTATGTTCTCGCTGCAAATCGATCGGTTATTGGATAAGAAATTTAGTACTTTGGCTACATTTTAATAAGTAAGGCGAAAGCTTTCAAAGGATAATAAAGAAAAGGAAAGGAGAAGATGCAAATTCTTTTATACCGGTCTTAATAGCTTACCAAGGAGATGACCTTAAGGTTGATATTTAGATAATTTCAGTGTTTGATTATTTTAACTTTGATAATATTTTTTTTGTCAACAGTTTTGAAAAATACAGAAGTCGGACGAAACAAATAACAATTTATCATCTTGATTATCAAATACGTACATTTTTTGAATTTACACAAAAAAAGCAGAAATTAACAGATTAGGAAATACGGATTTGATTATGTTAAAAGATTTCTATTTAAATAGTTCAAAATTTGTATCTGTTCAACTTTTAATAGGATCTTAAATTAAGAGATAGAAGGATTTAAAATGGGAAAAAAGAGCGCCTATTTAATTCCTATGAAATCGAGTCAATAATTACTGAATTGATATCATAACTTGAAGTAATGTATTTCTATACGATAGTGTTGATATGTTTAATGTTTATTCCCTTACTTATAATATTGGAAGATGGAACTCACTTACATATATATTAATCTTCGTGGAATATTTAAAAGAAAAATGGAATCAACGCTTAAACAAGTTGATCTTTAAAATTTAATCTGAATTGTTTTTGTATTTGTAGTTCTTGGAAAAATCATTCTTTCAAACTGCGATCAATCGAAATCGGAGAATCTTCGATTTAACTATTTTCCATCTCAAAGAAAATATTGATTCAACATTTTCAATTGATTGAATTGAACTGAGTGATTTATTTACTTTAATATTAACCTTTCTAATTGTTTAATTTACATGTTCTCTCCCCAGGAGGGAATTACATTGGATATTCCGTTTAGCTTTTATTGCACATGACTATTTCTCCATTGATACGATCATTAGATCTCTGTATTATTTCTTCATAATTTTTAGAACGGATTAGTCCTATTTACAAAATGAAAAAAAAAAGATGGACATAAGAGAAAGCTATGATGACTTTGTCTGAAGTTTTAGAATATCAGTGTATTCTTTTATTCCAATTATGGAAAACTCAATATTGTGAAGTACAGTTGATCCATTTGAGGAAGGCAGTCCCCTCAGGCGTTGGGACTGAGAACTTGAAGAAATAGGGAAGAAAGGGTATAAGGTAAGTGGGGGTAGGGAGGAAAGATTACAACAGTATTTGCAGAGCTTGACCTCGTTATTATTGGCTTTAAGTAACTATATTTCCGAAGAGCTCCATTCTCAAAATACTAAAAAAAGGATCACATAAAGCCTTTTTTTTAATTCCGTAACAATACCTTGATACCCTTTCACCCCCATTTTTTCAAGTTCTCCGTCCCAACGCCTGAGGGGACTGCCTTCCTCAAATGGTTCAACTGTAGTAGAGGAATATTATCAACTGTGGTATTTAACAACTTGACAGTAAAATAGGATTTTTTTTTATGCACTTCTCTTTAGAAAGAAAACATATTTTTAAATTTTCTAAGAATCTTAATTGCTCAGAAATGTTTACATTTCTACTTAAAACAGCAAATTTAAATGGTGTATTGTTATTATCCTTTCTGAAGTTGAAATAAATAAAGATCTGACATCAGAGGCAATCTTAGAAATTTCCCCAGGAGAGGAGGCACAAAATATGCATTAAAAAAGAAATTGGAAAATGGTGGATATTACACTGCAAATTGATATTAAGTAATTTAAATAAAAAAATAATTATAATAAAATGTTTAACTTATTACTTTATTTTATTGAAGATACGTTAAAAAATTTTATAATTTAATATAAACCATTTTTTTAACTTAAAATATTTTTAACTTAAATAAATTAAAAAATGTTGTTTTGTGCTGGTTAGACCTCTTGCGAAAAAGAAATTCCATGAATTACATTTAATTTCCCTTATCTCTTCTTGCCCATATGTGGCATTTACATTCAAAAGCAATTAAAATGGATGATCCCTAACTTTTTTTTATGTGAAATTAGGATAAAAAACTAATCTTGATATAACTAAACTTGAATCTTACAGATATTTCGAAATAAACTAAGTATTTACAGTGAATTGCTTGATAAGTATAACTTACAGTTAGTTATCAAAAGATAACGTTGGCTGTCGGTTAGTTTTTCCAAGGATGTACTGATAGATTGGTTACTCCTCCATTGAACCTCATAAAAATGTGAAAAAAAAAAAAAAAAAAAAACCAAGGTAGGGATAGTGATTAGTAAACCAATCACAGTGCTTCGCAACGGCTTCTGAGTCAACTTTACTTTAAAATCGAATGCGCCGGGGTGGTCTAGAAAATGCTCGCGCGAGTCTGTTTACCCACCACTATTTATATGGAATAATCGTCATTCTTAACTCAAACCTTGTTAATACACTGAATTCCTAATAATGATTTAAAAAAAAAACAAACTTAAGTTGACGAGGGAATCGAACCCATAACCTTCGCGATATTAGCACGACGCTCTAACAAATGAGCTAACAGGTCACCTATAACATTTAATATTCAGGCCACCTACAACTGAGCTAACAGAAGCCGTTGCGAAGCATTGTGGGATATGTGTCTACAGATAGACAAACCGGGGATATAAGGCGTCTTTCTGAAGCCTAAAAGAACAAAGAAGGACGGAAAGAAAGAAATTGTTGATATAATGACATTTCTTAGATATTCTAAAATAATAATCCGCCATTAAAATTAATATACTCGTTATTTGATGAGCTGTATAACTAAGTACAGCAATACCTGGTATAACGCTGTTTTAATCAGAAGAAGTTTTGCTATAACACATGTTTCATCCGAAAATCAAAAGCAGTTGTAATCGTTAACAACAGTCCAAATATGGAATACCTCCCACTTCCTATTTGAAAAAACCCCAACTCCTATCGACTACTGCTCTGTGACAGAGTTGCAGAATTATAATAGAAGAGCAACAGAGTTGCCCTTGCATGAAAGCGTCATTGCAGCTCTACTGAACATTTCGTTTTGGAAAGTGCTAACATGAAAGTGGACAAACAAACGTAAATGTTTAACACAACAACAAAAGCTTTACGAAGATAAAGCTTTACGAAGATGGAGCATCATTTTCAAAAATAGCACGTGATAAAGGCGTAAACTATTATTAAAAAGAAAACGAAAATAAAAGAGTATCGAATAACCACATATATGACGAAAGTGACTTTTAAACCAAAAAAATTCTTCAATGAATCACAGATACGCATGTCATGCTTTTCATATGTTATCGTAAGGTAAAGGCTCCAATTATGGACACCTTAAGGAGAAATTTCTATTATTTTTGAAATTGTACTAATACCTGTGAAAGTTATAGCACTTGATATGCTAAAAGTTAAGGTCCTGTGTTTAATCGATATTTCTATCTTAAAACTAAAATACTGAAGTAAATTACAGAGATAAAACTGAATAAAAACTTCATTACTTTCATCTAGTAATGGACCACAAAAATCTAGTGATGGACACCCGGTAATGAACATGAATCTAGTCATGGACACCCAGTAATGAACATGAATCTAGTCATGGACACCTAGTAATCGACCCCTAGTGTGATGAATCTCTAGCTATGGACGAAAAAAAAAATCATAGAAATATTTGATAGCTCGGTTAAAGCGAAAACTCGGATAATCGGGGCTGGGATAATGGGGGTTTTACTGTACCTACATCATTTTTTATTAAATGTCCTTTACTGGTAGGTCTTATCAAAACAATTTTTTTCAACTAGCTTGTGACACAGAAAAAGAAACACAACTAAACAAGTTCAAGATTCAATGAAATTTTAATAGAAATAAGTTTCGACTTTTGTCCATAACTGCATCCATTGAAGTTAAGAACACCAGTCATAAACATAGAATAAAATAATGGGAAACATAACCTTTATAGAGCAACAATATAGTCTATCGGCATCTTAATTTCATGATAAAACCAACCAATAAAGCATGTTCTGGTTAAAATTAAGTAATTAAAACTGACAAATCAAATTTTCTACTTAGCTCACTACCAATTTCACTAAAATATTTTTTCACCCGCACGAACACTTGTTACTTTTCGTCATTTCTTTTCAAAATGTCCGATTTCAACAAAACGTCAAATTTTGATCATTCGTTGTTTTTTATCTATGACAGAGTGTTGCCAGTGTATAAAAACTACTTCCAATTCTTATAATAAACGATTTGGTTTATTTTCGTCCACTACTGGCTCCTTGTCCATTATCGGTGTCTTTACCTTATCTGGTGCAATAATTAATTGTCTCTTAATGCATTATAATATTACATTATGATAATGTTTTGATCAGAAACGGTTTTCCACGAGGCTTTCTCGGAACTAACTAATCCCAAATATACGAGGGTAAGTTTTTATGTGCGCTGAACATAGTAGCTTCAATCAGAAATAAAGCCGGCACACCTGCTGAATACAAATTTAAATTTAATAAAAACTGAAAGTGCAACCTAGGTTTCGGTTTAATTCAAACCTTTTTCAAGTACTTGAAAAGGTTTCAATTAAACCGAGACCTAGGTTATACTTTCAGTTTTTATTAAATTTAAATTTGTATTCAGCAGGTGTGCCGGCTTTATTTCTGATTCAAGCAAGCAACTAACCTCATTGCACAAGATATTACTGAAAGTAGAGATTTTTACTCTTTTTACGAAGCCTAATTTGGGAAAAATAGGTTTATGATTATTAGTTGTATTTTCACTTATCAAACAAATATTAGTTACAATATGTAGCTAAGCAATTAATGTTCCTGAAGAAGATTATAATCAAACAGAATTCCAAATAATGGACAGCAAAAGAAGATTGATTAATTAAAAGAGTGGATTATCCGTTATCCATTCTGATGTTTAGCAAGAGAAAGATTTAGCTTTATTGTCACTATTCTTGAGCACTGGATTGAATTTCTACTTTTATGTTCATCCACAGCAGTGACATTACATAGGTTAAGAGCTTAACATATGATTGAACCATTAATGGATAACCACTGAGACTCAAGTCCTTCTGTGGAAGAGATTAAAAGCTATTTTGCTTTTGACAGCAGCTCTATTATCACTTGATTGTTTAACACCTCTAAGATAACAGTAAAAAAAATACGTTCTTTCTGATCTTTGAATGTTTAAAATCTATCTTAAAGATTTCAAATCTAAGGAATTTAAAACAAAACAAAATAGAATGAAGCATTTCATAATATTTATAAGTAATATGTTGTGTAGACATATAGTTGATATACTCCTTTAAAAAATTAAATTTTAGTAATAGTACATATCACATTACATTATTTTTACAAACAATTAAATTTAGTAATGGTATATGTTAATAAATTTAAAAATAAATTTAATATGATAGATGCTATTACTAAAATTTAATTGTTTCCAAAAATGATGTAAAAAAGCTCTTACTGTATAGGCCTACTTTTAACGAATTCTAAGAAGAAAACGAAAAGTTTTTTACTGTCCTCAAAAAAAAAAAACCTGAGGAAGTTTCCTGTTAAAGGAAAAGAAATATTGTGTATTTTAGAAGAATGAAAGGAATATATCAACTAGATGTCTATAGAATGCAGCATTTTTGATTACATCTCATTTGCTTAATTTAAAGGCATTATTAAAGCGACTTGCGCAATTTAAAATTAAAACTACTTATTTACGAATAAAAATTATCATGTAAATTTCTAACATTGAGAAAAAAAAAATTTAATTATTGAACGTTAAAAGAACGACCTCATATTTTCCAAAATTTTTATATTTTGTTGATAAAAAATAAAAGAGCGAATCCACTGAGATACAACAGAAAAATATTGGGTGGGTTTTCATTGTGACGCCCTTTTGCTCGAGACATTCGCTTCAGTTGGTGCTGAATGTTCATTGGCGAAGACAGAGATTGATGAACAGTCAACGAAAGGGTCCTCGTCTGGTCCACTTGGCCGATATGTCATCGATTTTGCTGAGTTTTTCATTTCCGCGAATACAAATTCGTTTCAATAATCTTTTCTTGTAACATGGGAGAACACTTTGTTTGAGTCCACTCACAGCGGAAATTAAAATCCAGAGAATCGTTTTCTTCTTCTTGATTTGACTTTTATTATTTGGAGACAAATATATTTTTATTTAAGAAGATTTAAAAATTCCGTTTGTAGATTCACAAAGGCTTTTGCTTTTTGAATTTTCTTATTAAGTACAGTTGTTATTAATTAAAAAGAAAAAATATATTTTGGGAAAAATCGTTGAATAAAACTTGAAAACAAAATGATTACGTCATAAAATTGTAGTTTATAGATGATAAAGAATTTAAAGTAAAATTTTCTGTAATTGATGTTTTATGGTGTAAGATTTCTGGGGAAAAAAGCAGACAGATTCGCTTTAATCATTCTTTGAATGTATGGTTTTTGTTCTATTAAAGAAATCGCTCAGAAAGAATTCAATCAATAGTTTGTCGCTTTAGTTTGTATAGTATTGTTTTTTATTCATAACAATGACTTCAAGATTATATGTGGGAAAAAGAAAAAGGATTAGAGAAAAGTTTGATGTTATATATTATTGAGGTATTTATATATCATTTCTGAAATATAAACATTCTTATCCATAATTTTTTCATTTCCAATAATAACTAGAAATATACTTGAATATTCAATGAATATCTTGTTTATATCATTAGAAATCGTTGTACTATTATCTCAACCTGTTTTGAAGTATACTAATCCTTTTAATTGTGTTGTACAGTTCGCACCGAAGTACAATCTTCAAGTCCGAAGGTTCGTATTGTATGGATCTCTTGTGTTCCCAAAATGGCGAACCACTAGAAGAATCCGTAGAAATACTGAGGTGGTTTCCCGTTGCCTTCCTTAGCAAATCATTAAGGAATGGATTCAGACCTGAAGAGAAAGATGAAGAAGCAGACAAATACAGGAAAGGGAATTTTCAAACATCCATACCGACGCTGAGATTCGAACCCAAGTTCCGACCCATCTGCCTCATGGAAGGTCGTCGCCTAATCCACTGGGCGAAGCCGGAACGGCATTAATCCTTCCGATGGAGAATAATAAAAATTAAAATATTGGATGCTCTGAATCAAATTATTAAATTATAAGCATTTGAGTTTTTCATTTTTTAATAATTCTTAATTAATTAATTCAGAACTATATCTTTTAATTATTTGTAGAATGGTAAAGGTAATTTTAAACGGAAAGAACAGAATATCAATCTCATAACAGCATTTAATACTGAAGATGTCAAGACAACAATTGGTTTAGGAAAAAAAAGCTTTTAAACAAATGGGGAAATAGAAATCTAAGCTTGCCATTAAAAGGAAGATTAATAAAGATATACATTTCGAGCCAATAATCTTTAGCAGCAAAACTAGACATTAAAAGATTGGAAGCACTTTTGATATGAAGCTGGCGCCTCACACGAAATGGACAGATAAGAAGGCAGAGTGCTAAGAGGAACATTAATCAAAAACAGAGACAAATAGTGTATGTGGAGGCGGAATTGCAAGAATTTTCGAAATACCAGTAGTCTATAGGAAACCAAGAGGAAGACCCAGACAGAATGAAAAATGTAATTAAAAAATCTCGCGAAAACATAACGATGGAGCCCAACATCAGAAAAGAATGAATTGTTCGTCACTAATTAAAAAGAAAAAGAATTTACCTTACAAGCACTGATTAAAGAGGAGTTATTAGAAAAAAAAATAACATTTATCAGTAATACAAGAGCTTATTCACTGTATATTGTTTTTCTTTTCTTTAAAATATAATAATAATTGTGATTTTAACAAAAACAATTTAAGCATTTTGTTTCTGAATTTGATACTTTCACGTTCTTTTCATATTTTGAATAACAATATTGATTAACATATAATAATAATAATAATAAAGTTAATTTTTAAGCAATGGGGAATTTGAAGTGGATTTGAAAAAAATACATAAGAAAGTAAGTTAAAAGGATGAAAGTTGTCATAAATCCCATGAAGGGTTTTTGAGGAAAAAAAAATGAAGCATTGCAAAAATTTGCGAAACATTGTGTGGTGTAATAGTGTCCCAGCTATGTGTATTATGTGTGTTTGTAGAGGATATGCTTTGAAACTGGTTCAGATAGGAAACCCTATGGATTTATTAGAGTTTCTCTCTTAATCCAAACAAGTTTTAAGAAATTTTTAATTTTATTCAGATCCAATTCTCTCTTGAATCCTAATATGTCAGCCAGTAATTCATCCTCTTCCCAGTTATTTGAGTTTATATTAATATTTTTTTAAGAGTTCGGTTCTTTCTTTTCCGAAACATGGATATCTTAAGATGAAATGTTTTAGAGACTCCTCTTCATTTTTATCGCAATTTAAACATATTGGTCCCTTTTCAGACCATTTTTCTGTTCTTTTCTTTAGCGCCAGTGATCCCGTTCTGCACGAACTTCCAGGTGCATCATAAGAAGCTAAGGAGCATGCGTCTTGCACGATGCAGAGTTGTAAAAATCCAAATATAAGTAAAAGCTGAGCGAAGTAGCTAAGTATTGCAAAATTCCTTTGAAAATTCCACATTAAGTTTTCATTTTGTTCCAGATTTAATAGCGTTAAAAAATATTGAAACTGAAATTCTGTTTTTAAACATATTTTTTTGTTTCGATTATTTTTTCGGTTACAATCATTTTTCTCACTTAAATTAAACATTTTTTTTAAGTAATTTCTATTGACAACGCCGTTTTTCACAGATATACAATCATAAATATTTTACTTAAATAAGAATAAGTAAGAACGAAATTGAAGATTTTCCTAATTCTGCAGATGAGAAATAAGAACATTTATGAATCATTATTAAGACAACACTTTAGGCAAATTATCCGAAATTGTCCTGAATATTCAGATTCGGTGTTGTTAGATAAATTGGAAATGAGAAATTGCAACGTTCTACACGAGAGCGCTGATAACGCAGCGCCGCGTTAGTTTAGCCCCATAAATTCTTTAGGGTAAAAATAAAGGAAATTCCCCCTTTTGGACTGTGAGCGTTGCTCACGCTCATACAAGCCTCGTGTAGACCAGATCAGCGTTGCTAACGCTGACGTTGATAATGCTAACCTACACGGTATTAAAAAGGCTCGTAAGACCGGATCTTTCATTTTCCTTAGAAATACAAGGGATTTCGCTTGGTTCTATAAGAGCGTAAGCAATGCGCCGTATCTAAGGTCTCGTTTTCAACACTCGCGTAGACCAGACCTGGGATTGACCAGACCCGCATTGGGTCGGTGTAGTTAGTGGTGGTATTCCGTAGAATTCAGCATCATCTATGGAGGTTATTTCACATTTGGAAAACCAGTCAAATACTAATGTTCACATCATTGTTTGTGCCCAAAAGCCGTTTTCATCGTGTAGAAGTTTTTTCCAAGTTTCCAATAATATATAAACACATCATCAATGGATCAAATCAATGGATGAAATCTAATATTTTGGCATTCTGCAAATTGCCAAAGATTACTATTAACAAGATTCTGTGCAACAATGATGGGTGCTTTTTCTTAAGCCAAACTGAAAATGTTTCATAGCAGTGAAAAGTTTAATGAATTGTAATGAAATCTTAGCTTGTCTCTTAAAATCAATTCTTCATAAGCGAAGTGCTATCCCATTTACCAGATTACTTAATCTGGAGACATATTAGTACTATGTCGTACACATATAGGGTAGACTGTGGGGAAGATGCCATTTGGGTTAAGATGCCATTTTCGCTGCAATTTTTTTTTGGACTGACAGACGGCACAGTCCTTTATATGTAAATTTTGTTCACAGCATACTGAACACGACGATATTTTCTGATTGCGTTATCGTTATTATTTGGTTAAAAACAATGAAAATAAGATAATAGCACTGATTTTTTAGTGTGTTAAGGAATGCGGGTATTTCAGGTAAGGTCGGTGAAAATATTATGAATCTAAGCATCTTACACTAGCAGTTGCGTCACATTCTAGGCATTGTGGCACCAGTTTGTAAGATTTTTGAAACATGCTTTACTCAAATTTTTTCAGAAAGCTTTATCCTTTATCTTCTTTACGTTTCCATTTTATTCACACATCTTTTCCTTTATCTTATTTACGTTTTCATTTCATCCTGACGTCTTTCCTTTATCATATTTATATTTTAATTTTATCAGGGCATCTTTTCCTTTATCTTATTTCCGTTTCCATTTTATCCACACGTTTTTTCCTTTATCGTATTTACGTTTTCATTTTATCAGAACGTCTTTCCTTTATTTTATTTACGATTCATTTTATTCGCACGTATTTTCCTTTATCTTATTTAGGTTTTCATTTTATCTCTACATCTTTTCCTTTATTTTATTTACGTTTCATTTTATTCACACGTATTTTTCTTTATCTTATTTACGTTTTCATTTTATCTGCACATCTTTTCCTTTATCTTATTTACGTTTGCATTTTATTCGCAGGTATTTTTCTTTATTTTATTTACGTTTTCATTTTATCAGGACGTCTTTCCTTTATCTTATTTACGTTTCCATTTTATCAGAACGTATTTTTCTTTATCTTATTTACGTTTTCATTTTATCAGGACGTCTTTTCTTTTATCTTATTTGTTTGCATTTCATCAGGACGTCTTTTCCTTTATCTTATTTACGTTTTCATTTTATCAGAACTTCTTTTCCTTTATTTTATTTACGTTGTTATTTCATCAGGACGTCTTTTTCTTTATCTTATTTACGTTTTTCATTTTATCAGGACGTCTTTTCCATTATCTTATTTACGTTTTCAGTTTATCAGAACTTCTTTTCCTTTATCTTATTTACGTTGTTATTTCATCAGGACGTCCTTTCCTTTATCTTATTTATGTGCAACTACTTTACTATTAACAAAATATCATCATTGGATTTTTGCATGCCAGTTATGGCTATTATTTGTCTGCGCTATATCTATTTTATGACATTCTCATTTCTATCAGTCATTATTGCACTTTTTTTATCACAAACTTTCCCTAAAAATTTCATTCATATTCATTTAAAACATTTTTCCTTTTTTTTTTCGCGACTTTTTTACTTTACAGCTAGCTACAAATAGCTGTAAATCCTCTGACTTTCCTAAATATTACTAAATTACTTCAAAGTCTTTTTGAGAAAATATTATGAAGAGAATTTAATCTATTTTCTATTAAATTAAAAGCCATTTTCTATTTTAATTTCAAAGTGAAAGTTTGAAAACATTCAAAATGGAAAAGGCATTAACTATGGTAGACGAAAATCGATTTCTATTGCGCCGTGACTTCGAACTGTTAGTTGTGGTTTTAGTTTTCTTTGTGTTGTCAGAAATTAGATGCACTTCATTTCATTTGATTTCCTGTCCCCTTCAGTCGCTTTGCGGAAATGGATTAAAATTGAATTACTCAAAGTTAAACAACAGTTGGGCTTAGATTTGATGAGTTTCGATTTTTGAAATTATAATGAACAATAAAGATATGGAAATCCCTTCTGCAGCAAATTGATAGAGCTTTTGTAAGTTCCTTCTCCAACCGTTGTAAGTTCCTTCTCCAAACTGATGAAACTAAAAGAACTCTACCAAAGTAATTAGTATCAAAATCTCTACATTAGAGATCAGATTCTATCTCTAATGAAGTATTCTAAAAATAATTTACGGTTTTTGTACAGTTCCTTCGTAACAAGGTAAACAACGTTATATTCTAGACTGAATTACCTCTTAATAAATTGAAGTTTAAAGATATTGGCCTTAGGTTTATTTTAGCATAAATAAGTAAACAACATCCTTCATCCCAGCTTTTGATCCTGTTTTGTTTCTTTTTTCCGTAAGTCGAGGAACAAGCTTTGCTTAAATCATCATCATTGCAACCTGAATATTTTCTAGGTAATAAAAGCAAGTATTTGAACGAACTTTACTTTCTGTGAGTAATAAATGCAGTTAAAGTAATATAATAATGCTAACATAATTCTCTTTAAAAATCAACGAATAAAAAAAAATCAATTTAAAGTGAAACTGACTTCTTTAATGTATTTATAATTAGGAATACATTATACCTTTTAATGCTAATAACAGGACGTTTCATTCGAACAATACCTATTATCCTAGTTAAATCTCATAAATTTCAAATAATTTGTAGGTAATTTTTAGATATTGCCTTTTTTTTTGTAATTAAAAGTTTCAAGAAGTTGTGACATATAAAACATATATTTAAAAATACATGCCGAGATTTCAAAAATACCCGTTAACTTTTTTAAAGTTATTAATAAGAAACAGAAGAAGTGAAAGCAAGATTGTCACCAAAAAATATAGGGTGAACTTCGTGTTATAGGCCTACTATATCATGTGCCTTATTTGACGTTGTTTCTTTAATATCTTCCAAATTAAGAATCCGTATCTTATGAGTTGCATTTAAAATCGAACTTGAATTTGTTGATAAAGTAATAAATTGTATTATATATTTTCTGAGCTATTTTCTTTCGTTGGTCAACATGATTTTACGTGTGTTCTTTAAGGTTCAGGTCAGTCTTCCCGTTGCAGAAACTCCTAAAAATTTAAAAAGAACCTTTACAGAAATTATGGAAGATTAATTTGCAAAAAAATTATATTTAGAATTTGAGTTTTGCAAAAATAATTGAAACAAAATTTAGTACATAATAATGGAAAATTCGACATCTGCAAGTTTGGATATGTCAGTACAATTATAATATGACATGTCAACCTTAGAGTGGTTCACTCTGTAGACAATTGCCTTTATTAGCTCTATCTTAAATTGTAAAACAAATTCTTGAAAAAAATATGAAATTTACGAACTACTTACTTCCTTTAAATGCAAATCATCTATTATTTAAAAATATATTTTCGGTAGAATTTACAGAACACAAACGAAGTTAGGTTTTTTTTTTTTCTTGATGAAAATAAATGAGATCAATTTCAGCAGTAAATGGTGTAGATTTAGATTCTTTTCATCAACAAGAGATGATTAGGGTTTAATGAAACACAATTATTTCTATTATGTTTCCTTTTGTCGAATGCCACTCAAAGATCTACGATGTAAATCAGAGTTTAGAAGCGTGATACGTTCACACTTTACAAACTAGGCAATTGGTTGATGTTGGTAGGTCATTTTTTTATACTTCAGTTAAATATCTCCTCATATATGTATATTAGATAGATTTTAATTTTAAAAACAAATTTTTGCCTATCCTCGCTAATAACTCAATGAGAATTTCATCATTTATAAATTGATGTCTTTGGATGGATTACGGACTATTGCTGATATTTTGGCCCGTGATTTTGTTTTGTTGCTTCATTTTGTAAAGTTTTTGGTAATCAACTGGTGGTATTTAACTTTAACATTGAAAAATAACAAACAATTTTAAGTAATATAGAAATAAAAGGAAAACTTAATGTAAACAGACATAACTACGGAATTTAAGATGCAATAGTAAAATAATGAAAAACAATGAGGAAAATGTGAAGGTTTGTCATATTTTATGTTAATTGAAAAGAAGGGAAATAAGCTAATGTGATGAATGACTATGAAAACCATCATTGGAACTTCACAAAAAAAACAAAAAACCACTGAATATTTGATTATTTTGCATGACTGGATAAATACCGTCTAATAAAACGATTATGTTGCTTTTAAAAACAACTGAAAGTTTTGAGAAAGATTCCTGTGATACGAATTTTAATGTTTGTTTGCTTGTTCTTTTTAAATTAAAATCTAGAACATTCTTAAAGCAACTTTTGAGGAAATTGATTTCCGATTCTCTATTGATTCTGTTTATCGCTGTCTTCTGTGAATCAAAACACGTAAGTTTTATCTTCAGTTTGGAAACGTAAATGACTTTGCTGGAGTTTTGTTTTTGGTGCAGTATAAATTATATTTTTCGTTTTCTCGTAAATTAACCAACAAATTTACTTCAGTGATCAGATGTTAAAGAAATATTTTATGTTTTGTTATTTTTCTTTCTTTCCTTTCTTTTTCTCTACAAAATATAATTATATATAAAAAATAGATCTGAATATGTATAATATATTCACATTTTATCGAAGAAACTTCAAACAAAATATACCTTAAACATAAAGAATTGAGAAAAATCAAAGAAATTAGAAAAAGGGGAGAAAATATTAAATACAACGAAGCAGTTGACTAAAAATAAAAACAAATCAATGATATACTGCAGTAGATTAGGTCTTTCCTATACCTTTTTTCCTGCAAAGATAACAAACTTCTTCTATTTACTCTGCATCTGAAGAAGACCTTATTCTGGGACTTTGGAGATTGACTTGAAAGCCACTGTTCTTTCCCGAAACTCACGCTCTGAAATGATCTAAACTCAAAGAAGAGATTTCAAGAGATGAAACAAAGATAAAAGATGCTAAGGATCAAGGCAATGAAAAATTGTGGATATGGCAACATTTGAAATCTAACACTAGGACGTGTGCGGGTTCAGTTAGCACGCAGTGTCTTGAAAAAGGCAAAGCCTTAGACGAGAATGTCTACTTTTTTGCAATTCCGTAGCCTGCTTCAAATAATCGAGTGATATTTACCTTTTATGATTTTGCAGATGTTTACTCATAGTAATACTTCTACAATTCGAGATATCATCCATCAGACTTTTTTACGATGTTATGTTATTATCCTCAAATAAATAATATAGAAAATAGCAACATGCAATCTTAAATTTGAAGCTGATGTCATGTTTACTTTTATTAAGCCAACAGTAGAAACAATGTATGTCCAGAATTTGAATTGTCAAGATAAGAAGACAAGTGCAGGATTGTTTTGAACGAGGCGGATGTGTTGGGTTGATAGCGACAGAACAAGACGATAGATGAATCGAGAAAGAGAGGCGATGAAGAATTCGTTTGGATATGAAGCTAAGTGTGATACATCTACAAGGATGCAGTTCCTATCCAAATGAATGCCTAAGATAAGTTCTTAGTATTTATATGTAAAAGAGAAATATCTAAAAATATATTTATTCATTTTCAGCAATATTTCTAAGCCTAGTGAAAGTGGTTGCCATGACATTTCGACAAAAAGCATGGAATGCTTGGGACATTACGAATTCAAGATATTTCGGACCGATTCATCGCAGACCTTAAATAGGATAAAGTGCAACGATAATCTGCAAAAGACTAATGGAGAATTCAGGTCATTGGACTTCGTTCTTGTGGTGCATCGAGAAGATATGTAAGTTACTTATTTCTTAACATCGAGGTGCCAAGTGAAAGACTTTATCCAAATATGATAGGATACAAAATTCATTATGTATGTGATTAATTCTGAAGAAGGATATAAGATTTCTATGTGATATCTTCTAAATGATTTCCTAGAATCAATTTGCAAGATAGTGATTCAATAAACTTACTTAAATCTGAAGTGCAATTACATTAACATTGAAAACAATTTTATTATTATCAAGATGTTTTTAATGAGTTTAAGTGATAAGATATAACAACTCTTATTACGATTTCTTAGTGAAATATCAATGTTTGACTCCTGGAATAATTTAGTGCTATTCTACGATAAGCTTCGATTTTCGAACTTTTAGGAACTTTATTTTAATATTGGTTAGTTCTGATAATATTATAGTAATTAGTTTACTGGTATCTCGAAGCAATAGGAGCAGTGCCTTCAGAATTGTGAGTCAGAACTTATGAATTTATATAATCAACTATTTTTTTATCTGATTTGATCCTCATGAACTGAAATTGAATCAGTGAAGTGAACAGCTAAAATCTATCCATAAAAGATTTAATTGTAGCTGATTTAAAAGACAGTGATAGAATAAACCTCTTTGTTGTAAATGAAACAAGTTATTTTCATTAATTTGATTTATTTTCTCATATTTTCCTCACATGTTACCCTTGTCTTCTTTATTGCATTGATTTTGCACATTTTCTCCATATTTCCACTATTGATTAGTTCCTAGAAATCCTATTAAATAACATTCTTTTAATATCCACAATATTTCGTCCTTCTTATCGAAAGACTTCTTCAGGTGGTTATAGAAGATAAGAAGACAAAAAAACCTATTCTTTTTCCTCTATATAACATATCGAATCATGTTTGATTAATAGCAGAAATTGTTTTAATAAGGATAAGTTTCTTAAAATGAGTAGTGCTTCATTTGGTTAAGTTAAAGATTTTATGATAAAATAAGATTTTTAATATAATGCGAGAATATTAGTAATGTTATTGTTGTTCATTAAGCATCGTTGTTGTTAGTTTTTAATTGTTATCATTATTAATAACTATGCTGGTGAATAAAACAATTTTTAATTGTTAACATGTATCGGGTGATCAAGAAATAACAGGAGGTATTCGGAGCACTGTAGCATGTTATGAAGTGGACGAAATAGAACAAAATTTGGCCACCACACACACATTAAAGTATGCTGTTTCGATTTGTCAAGAAAAAAAAAATTAGTACCAAACAACGCCGATAGGGGAAATTCTGGCGCTGCAAGCGCATAATGTGTGAAAAAAGAATACATAACTGCCAATGGAAGCAGTAAATAACAACACACCAAATACCAATGAAAAACGTTTATTATAGCAACCTATCAATTTGGCTCAAGGTGACCACCAGCCTGATGTTCCACTAATTGCATGCTGTACATGAGGTTTTCGACGGTGACTCGCAGCATATCGGCATTTATTCGTCTGACATGTAACATTATTTGATCTTCTAAGGTAGGAATGTCAGAAACCAGAAATCGCAAGGGTTCAGATCAGGGGACCTCGGAGGCCAATTCATGGGAAATGTGCGACCAATTACTCTAGCGTTTGTGAAATGTTGACGCAGGGCATCCTTCACCCGACGTCCGATGTGCGGTGGCGCACCATCTTGCATGAAAATGGTAGAATCGATACAATTTCTTAGCTGCAGTTGAGATATCACAAAGTTCTCGAGCATATCGGCATACCTGTCGAAATTGACAGAACAAGTCACTAGTCCATTTCTACCAACTTCTTCATAAAAGTACGGGCCGATGATAAAAGAAGCAGTGAACCCACACCAAACTGTGACTTTCGGCGAATGTAAGGGGATCTCTTGACCAACGTGTGGATTTGTATCAGCCCAAATACGGCAGTTGTGTGTGTTGATATTACGGTGCACATTGAAATGAGCTTCATCACTCCATAATATCCGCCACGGCCACTCGTCATCCACTTCCAATCGAGCCAAAAATCTCAAAGCAAACTCGAATCGGGTATTTCTGTCCCCTGGAAGCAATTCTTGAATGGGTGTTATCTTATACGGATAAAATTTCAGGATCTTATGCAATATCTTCTGCACCGTTGACAACGGGATATCTGTTTGTCGTGATATTAAACGTGCACTGCTGGTACCCTGCTTATTAGCTATCGCCTGATCCTTAAAGGCAGTTGCAACTTCTTCAACTTGTTCCTGCTTGATACGTTTACGTCCTCGGCCTGGTTGCACACCAAGAGTTCCTGTTCTTTCAAATCTTTCAACCATTCTTCGTAAGTTAGTTATGGTCATCGGACCTTTACGTAACTGTTTTAACCGCCGATATTCACGAAGAGCAGCATTGGCATTTTCATCCCGCTGATAAAACAGCTTGACTAATATGGCACGATCACGTAGTGACAACGCCATCGACGGGCGACTTCTTGCAGAATGACTAGCATTCCCGCAATCCCTCCTTTTATCCTCGATATCTTGTCACAAAGTACCCGTATATGCAAATTTCATGATGCATTTTTTGACCGCAGCGCCAGAATTTCCCCTATCGGCGTTGTTTGGTACTAATTTTTTTTTCTTGACAAATCGAAACCGCATACTTTAATGTGTATGGTGGCCAACTTTTGTTCTATTTCGTCCAGTACATAACACGCTACAAAGCTCCGAACACCTGTTATTTCTTGATCACCCGGTATATTAAAATGTTTTTAGTTCTTATTTTGTAACCCTTATGTTATGTAGAGGAAAAAGAATAGTTTTTTGTCTTCTTGTCCTATGTAACCAACTGAGGAAGTTCTTCTAAAAAAAGGACGAAATGTTCTGGATATTAAAAGAATGTTATGTAATAGATTACTAGGAGTAAATTACTTACAAATTTTATGAAAGATGCCTTTATTGATTGGTTCTTTAATCTCATAATCAAAATAGTTCACAATGAACATTACAAAATTACGGATCAGTAACGAGATACATAATAGAATCATGTACGCTACAGAGTTATCATGTATCAACAAAGACAAAGGTTCTTTAGGTAATGTTAACACATTTCTTATTTTCAGGAATTATTGCGTAATAAAGAAGATAATTTTAAATAATTGTTATTTTATATCATTCAATAAAATTTATTAGTATGTTAGAAACTGAATATTTATGAATTCAAAAATATGTTGTTAGTAGACCATTATTTTAAAAGGAGAGGCTTAATATAAGAAACTTAAACGTAAAAGAGGTAAACCAGAAAGGACATGGTTTGAGGGCATTAAGAAATGTATGGAGATCAGAGGATTAAAAGCCCATGGCGCACAGAACCGACAGCTTTGGAAGATGGCGAAATGCTGTATAACCCGATGATGATGATGATGATGATGATGTAAGAAACTTGATTAATATGTATGAATTCAAATATCAGTTGTTATTAGACCTTTATTTTAAAAGGACAGTCCTAATTATTGTTAGTTTTTATTGAGAAAATTTGAATAATTAAGCATGGTTAGACTGAAACGTTGTTACTGTTGTCATTAGGACATTTAAGGGAAAATTATGAATCTCAAAAAATTAAGGAAATAAAAGAAAAATTAATTTCCGATGTTATTGAAAATAAGATAAAATTATAATAGTTATTAGTTAAACAATTATTTAATTTAAATAGTTGATAATATAGTAATATTATATTAACATTTTACTACTATAATTACTTAATTTATCTAAAAAACTAGAGTCAATAAATAGCTTTTAGTACTAATTATTGACAATATTTCTAGTTTTGATTATAGTGTTTATCATATCACTAATCAAATGTTTATTTTTTATTAATATACTTTTTTATACTTATTCTTTTTCTCTTATACTGAATAATTTAAATAATCCTACATGAATCTTATCAAGCTTATTATTAACTTTTGTATTTTAGGATACTTATATTAACTTATCAGACCTATACTACAGATGTGCATTTCTTTTTAAGCACACCTAATAGGACTGAGAAACATTAAAAAAAAAAAAAAAAGTATTGTTATTTTTATTTTGAAATCCAAAACTTGAAAAGCAGAACGACAGATTTCTGCGAAATAACCTTTTAGTTGTATGAGATTTATAGATGATATTAAAGAAGAAAAATGTTTAATATAAAACGAAGAATTCATGTACTTATACTGTATGTTGAAGTTATCAATATGATACAATTACATTTGTTAAAAACGCAACAAAATTGCAATCTATGATGTAATTGCAATCTACTATGGGATTTCGAAAAATTAAGAATATAACTCTTAGTTAGGAAAATTGTAAATCTTATTTATTTGAAATTAAATCCCTGTTTTGTAAGTATTTTTAAGATATTTATTAGTAAGCAAAAAAATGGTACATAAGAAGGAGTTCAGGGAAGTCAGCATTTATAAGGCTAAATCATAAATATGTGATTATAACTGAACTCAATTGAAATGGCGTTGAAATTAATAGAAATACTAAGATACGTAAGGAGCAACACCTATATTATTAGACAACAAAAATATAGCGCATGCACCAGGTTGAATTTAAAACTTTTAATAATTAAAAACCTATATTATTAAAAAAACAAGAATTTAGCTAATTTATTTAAGGGTCACTTACGAAAAATGGAATTTAGAGATTACAGACAACAAAGAGAAAAGACAAGCAAACGAAAAGAAACAAACAAACATCAAATGAGTCAGAGAACAAACCAGAATTGTAAATAAAATGGAAACTTGTACTTGCTAATTATATAAGGCTAGCAGTGATAGGCTAATTTATAGACATTTTTTTTTATTATTAAAACTCTTTGACTTTTGGTCCGGGCCCCTTTGACGACCGGGCCCCGGTGCTGAAGGACCAACTGAACCCACCCATCCTTGTGGAGGCCCTGGCCCGAAATATTGACTGCGTCGTTTCAAAGATCAATTAGGATTAGTTAAAATTGGGCGATATCTAGAGCCCACAAAACAGAGAAATAACCTGGGAAACATTACGACTTTCTCGGGTTATATGTAAACAACTTTCTGATTTTTTGATGACATGGTTTTAATCATATTTTAATAAAGGCTGTAAAAAGAAATCTCAAACAGAAAATGCTTCCATTTCTATTAAATTTCGTAAACAGTTGCACTTTAAATGACAAAACATCTCATTTACTCGTATAATTTCCTCTTTTCGATTTAGTGAATTCATATTTTGAATTTGAATTTTTCTTGTATAGTTTTCTTCTCTCTTTTTCTCTCGACCTGTTTAAAAGCGAATTTAAGCTCTCTTTATTCCATGTTATTTCATCAACTTTCAACTCTTACACGCTCCGATTCAGACAATCCGGTTTCCATCTCTCACCGAAGCAAATCAGTCAGTAAGAATCTTTTAATATACTATCTGGTTAACTCACCATAGTTATAACCCATTTCTCTAGCACATGACGCATTTTTTGATTAACATATATGAATGATAAAATCAATGGTTCTTTTGTGATTAAACTTTTCTAAAAAAGAGGAAAATGAAATAAGGGGAAAAAAAAAAGAAGATCAAAATGGAGTGGGCGAAAGGGGTTTTATTTTTGTAAATAGTGCGCGACAAATGTTCGATCGTAAATCGAAGAAATGGGAAACAAGCAGATATCGATCATAAAGGAAATGCTTCAGATGATAAAGGAAGCATTAAAGTTTATTTCATGGAGGAAATTACGCCGAATGCAATTTAAATTATGTACAAATGGATGGAAAGACAGCAAATATAGAAAATATATTTTTATTAGTTATTTACATCAATAACAGCGTCGCTTTTCCTTACTAGATTTGTCTTCAAGTGAGTATTCACTGCTTAATGTCTTTTCGTTGAAAAGTAAAGAAAAGAAGCGGGAAAATACGATATTGCAAAATGATGTAGCTAAAACATTCACATTTTAATACAAGAAAATGCTTTTCTTGTAATAAAATATGAAAGATAATACGAATGAAACTTCGTAATAATGTATAAATCATCTTAAAGCTTGTGATTTAGCAATTCTGTTAAAACAAGAAACGAAAATAGGGAAACTTTACAAAGTGATGATATTCTATTGATTAATCTGTCATTGTTTTTACTTAATGATAGCGAAAAGAAAAGATTAATTAGGTTTGAGAAGATAAAAGCCAAACCTTTCATTTTCGAATAACAATCAAAGAAAAACATTCGCAGTATTTTGATCTTCCATCCAAATAGTAGAGGTTTTTGTTCTTTTGGGTGGAGATGAGAATCACTTCATTGGGTTTCATCCAGAAGATATTGATTGAAATATTTAGGTCCTTTTCAGAGTTTCCCTGAAACCTTAATTAAGGTAATTAATTGACAAAAATGTTAAAAATAATGTATAGATCAGCGTGTTTTCTTCAATGGAACCATGTTTTCTATTCTGTTTTGTCTGATGATATTAATTGGAAGGAAATTTTTTCCATAATATCAAAGCTTTGTAGCGTAATAATCAATTTTCCGAGATATGAGATTTAAAAAAATAAGTTTGTTTTTGTATTTTTATCTTCGTAATGAGATAATAATCATTTTTCTAAGATGTTCAGGTCGCTGCTAAAGAATCAACTTTGGTCATATTCAACACTTGAAACAATCTCGAATCAGATCATTCAACAATGAGTCGGTGTTTCTTTGTTCTTCTAAGTTTTTCAGTATTTATTTATTATTTTAATTGTAGATATTAGTCAAGACGAAGCAGTGAATTTCTTGCTTAAACCATTCTCAATTTTAGGCAACGCATTTGGGAGCTATTGTGATAGCGATCAAAATCGATAGCTGTTGCGTTTCTCCTGTCCGTCCGTCCGTGTTTGACAACCCCTAACTACTCCCGAACGAAAGGTCGGATCGACAAACGGATTTCATCATCGTGTTCAGAGGCCCAAACAACATAGAATGTAATTTTAGGGATATACGTCCCCCCCCCCCCCCCAACGTTCGAATTAATTGGCATTGTTTTCATTGGGATTTCTGCTATTAGCTTAGCTTAATAGCTCCGAACAATTCGTATTTTTTTCTTTTGTTGATTTTCTGATGCTGTAGTAATGAACCCGCATTGAATATTTACTAATTGGGACCGTAGACAAACAGATAATGTTAACGTCGCATTGTCTAAAATAATGAGTATTTTAGTGTATACGAAAATTGGTCTATATTTTTTTTAGACCTCATTAACAATTAAACTTATAATGTATTTTTTTTTTAAATAACAATGGGTACAATTATGGTCGAAAACAAAAACTGTTTTTTCTTGTATACTTCTTCTATACGTCTTCTTTATCACAATATTTCGAATTGTCTTCTCGACTATTCTTCTTCAGGTAATACAAAATAAAATGTATAAAGGGAATACATTATTCCTCTTTTCACAATTTTTAAAAACAAACAATGAATTTCACCAAATTCTTATTAATAATGTTAATGTATGATACAAATGCATCAATGACATTTCACTAACTGTTAAAAACATAATGATATTTCACTAATTGTTAAAACCTTTTTAAA
>JAFIDM010000001.1:66160783-66213168 GCA_023159025.1 Thereuonema tuberculata
TTTAAAAAGGTTTTAACAATTAGTGAAATATCATTATGTTTTTAACAGTTAGTGAAATGTCATTGATGCATTTGTATCATACATTAACATTATTAATAAGAATTTGGTGAAATTCATTGTTTGTTTTTAAAAATTGTGAAAAGAGGAATAATGTAATCCCTTTATACATTTTATTTTGTATTACCTGAAGAAGAATAGTCGAGAAGACAATTCGAAATATTGTGATAAAGAAGACGTATAGAAGAAGTATACAAGAAGATATTTGTCTTTAATGGATTTGTAATATCGTTAAGATAAGTATATATTAATAAAAAAAAACTATTTTATTTAATTATAGATCTTTTTCTACACATAAAGTCAAAAATTAAAATAGTTTGATTAAAATAGGAAAAAAAAAATTCATTAGAAGAAGATGAGTTTATTGATGAATTTAAATAATTTAATCTTAAGGTTTTTCTTATATCACGTCGTAAAATGATAAATTGCAGCCAAATTCAACTTTTAAGATCATTCAAAGGAATTAAAATTCTGAACTGTTTTGTTGAAGGTTTTTTGTTTTGTTTTGGTTAATTTACGTCCGCTTTTCTGCTAATGTAGAGACACTAAAAGAGCAGATGGGTCGATTGTAAATAAGAGTTAGTGAGAAAAAGACACCGAAAATGTTCTGAATAATTAGATTTACTGAAAACACCATCTGCTGCAAAACATACGTAGAAAGATAAAAGCCTTTGACTTGCAAAGAAACAGGTCAAAATCCTCAGGAAAAATCACAAAAAAAATAATTCGTCACCGATTGACAGAAGAAAAACAGAGAGAAACAGAAGTTAGATGCAACAGCATCAAAGAAAAATTTAGCCCAACACGGAAAAAAAAATAATCGAGATTTATTAAAATTGAAACAGTTTTTAATTCTTGACTTTTTTTTTGTAAGGAATTTAAATAGTCAATATACTATAAGCATAATCGTTCTTTCTACAGTATAAGCAAAAAACAAAAAAACAATAACATAGAATGAAAATATGAAGAATCACTCAACATATCAAAAGCAATAAAACAACAGAAAAACTAGTTAAGAACGTCATTGAACGACTTTAAACCAATGGTTATGAAACTGTTACAGCAATTCGTGACTCATTACAACAAAAGCCTATTCAGTTTGGTTGCATTGATATAAAGAATAGATTATGAGAAAAAGTCAAGTTTAAAAATAATGTAAAGAGATTCTATCAAAACAAAACAATAATATTATATCACTTAACCAAAATTTCACTAACGTTTGACAACCATTTGGTCTGAATCCATAAAACACAAATAAAATGCAGACTAGATTATTAAAGAGAAAGAACACGTACTTAAAACAGAAGAAGAAATACATAATCTACATTCAATATTCATTTGCTAACAAACTCATTTAATATTATTAAGCTTCTTTATTTTACATCCCAAATTCTCTATTACTTAGGCTACAATATTTCGGAGAACTTATCGGCCTCCTTTTTCAAGTTTTACACAAAAAAAGGCAAAGAAATCCACCATATCTTCTTCTTTAAAGAAGTTTAATAATATTAGTTTACTTTATTCATGAGGAATTTTATTTGTAAACTAATTTAATATTTATTTCATAAGTTTGTTAGTTTATACTCTAGGCTTTTGAATAACAGTTTGCAGTTATATACTGCGGGATGATGATTCCAAATAATGTTTAAAGGGCCCATATTTAATAAATGGCCCCAAGCGTCTGTGAATTGTTAAGTTTGTAAACAAAATGCCGTTAATTGAAATTTATAAATAAAATCTTAAATTACAAATTAAATTACAGACAAAATTGAAAAATTACAAAAATAAACACATAAATAAAAGAATAATAATATCCCATAAATATACTTAAAAGTTACGATGGGTGAGACCAAATTATTTCCCAAGTGACATCCTGGAACAGCTGTTTCACGCTCTTTGGCGAACATCAGCCAGGAGTAGTCACCAGTAAATAACAAGGTTTCTGTACTGAGGCTAACGTGAATGATCGTCGGAAAGCGCAGAGGTAAATAATTCAAATGCGCAGTTTGAAATTTATGCTTTAAAAAATTCATTGAAGCCTGCGCACTGCTGGCACATGAATTTTTTTCTCACTGTTTTCTCATTAGTGAGTTATCATTGTGTATTTTTCCTTTGAGGCACCACTGCCCTTTCCGATACTTATAAGTTATTTTAGCTACGAATGAGCTACTACTACGCCTGTTTTGTTCCTTCATTATCTGCTTCTCATTTTCTGTAGATCCTCGGCGCCTTTTTAATTGTGAATAATTTCCTTATATGTCAAACTATGTGAAAATAGGAAAGGCGGACGAGCCAAAGTTAGTTTCGAGAAAAACGCGTTCAAACTTTCGCTGAGGTTCTTAAGGTTAAATATCACGACTTTTTCAATGGAAAAAGCTCATAATCTCATTTTCATTTTATTTTCAATTATTTTCCTTATTCAAACGTCTCATTTTTTTCTTTAATAAGATCGGAAATAATACGAGTATAAACAGAAATTAAAGCTAAATTTGGCATTTTTTTTTCATTGTTAGGATAATATTCAGAAAAAATTGTTTAATTTATTAAGGCATTAAAAGATAAAATTTTCTAAGCTTATTTGTTTATTGCAATTATGTAAACTTTCCTTGTAATTTGCCTAATAATAAAGTTATTTTGCAATTAGGAATTAAAAATTATTTTGTAATTAGGAATTAAAAATTATTTTGCAGTTAGGAATTAAAAATTATTTTGTAATTAGGAATTAAAAATTATTTTGCAATTAGGAATTAAAAATTATTTTATAATTAGGAATTAAAAATTATTGTAATAATTACAAAAAAATGTTAGTTTTTATTGTTTTTAATGAATTATTGTTTACATCTAATTGGCATTATAAAGCAGGATCATATCTAAAATTAAGTTATTAAAAAGAAATAAATCGTTGAAGTAGGGAGCATGTTTATAGAATAAAGGCATATAATTATTTATTGATGATATTTGAGAAATAAAGGTAACATTCGACTGAGAAGTTGATATTTTTAACATAGGTTTCTATGGATAAGAATTACAGTTGTTTCAGATGACTGGTGGCGACTCCGGAAACGGGTTTTCAAAAGCATTGAAACTGCATTTAGATCCCATCTACCTATTGGTTAATAACATTTAACGTCATTTCTGGATCTCTTTTCGCATGCGCAAAAGTCATCTTCCATGGAGAAGAAAAAAACCACTTGGGCCATTTTCTCCTTGAAGACAAAGCAATTTTCAAGACAAGAATTTTCAAACGAATTAGCCTTTGTAACATAATAATGGGAACTATTATTACTATACATACATCTAATTCATCGTCAAAATCACAGGAATTCAGAGTTGATTCCAGCCATCTTCAAAAAAGCGGACAGCGGGTACTGATGGGAGGTTTCTAATTGAGGAATGATTTAACCGAAGAAAATTGAGCAGCTAAATTTTGATGAATGAACAGCGATTCAGTAATGTTGATGCATAGACAATATAGCTTAAGGAAAAATTTGAATAATCCTTCTCAATGTTAACATAAAGTTGGTGCTCATTGCCCTTGTGATATTTATCAATTAGATTTAGACCTAGACAAGAAAAGAATCGTTATATTAGAAATTGTGGGAAAATAGGAAAACCAGAAAAATGATACTGGACGGAGTCGGAAATTTATGAAGCAAATACTTATCAGTAATAAGGAAGTCGCTTTTCAACAGACACTTCACATACGGAAAGTTTAAAGACTGAAAAATAATTAAAGCCACTTGAGAATGAATTAAACTTTGTGACAAAATTCATTTGAAAAAACTGAGATAATGTAAAAAATGTTTATTTAAGAATAGTAAATAATAAGTAGTAAATAGTGTAATTTTTCTATGGGATGGAATGAGATGGGATGATATACATTAGGCCGGGGCCAGACCAAGTTCCAACGCAAACGAACGCAAACTCTGCCGAATGTGTTTGGTGTGGTTAGGGTTGGAAATGATTGGAAATGATTGTGATGTTGTCGTCCACATCGGATTTAGTTTTGAATTGGAAACCGTTGATTGTGGTTCGGTCATTTTACGCAGCAAGGTATTGAATTGATCTTGTCGTAATGGCGTCAACTGATGATGAATTATGTGCAAGTGCTGGATTTGTTGTTGTAAATGTGTTACTTAAGAACAAAAAGAAAAAGCATAAACCGATACGCTGGTGGATGACAACACCATATAAAAATACAAGTGCCTACAATACAAGTAATTTGCTGGTTGAGCTTCGGAGTTCAACTGCAATACTCTGCCAAACACCAATATTCTTTTTTGAGAGTTTATAATTTTTATTAGTGGGATCCCATAATATAGGATTGTCCCAGTATAGTTCAATTAGTTTCAAACACAAATCATCGTCCCATTCCATATCGACAGCAGCAAAAACAGTACGTCCAACACCAGCAAATACATGCCAACGACTGAAAACGTTTTAACTCGTCCACACCGACAGAACGCAGGTCAACGCCAACAATCACTTGGTAACCGTTGGAATGCATTGGCGTGCGTTCGACACCGCCTGTACACATCAATTCCAACGCATCCCAATATCTCTCCACATGTGCGTTGGAGCTTCGGTCTGGCCTTAGATGGGTTGGTACGTATTCATTGGAGATGGCGTTTTCTCGCCTATCTTCAAAGACAAGCGCAGCTGTAGCTTGATCGGTCGTTTTGGAGCCTGTGTTCACATAGGGTTGTGTTGCCGAATGCAGGAGGTGACCAAAATCTCCCTTGTATATTCCAAAATTTTAATAAACAATCATTTTTCTTTTAACATAATATTGGTCATAGGACGTTTAACATTTTCGGATAAAAACTTGTTTTATCTTATTCTTCAATTTTATTCATTGATTAGTATTTTTTTAACTAATTAAAGGTTGTATAGTTGTTTATCTCTATAAGATTTTAATAGTATTTAATATATTTTTAACGGGTGCTGTAATTTTTTTACTTAGATCTGGAATTCGGGGGAAAAATATGAAAAAAAAAGAAGAAAAAGGACTTAATTATTTTAAGTTTTTGTAATTTAAAAATGTTATTTTGTTTTTCTTGGTCTACAGTTCTTGAAAGTAACTTGTTCTAATTTCAATCTTATCAACTGATTAAGAATAAAATTGGAGAATTCAGAGAGTTTAGTCATTAACCAAAGTTATTATCTTTGTTTAGAATGTATTCATCTCACATATGTTTATTTCTAAGTCTTGGAAGAAACTCCAATAATTTATTCTTGTCTGTTTCAGTTCTGTATTCCTTCTTTTTTTTTTTTTTTTGAAAATCATCTCAAACTACAAAACAGGAAATCCTTGCTCTGTAGTATTCAAAACACTTTAGGAAATATCTCTCAACATTGCTAATATTAGAAAATAATAAACAAAAAAAAATATATTGAAAATATAAACCAAGGGCTGCACAATGAATTAACAAAATGCCTTTCTGGTTTTATTATCAGAGGGAATCGGGAACGGCCGTTTCGTCCTGCATGGGACTCATCAGCCCGAAAAAAATATATATTCCTCTGTGGTATTTTTTACTTTGAAGAAGGAAGTTGTTCAGTTCAGCAATACTGGGCAAATGGCATCTACCTGTAGGAAACATGTTAAATATTATGAGCTTTTCACCAAAGAGGATTGTTTTAAATCCTCCTCCGTCCTCTTTGAAGTTTTTAATCCCGAATAGTGGAAGTGATTGATATTACAATATGTTAATTTCAAAAACTGCAGACAAAGGAAACACAAAATGTATTAAAAGTTTCGTAATATAAAAAATTTTTTTTTTTTTGAAGAGGGGAGTCTTTTTTTTTCAGACTTTAGTTATAAATAAATACAACAGATTTTAAAACATCTGAAATAATTTTACAATGTCATTTCTTTAAATTAAAGAAATTTAAAGAAATGCTTAAAATTATTAAATTATAATTAATTACAAATGTTAATTTTAGAGAAAAAATTTACATACTGGTTTTAACTTTCTCTATCTAAAAAAAGCCAATTATTTGTTGACTATTTTTAACGAAATGACACAATATAAAATTTAGTTCCGATTTAGAAAAATATTAAGAAAGGAAATGATTAAATAACCAGCAATGTAATTCAGCAGGGTACTGTAAAAGAACAGCAGAAATGAAGGAAAATTCACTGGAAAAACCTTAAAATTACAGCAGTTAAAAAATTATCTTGCACGAGGATAGTAAACCGAGAAAAAGGAAGAAAAACATTGGAAATTCAAATGTATTTGAAAAGGCAATACTGTAAGTCATTTTATGTATATTTGTATTGTATATTTTTTTTTCTGTGCATGGAAGTTAATTTAGTATGAATTTAGAAAACTACTGTATTCATTATCTTTTCTAGAATCCATTATCGTTTTTATAATTTCTCTTTGAATCCGGTAATCTCTTTTTACTTCTTGTTATTTCTTTTTAAATGCTGATAATAATTATACAGTCTCTATAATTCTCTTTTTTACTATTCCGAATATTATTATCAGGTGAAATTCCATTCATGCATATTTTCTTTCTGTTAAATTATAACAACAATTAATTTACCATTATTAATGATTACAGTGGATTAATAGAAAGAAATCTATATTAATCTCCTTATTAGCGACTCTACAGAAATTGAAAAGGGTGAAGAATTAGTGACATTGCTTAGGATTCTGTTATAAAAAAAAATAAAAAAATAAAACAGTGAAAGCACCATTTCACTTGAAATTTCATTTCTGAATAATGAGTTCTTATCATTCAGTATTCGAAACGGAAGTAACTAAGCGAGTACCATTTCTTGGGATTTTGAAAACGTGATGATGGTAACAGTTTTCTGAATTCAACATAAAATATTGTTGAATAAAAAGTGGAGGCTTCGTTGTCACTGATAAAATACAGTTGAAGGAACTTTCATCGCTCAATGATTTTTTTTTTTTTTAAATTCAACTCATTGACTTGTAAAATACGATGCGGGTCCATGAAGGATCTGCCCCTCTTTCATCTATCATCATCCTCCGCTTCCTTCCTCCACTCCCTTATTTTCCGGTTGAATCCGGCTTTTCGAACAAAACAGTATTGAATCGTTCAACCTCTTATTAGACCAATGTATCAGATGCGCTGCTAAACCAACACTTCACCTGATAGGTGTTGTTTCATGGACGTAATGTTGACAAAAAAAAAAAAAGACTTATTTGGTTCCTTCAGTGTCTGAGTAATTGAACAAGAGAACGTATCTAAGAGGAATTTAACAGTCTATTAGCACCACACTTTCGTCTTGAATTGTTTGAAATATTTTAGAACAAAATTCACAATTTTAACTGCAGTTTGTTTAAAAAAAATGAAATGAAAAAAATAAAAATAAACATTATTAATTTTTTAAAAATTTTACATCAGTAATTTTTTTGGCGCATCTTACAATATTACACTAGATCTGATTCCATTATCCTAAAAACTCGTTTATGCGAATTTGTTGAAACCGCTCTCGTTTCGGATAAACGAAATTTTGGATAATCCATAATATACTGCATTACACATGTACTCTACATATTATTAATATTAATGACATTAATTGCTGTTTGTTAATGTTATTAATAGAGTTACATATTTACAATAACAGTTATGTAATCGCTTGTATACTCTTATTAAATATTGATTAAAGCGACGGAAAAATGTTTTTGTGTATTTTTAAAATATTCTAAAAAATTGCTTCGGATAAACTATATTTTCGGATTAACGAGTTTTTAGTTGTTACAATGTTATATTAAAGAGCAGGTTTTATTTAAATTGTAGTGTTTACCAAAAGACTATTTATATCGATAGGCTTCAGAAGTTGGATACTTTGCAAAATTACTCTCGAAATAGTTTATCTTTTAAATTTACATCTGAAACTTATTTCATGACAATTTGATTTTGTTTACATCCTTTTTCGTTAAACTTATGTGGTTTTTTATTGAGATAGAATCTTCCCCTGTAGTTATTGCTGCAAAAATAACCACCCTGAAGGAGAAACTCGTGAATATGGGTCTCCTGAGGAAAAGAGCAACAATATTGAAGACGTGTGAAAAACGCACCCTTCCAACTTTGAAATTGAATTGAACGAAATTAGATTTCGATGGATGAGTTCCTACTCCTGAAGCTTATTTCTTGTAAGGCAACAACTTCTTTTTAGACTTACGTAAGAAATACTTTTATTTTTTTTAGCTTAAACGAAATTTCTCCGATATATTCGAACAACAGTTGCTTCTTGCTCGAATGCTTCGATGTAATATTTATTTTATTTAAATTTTCCGATCCAACAAAGAAGAAGAAAAAAAAAGAACATAAGGAGGAGTTGTTTGTTGGAGTGGCCTGATCTTCACTTGCTAAACATCAGAAAACGCTTCACTTGAATTCAAAGATTAATTTATGATTCGTCTTTGTCAGACATGGAATTCTAACTGAACAAAAAAGATATATTTATTTTTCCTTGTATTTTTGTAAATGATAGATTTCTTATAATGTCAGACCACGCTACAGTTTAGGAATTTGATGTTTATTTGCTTCTATTTTTCTTTAAGGTAATAAAAAAAACCTTTCTACACTATGTAGCTACAAATTCCTTAGATTTCACAGACTAAGAATTTACTAAGAACTATTGTTTAAAGAAGCTCTTATTTTGAAGACGTAGAAAAGAAAAAAAGATGCAAATTTCTTAAAAAGGGATTACGCTCATTAATGGGGTTTACTTTGATGATGACTTCAAGGCAAACATCTTAATCTGGGGGGGAGGGTAACGGTATCTTCACTCAGGGGAAAGCGAAGGAGCAGTGTTCAGATGGCTCTGGAAATTTGTCTGCTGATATCTAAGGCAATTTCATTGTCTACGGTACATTATGATCAGTCCGTATTTCAGAAACAATCAATCGCAGTCCGAATACGTCGGATTTAGTTCCCTTTCGAATCTGATACACTTATATTTTTTTCAGAAAGAAAATATTACATTTTTTATAGAAAAGCAAGATATTTTTTATTTACAAAAACTTTCAAAGTGCATTCATTCCTCTCTTGAACAGATCCTGGCTTGGCTATTGGATGCAGCAAAAGACGAAGCAACAAAATAAACTTCAACTAAGATATATTTCTTTTCAGCAGGAACTGATATCGTAGCTCTTACATAATATCTTCCATCGCTCTAAAATCTTGTTGCTTCTTCACTGTAATTCTTCTTCTTATTCCGAAGGCAAACATTGAACAAAATGATAATCTGAATAACAATATAAGTTAGCTCCTTGATGTCGCTGTTAATTATAAAATTTCATACTAATAAAAAAAAAGGGTCCTTGTAAATAAACTAAACTTAATAAAACATGAAAATATATTGTTAGCATGAAAATGACAGTTTACCATCTGCTTACAAGGTAAGTACCTGACAACGATCTCAGACGATTTACTTCAAATTTTCAAAATAAGTTTAGACCAATGTTTGAAATATAACCCTGCCTGATTTTCATTCGCAAATGTGCGCATGCGCGTATGTTTTACTTTTCGTCATTGTTTTTCTGTTGCCTACAACAGTACCCTGTCTACTTTTGTATTCGAAAATGCAAGCTTGCGCAGTTACTCGTACTTACTCGAAATCATAAAAATTTCGATGCTTTTCTATTACAAAAATGCATCAGTGTATAGCGAGAAAGAAGCTAATGTGTTGCATGACGCAAACAAATGAGAAATTGAATGATGACTTTATTCTACAGTATTCATCGAAATGATAATGAGATTATACAATAAAATGAACAAAACAAGCGAATATAGAACAATATGCACATCTTACAAAAGAAACTGAAGTACAAACTTCCACAAGGCATTCTTCTAAACTAATATTGACAGAAAGCTGATTAACAATTTGAAAATTGTCGTGCTTTGATTTTGAATATTCGCTTGCATTTTCGAATATAAAGTAGACAAAGGACTGTTTTTGGCAGCAATAATAGAAAAACAATGACAATTTTGATGAGACTAAAAAACCTGAATAACTGCGCATGCGCACATTTTCTAATAAAAGGCTGGCAGGATTATGTCTCAGACATTGGTCTGAACTTATTTTGAAAATTTGAAAGAAATCCGTGAGCTCGGATGTGAGGTACTTACCTTGTTAGTTACTTTTGAGTTTTACGATGTATTCGGATATGAATAATCCATAAATCACAGCAACAGCGACGATTTGACTATCTTCCTTTAAAATAGCAGATAGTTCTTAGCGTTGATAAATAGAAAAGAGAAATATAAAGAACTGCTTCTGCAATGAATCGATATTTACTAAATCACAAAATAACTAAAAAATTTTAAACTTCATTAGACTACATCTCATTACGAAATTAAAATAACAGTGAAACCATTGCAAGACTTTTTCCATAGGCTACTAACTATTGTGAATAGTTTCTGGAAATAAAATTGTTTTATTCAATTTTGGCGGCAAAGCAGAGAAGCTAAAATCTAATCACCCATAATCCCCATATTGTAAACATGCTCTTAAATCTAAAAATAACTTTACATCACAGTATTATTAGATAAGCTACAAAAGAGGCTTTAAGAAAAGGAACCTTAAAACGGTGAACTGAATGAAATTAGGCATTAAATTAAACTTTTAAATGTAAAATATGATGGAATTCAATGCATTATTTTTTTGAATTACTGAAGAACATCATATTGGCCCTTGATTAAAACGATAACTTATATATGTATTTGGTTTTTATATAATAAAATTAATAAAAAAATATTTTAATAAGAGGTACATAATAATTCTAAGCTTTCAAATATGAAATTTCATATCATTATATATTATTTCTCAAAGGGTTTTTTTTGTCGGAACGCTATGTTTCCTTTACTACTTCATCAAAATCAATGATTGAGGCATCATTTTGAAGATTACGTTCCCCGCTAATGACGAAAAATAAACAAATTGTTTAAAATTAATGTTTTCGTTAAAAAACTTTATTTTTAAAAACTTTTTATACAAATGTAGACACGCTTTAACAGAAGCGCCTTATTTTTCGAAAGTGAAAATATTGCTTTAGCGTTGTAACCTTCAAATCTTTCCTTTTTTGAATAAAAATGCACTTTAAATGATATTTCATCGTTTATTTAATAACAACAGATAAAAAAAAAAACAAAGATTTATATTTTAATAAAAATAAACGATTTATTACAATAGAAACATAAAAATTAGTCAACTTCTCATATATTATTTTATATATTATTTCTCAAAGGGTTTTTTTTGTCGGAACGCCATATTTCCTTTACTACTTCATCAAAATCAATGATTGAGGCATTATTTTGAAGTACGTTCCCCGCTAATGACGAAAAATAAACAAATTGTTTAAAATTAATGTTTTCCTTAAAAAACTTTATTTTTAAAAACTTTTTATAAAAATGTAGACACGCTTTAACAAAAGCGCCTTATTTTTCGAAAGCGAAAATATTGCTTTAGCGTTATAACCTTCAAATATTTCCTTTTTTTGAATAAAAATGCACTTTAAATGATATTTCATCGTTTCTTTAATAACAACAGATAAAAAAACAAACAAAGATTTATATTTTAATAAAAATAAACGATTTATAACAATAGAAACATAAAAATTAGTCAACTTCTCATATATTATTTCTCAAAGGTGTTTTTTTTATTTCCCTTAATACTTCATCGAAATCAATGATTGAGATATTTTCAAGATTACGTTCACCGCTAATGATGAAAAATAAACAGATTGTTTAAAATTAATGTTTTCGTTAAAAAAAATTTATTTTAAAAATCTTTTTTGTAAAAATGTAGAAGGCAATCTATTGACAATCTGTTCATTTATTTATTTCCACATTACCATTCGGTGACTGATCAAGATACCATGCGAATTATTCGCACGGGTCAACTTTTTTATAAAACTTGAGAAGACGCCATCTATTGACAATGTGTTTAACTAACATGCACACAAGCTGTTGGATTTGTTTATTATTTCTCAAAGGTGGTTTTTTGTTGCGAATTATTCGCACGGGTCAACTAGTAAACTAATATTGTTCAATAATATTTTTAATCTAAAATAATATTGAATTGATTACTTCACATATAGTATTGGAATGGGCCACCATATTCCAAATATCTAATCGGTTTTAGATAATAACAGTAAACGCTTAAATCTGAAGTGTGGTGTAGATATTTTATTTAGTTTTCGAATTACCTCTCACACTCATACTTTGGAGACATCACTCAAAACCCAGTCTCATTTGTTCTAGGGACAAACGAATGAATTTCCGATTCCATTCATTTACTTTCTTAGTTGCTTATTTATTCAAAAAAATTTAATTAATTTAGAGAAAGAAATCGTATTATCTTATTATTCTAAGTTTGATGAGTTAGTTAATCTCCGTGTCTGAGATGCAGGTTGTTTTTATTTGGTCACCTCCATCTGAAATTACTTTGGAAACCTACATTCATTGCACAGCAATCTTTTACAGCTTCACTGTTTTGATAAGCTTTTAGCAACAAGCATTGACAAACAAACCTTCCGTGGCGCGTGCCACTTTTCTTTGGTAAACTAATAAATAAGCATCGAATGATCAGATATGAAGCTACAGTTTAATTACTTCTGCAAAGAAAGACAATTTTATTAAAAAAATTAGGCTTCCAATCTTTAATTATTTGTTGTTTCCTAAAAGAAAAACTTCGTTATCGAATGAAAGCATCTAATACGATGGAATCCTAACAGTTTGAAAAGGACAATCTTTGTTATTTTTATGTAAGTAGTAATTTAAATAAAAAGGCCAATATTTAAAACGATTCATATAGTTTAAGACATTAAAATTTGCTCGACTTTTTACTTTAAATAGTTCTTTCTTTAAATCTTTCTTAATTTGCTGAAATAATTTTATCTTTGAAGGCAAGGCTTCATCAAATACATTCAATTTCAAGAATAGAACAATGAAATTGATTTTCTATTGACAGCAGTTATAGTTTATTTACCCCAGTTTTGCGAAATTGGAATACTACTCATAAACCTTTAATATTTAAGATAGACTACAATTTAAGGAATAATCAATTAACATTTAATGTTATTTTTTTCTTAAAATAAGATTTGTTGCATTGATAGTTTTCTACCTTATTGATTGGAATTCAAATAGCGAAATGCTTTCAAAGCGAATGATTTGATTATTCTATTGATTGAGAACCCGATTATTGTGAAGCCCGTTTTGTGATTTTTGTGACTTGAAATTTCAGTTTGTTGTCGTGTAAAACACAAGGGACTCCTGAAAAAAAAAAGAGAAGAGAAATTTGGTCTTTGACTTTGATACAACCTTGAAATCTTGCTGTGAAAGGGGAAGTGAGTGAAGGAAATAAATATAAGGAAATAAATAACGTTTGGAAGCTGACTTAGAAGAAGGATGTTACTGCAAAGGATTAAAAGAAAAGCTTTTTAATTAGCAGATTTAAACGAAATTTATCACTGTGTTTCTTATTATAGAACGGAAATAAATTAAACGTCAGAAACTTGATACTGGTAAATTAAGTTTAAATATTATCTTACTTCTGAAGAATTGTATATTAAAAAAAATTGTCTTTTCTGAAATGATAAATCCTTATACAGCATGATGGTGTAGCTTTCAGTTGCACAATTTTAATCTTGTGTTTGTCTACACAATAATAAAAAACACAAAATTTAAGTGATTGCAACTAGATTTTTTTTTTGAGGTGAATGAAAATGGTTAGAAATAATAATAACCAGTAAAGTTAAACGACATTTACGGTGTGTAATAAAAGATCTGTATAGAAATCTATGATGAACCATTTATCTTCTTCCACGAAGATGGTATTGCAGTAACAGCAATGATGGAAGACTCCGAGTAGAAAAGCTACGGAACATGGTACAACATAATATGATTTCAGCACAACAGAGAAACCAAAGAAACGTTGAATTCAGAAAAAGCAATATCAGTGTGATTCAAGATGACAGGTGCAGCAGCTGAGTGATGACAGTCTGCAACTTATCAATGCCATCCAAAAAGATGGAACGTATGTTTAAGAAGAGGTGTTGGAGTTGACAACTATTTGCTATTCCTTAAGAGATACATAGCTGCTTAGAGAATGTGATTGTTCTTTACGTTCTCATGTGAGCATGCTTTGATTGGTTAATACTATAATAAGAATTCGTTTTAGATAATCCGAGCTCTTTCCCGATATAGGAAGGAATACTAAATCAGAAGTATTGAATGATTACATCAGCGATTTAATTTCATGTATATATTACTGATCAGCCTCAGGTATTTTTTTGTGTACAGAATAACGGCCAAGGAAAATTACATTAGAAAACAGTGACATGAGCCAATGGCAATTCGAATTATTCAAAAGCACATTCCTAGAAAGATTTATTTTGATTACTTTATTACATACTTTTCAAACCCAAATTTTATACATTTTAGTGAATAATCCAGAACTTACAGAAAGGTTCATTGGAAACTTCTTTACAACTTCATATTTCGTTAACATAAAGCGACAATAAAAAACCTAAATACCGTACGTATTCGTACTCAGTTATCAAAAGATCTGTATAATGGAAGAATCATCCGCGAATTTCTATTTAAATCAAATAAAAGGTTTAGATGTACGACAACAAATTAAGCTTAGTTGTATCAAATCCCAAGAATTTATTATTCTCAGTCGCATTATTTTATTTTTTTACTTCTAAATCGTTTCTAATCTTTAAAAGAAGTTTCTGAAGATTACAAAAATGTCGATTTTCAACCAAGCCCAGAGCGAAGTACTCAAAGTCACCAAATTTCTTCCACTCTTGCAGACCAAAGCTGAATAGGATCATACTGCATACAGGTATTTGTCTTCAGGATTTGTAGGATTTGAGGACTGATACTGAATGAGTTGAACAGTTTCTATACGACTTCAAGAAACTTATACGTATCTGGCTATGAAGTACAGATTAGAAAACTGTAAGTGGAAATGCGATATTATTTGTGATTTTGCCGATCTCTCCAGTCGCCTTTGATAACAATTCAGTTAGTCAAAGGGATTAGGGATCTGCTCATCAAATAAACATCTCCATTCTGTTTGTTTCCAGATGGTCATGGATCTCTCTACACGCAGCTCTTGAAGACGGCGTGGGAACTGTATAGCAACTGGATCATTCGAATGAAGCGAGCCAATGTCCTTGTATCAGCGAGTGAAAAATTACGAGTAAAGGGATAAAATAAGTGTGTTTATCGTGACATTTGCAAACATCTGCCTATATTATAATTTTTTAATTTTTTTCATGCTAAAATAATTTATCACAACTTAATAAAACAAAAGTAACTTTGAATTTAATTTCATTAATGTATGAACTTCAAAGTTTAAACACTATACAATTTAATATTTAATTTTTTAAATGTGTGTTATTTTAAGCTACATTTTCATAATGTAACTTATTCATTTTTATTTTTAACTGATAATTAAGTAAGTAAATAAGTTTAGATGTAGAGAATATTGTAAGAGATGGAGTTTTATTTTTTTGATTATCCTCTGTTTTATAGCGATTTAAACTCCAGTAAAATTCTGCGAAAAGACTTGTCAATGCGATAATAAAACGAATCGACCGAGAAGGGTTATTTTTGCCAAAGTTGCAATAAAATTCAATGCGAATTGTTTCATTTGGAAATTGAAAGAGAATCTTTGCCAGGCCGGTGAAACGATTGAGCAGGAGAGTATGAAGCCATATTGAATCACTAAACAATTTAGGCATCGTCTAAAACTAAGTCAATTCATAATGATGCAATATATATCCCTTTTATATGCAGTTCATAATACTCGTAAAGTCTTAGGAAATGCGATAGCATTTATTGAATCTTTAAATTAATATTTATTTAAATCTTTTCTTACTCGAGATTGCAAACTTCATTAAATCTCTCTAATTTCTACAATACTGTCTTTCTAAGCTTTCGTGGAGTTTAAATACTAACCTTAGTATCTGGATTCTGAAAAAATCGAAACTGAAACTTAAGAGTTGTCGACAGTAATTCTTGATTTTCTTTTCTAAGTCTGATTTCCTTGATTTAAACTAGTTTTCTGCGATGAACGTTACTCATTTTTTGGACTAACACTTCCTAATCGTTGAAAAGCTTTTATATCATTTTACATCATCCTTAATAGCAAAAAAAAACAAAGAGAAGAACAAAGAGATTTAAGATTCATTTTATAAAAATCAATCTACCCGTTTGTGTTCAATATAAATCGATAGTTTTTTATTCTATAAAGTCGGTGCAGTAACGAAATGGTAAGGACTTGATTGCAGTCTAGAAGAGCCGAGTTCAATCTCTAGTTGATCGAGGTTTTTTTCCAAATTGAATTCTAATCCAGACGAGTTCTAACGTCCACACATTCTTCCGAAGAATGGGTTCCGGGATTCTTTCATGGGAGTTAAAGGTTGGGAATGGCGTCCATCCGACCTCAACTTAGGCCAGGACAGTTCAAGAACCTAATATCTCGCTATCCGAAGAACTACTTAGACCTGTTGAAATATTCTAACTTCTTTATCCTATAAAGCTAAAACTTACATTATATTTTAACCATTTTAGTCTTAATTTCTTCACTTCAAGTTAAACGATTTTTTTTTTATTTAATGAAGATAGAATTTGAAGATAAGTCAATAACATTTTATTGCCACATCTGCCCAATTATGATAACTGAAAAAAATCTACTGAAAATTTAATAGTGAATAGATGAATTTAATAGTTTATTTATGTTTACATCGTTTATTATTAATATGTTTATTTATAATATCATAAAGAGAATCTAGAAGTAAAAGACAAAAAGAAAATCTACAATTTGTTTCATTATTGTTGAAGTGGTTTTAAAGAGATAGGAAGAGATTTCCTAGGACTGTAGGACTGTAATGTTAGAAAATAATTTATATTTACTGGAATGAAACCTGGAGAAGATAAAATAGAAACTTTTGATAAATTGTGCTCACTATTTTGAAATCTTCACTTTCCCATTCATTCTTTTAAAATAGAATGATATGATTGTGTTGTTTATTGATTTTTCTTTATGTAGATGCATTTGAGAAACTTTGCAGTCTTGAACACTTTTATTTTAAGTATTACTCGGCAATGTTAAGGAAAAAATAACGTCAGCTTGAGAATATTGTAACCATTGACCACTGAGTGAGATTTGTATCGTAATCCAGTGGACAAAAGGAAAATCGATTTGTCTGACTGAAATATGGGTTTTGAGATTAGAAACTCTGTGTGACAGTCTTGGGAGGTAATCACCTAAGCATAGCTGAGTATTTAGAAACAAAAGAACTAATATCGGAACTAAAGAAAATAGTTGTTATTTATGATCTGTGCTGGCGGACAATTGAACCGAGGAATCAAAACCAAATTGCCTGTAATTCAAAAACGGAAGCTTACTTGTAAATCTATTCCGAAGAGGAAGAAAAGGACGGAAATAGAAGATACTTGTCTTCTTTACAACAAATGTCTTGACAAGATTGAATTAGTTTAATGTTAATATTAATACTTATTTATTACTAGTTAATTACAATTAATGGTGCCAAAACGATGGTTTTTTTTAGTTATTTTCCCTATTTTTTTAGCCTTAAAGGAGGAAGACACGATTAATCCACATTCCAATGGGAATTCAACCACAAAAGAAAGCCGGATTCCTTTTTGCTCTCAAGCCTTTGTCCCAAAAATCGCGCCTCCTAAACTGCACCACTGTTTCTCAATTCTCTGAATTGATATTTTTCCATTTTTCTCTAAGGAATTTTTAAAATCTTGGATTTGTGATTATTCGCTGAAAGTAAAGAAATAGTAACACTGGGAAACAAAATAATACTTTTGTTTGTTTGTCACAAGAAGTAACATTAGTGATGCCAATTATCAATAGTGATCTTTTTCTCTTGTGAATTCAAATTGCCCTTCTTTCCCATCAGGTAAGCTTTTAAGTTACAAAGTTACAATTTGGGAAAACTAAGCAGGTACACATTAATAGAAAACGTATTCTACCTTATCGAAAAAGTGTGAGTGGATGATTTTCAGCCATATTTTACCCGTAGAATATCTTCCTTAAGTGCCCAACAACAGTCAGCAATAAATCTGGTACTTCTTTTCAATTGTTAAAATCTTCTGGTGAAAGCGCTCTCTGTACTCGTCACTGAAAGTGGATTAGTAAGTTTGAAGTCTTTCTTTGATCGTGTAATTTGCTTCTATCATCATTTTCATCACCAATTTCGTCATTGAAAACGGCTTTAAAACTTGTCCTAAAATTGAGCGAAGTTCAATGAAAGGTGATTAGTGAGCTCTTTTCAGGGCCGATGAAGCTGTGATGTCCCATAAAAAAAAGGAGAACAACAACATCCAGCGGCAACGAATCAACAGACGCCATTTTGCTCCGTTTGAATGTAAGATTATTATAAATAAAGTGTCATGGGAGATTCTTTTGAAAATAAATAATATTTCTACTATGCTTATTTCTTAAAGAGATTTTTCATTTCTTGTTGAAGGTACATCGCGTTCGCAAAGGACCGTGGAAGTGTTTACCGCTCTTCGATTTTGCATTCACATGCATTGCACTTCCTTTAAATAATAGATATTTTAAAATACAATGTTCCTGAAGTTTCGAACAAGTTGATAACTTCCTAAAAGCCATTTAATATTCTACAGAAATTGCATTGCGTAAAGGCGACTTTAAACCATAACGAAAACTTAGTCTAATTTTTTTTCCTCGTCTCTATTTGGTTATTAGCTTTAACAAGTTTTAAAAAGCAACATTTCTATGAGCATGGGATTTGAGAGCAAAAAATATCAAATTACAAAAACACATAGTCAAAAAAGATGACTATTTCAGTAAAACAATGACAAAACCACGATCGTGTGATTTGTCCTTTCTTTTGTAAGTGGACCGTTTTCGGCGTTACAGTGTTTTGTACAGTTCGTGGAATGTTTAAGATAAGCAGTTCTAGGATTAAAATGCTAATGTAACACAGTAACCTCTGGTTCAAAGATGGGTTCCAAATGATCATCCGATGCTCAAGGTAACTGTATATTATCCTAAGCATGCCGTAAAAGAAAAAACGGAAAGGAATGAAATTTAACCACAGGACAAACTGAACAGAACGGAATTATGTTTCTCAGATCATAATTCAAAGATCCGCCTGCTTCGTATCGGCCGGCGTTCGACGAAGCGGTCAATCAAGGTAGTCAGTTTACACTCAGCGACGACATTTGTAAGTGAGAGATTTAATTGAACTATTAAAGACTGAGGGAAAATTGTCTTTTCAGATGAATCTCCTTTGTTAAACCTAATGGATAACAGGCAAAGGTTTAGATGAAGATCCAGAAAGCATTTTGTGATCCAATAATAACAGAACTAGACCACGGAAACTTGTAGGATTCTCGGAATATCCCTTGTTGGTTATCCTTAAAAGTACCAAAGTGAATATTTCGTCACTGTGGAATTTTCTGAATTTTCTGTAACTATTTCGATTACGTATATTTCGTGTTTGAATCCTTCATTCTGTGCAACATTCTGTGCTTCTTTGGGAAGCAAAATCCCGAAGGCATGATACATATATCTCCTGCAATATTTTAAAATAAAATTTTTGCCGCTATTTTTGCCGACAATTCTAGCATAGAATTCAAAATAAGGCTTATGAACTATTACGTAATATTATCAGAGATGGAGAGAAAAAAAGAGAGTACGTAGATACTGTTTAATCTGAAAGATATAAGTTTCACAAATTTGAAAAAAAATATAATTAAATGCGCGATTAATTTCCACAGCTTACAATGTATATAAGTAATAAATAAGTCCTATTATTTTATCGCTCAGTTTTTTTTTACATTCTTTCAAAGCATTCAGTTTTTCGATTTTAGATTTGTTAAAGAATCCGATTTAAGCATCCCCTCCCCGCACAGTCTTAGCGGGAAAATGATGAGTCTGATGAGTCAGCAATTGAAGTTCAAGAAAACACGCTAATAGCACTAGGCAACAGTGAAATTGTATCTTGAACAAAACCCTGAAAGTCCTGAAATTGCCGCGGAAATCCCACCTACGTTAAACAGCATAGCGTTTCTAAACCTCTTACTTCCCATCATGCAGTGTTGGAAGCCTATTTTTATCCTCAGTGCACAGCAACAGGGAAGGGGGAGGGGAGAGACCCACATATATGTTGCATATCTTGTGCCACAGGTCTTCGTTCGTGGTTGAATCGTAAAAGATCGTCAATGGGCTTTGCTATTCCGACGATCTGGAGAGAACCATTAAATCACGTAAATGATTGTTATTTTTGCATGACAACTCCCCTAAAACATGGTATTTTAAAGAAGAAAAAGTCAGCATTGACGTATCCTAACATAAGATCAGCGATGCGTCCAGTGCCTCATGGAGATGGACTACCTGTTCCCATCCCACCTGATTCTAATACAGTTAGTGACGAGGACAGCAGTGACTCTAAATGTTGCTCCATCACCTTCTAATCGAGTACATCGAAAAATTCTGATTTCCGGTGTAATAAGGAGTATACACAGCAATACAAAGTAACACAGTATGAGTTGAATGATCTGGTAAGAGATTTGGAATTGCTTAAAGGTAAAGCAATTCCTCTGTTGGCATCTTGTCTTGACCAATCGGTAAATGTCAGTGTGTTCCGTGAACGCCACACTCCAGTCCTACCGTTTTTCACAAAACAAGATAACTTGGTATTTTGCAGTGATATTGAGGGTCTCCTGACAGCTCTGAAAATTGACTATAAAAGTGATGAACGGAGATTATTCAAAGATTCATCAAAGATAAGTCTAAAGACTGTTCTTATACACAATAGTAGAAGCAACTGTTATGCAGAGTAAATATGAGAAGTGGCACATTTCCGGTGATCTGAAAGTCATTGCAGTATTACTTGGCTTGCAACAGGAATACACCAAATTCTGTTGCTTTTTGTGTACGTGAGACAGTCGTGCCAGGGCATGCCACTACAAACAGAAGGAGTGACCTAAGCGTCAATCACTTGAACCTGGAAAAGATAATGTTATTAACACAACACTTGTAGAATTCAGAATTTTTGGCAGATTACTGCTGGACACTCATCACAGAATCACCAGCAACAGAATACAAACGGCAGGCAAAGCCATTGCGTCATCAGAGGCATTCCTCCGAGAGGAAACATTAAGGTAAATAAATGCATTATGCTTTTAAGGATAATTGTGATAAGTCGAGATATCTAAAAAACTAGAGCTAAACATGCATTTTAATGGCCATTTTCATGTTTAGCACACTCGAGAACATAAAGATCAACTATTTTCATCAAAGATACACAGAAAAAGTTTAATTTTGTTGCCTAGTGTAATTAACAAACATAAATCTGCATTAGAGACGACACCTGTGGAACAAGGGAGAGATAGGATTGGATTCCTCGTGTGTTTGACAGCAACACAACATAATTAGACTGATACACCAAAATGATTGATTGAGTATTTGTTTAACTGGCGATTAATGATCATACCGAATTAGTTAAAATCTAATCATTATATAATCTAAGTCAATAGAAACTACTGAAAATAACATGGATGTTATTTGAAAACTACCTTTGAAGAATATTTTTTGTTTTTAAATTCTAAACATGAACGCAATTAAAATAATGAATGTTCCAGGTCTTTGCTCTCCTTGAGTTTGTTTAATTTTTTCTTTTCTTTGATCTTTGTGCTTCGTTGATAAGATTATCGATTTTTTTTTCGTGATTTTTAATGAGATTATTTTATGTAGACAAATTGACTTAATTCAGCAGGGATTCCTATTTTAGGCTAAATGTGACTCAAAAACTCATATTTTTCAGTCCAATGATTTTTAGTTAATCCATAATGAGGATTAGTGTCGCTACGAATTTGATGGAGTTCTTCTCGTAATTGCTATTAACTTATATAATATTAGCAGATGATATTTGAATTAATAGGATAAAATAAATATGCATGTGTGTGTGTGTGTGTAATTCGAAATATTTGTAAAATATAGATATTTGAGTCTTACTTCAACAAACTTTTGATTACTTTCAGCAGCCTACAAAGACTCAACGGCCAAAGAAAAAAATTCAAAGGATAATGAAAGAAATGAGCATTCGGATTATAAATATAAGAAAAATAGAAATAAAATTGCTAATCTAGAATAAGCTTTCGAAATAAGAAAATGCAAATGGAAATTTCAAACGAATTTTAGAGTATGGTTAAATTTCCATCCGGAGAGTTTTATTATTCATGAGCATTATGAAAAACGTAATTTTTATTTTCCATTTTTTAAGGGACTTGACTTTAAAACGAAAAAAACTTGCGTTCAGGCACAGCCTTGTGGTGAAGGTGGTTACCTGCCATGATGTGTCTGAACCTTGATTCATAAACATATCATAAAGGTATAATTATCATATTAGATAATTATAAGATTGATAAAGATACCTTTATGAAAATTTTAAATTTTATGTGTAGAAATTGTTTTTTCAAATTCAAAGATAAATATTATAAACAAATCAAAGGATTCCCAATGGGTAGCCCCATTTCGGGAACCCTACGTAACATATACATAAACTGGCTTGAACACAACAAAATTCTGAAATGGAACAAAATATCATATAAATACATAAGATATGCAGACGATATCCTTATAATATGGAATGGCACTATTCGACAATTTAGTAAATTCCATCAATTTATAAATTCAGTAAATCCTAATTTGAAATTTACATTAGAAGAACAAAAATGGGATAATACCCTTTTTAGATCTACTGTTAACAAATAAAAACAATCAAATAACATATGAACACTATGAAAAGAATTAAAAAAGCAATCATGTACTAAATTTTTATTCCGAGCACAGTATCCACACCAAGAGAGCATTAATTCAAAATTCCTTAAGAATTATTGAAAATACTGAAAATAAAAAATTGTGGGATACAAAAATTAATAAGATGAAACAAAATTTTGAAATAAATGAATACCCAGAAAACTTTATTAACAAAACTATTAATATTTTTTTTTTAAATACAGATTAAAAAACAAAAATAAAAGAGATATTGCATACAACAAATTCATTAAATTACCTCTAGGCACTAAAACACAAAAAAATCAATAAAAGAATTATGCAAAAAGAATGAAATTCAAATAATACTAATGAAAAGGTAATCAATTAATAAAGAAAAACAAAAAAAGATACAAACCATAATTTCTTGTACTCAATGGGTGTCGTATATAAACTAAAATACAGAGATTACAATATGGTATACTTTGGGAGTACTTTGAAAGAGAGGGTATTAGAACACGTGAGAGCGTTTAACAGTAGAAAACAAGATATATCAGATTGGGCAGATCACTGCCAAGAAAGAAAGCATTATCCAGACCCCATAGTGAACATCTTATTTCAAATTCCTAAAGATATCGACAGGTTTATGATCGAATCCTGTATATCAATACCTTTCCATGTACAAACAAAGAAAAACTTTTGAAAGTTAGTAGCTTCACCCTTAACAAATTCAAAAAATGTATCAAAAACACATTCTTATAATCAAAAATCTTAGGTAATAATTTACAATTACGATTTTTAATTCCTTTCATAAAAAATTCTAAAGTTTTAAACAAAAGCGTGGTATATATATTGCCTTGTACTGAATCAATGTATAACAAACCGTTAACTTATTTTATTCTTTCGTTACAATATTATAATTAACTTAAGCATTGTATTTAACTCAACGTAAGTTTATTATAATTATGTATTGTAAAGATTTAAACTAAAGAATTGTAAAGATTTAAACAAAGTATGGTATTTATATTCATTGGTAAAGAAGTAATGTATCACATATCATTTGTAATGAATTCTATGTATAAAGAATAGGGTTAGATACCCTGTCTCTAGTCATCTGAAGAAGTTCTTTCGAAAAGAAAGAACGAAATATTATGAGAGATTAAAGTTTTAGATAAAGATATATGAAATAAGAAGATTATTTAATTAAAACATGGAATTGTTTCATTGTTTTCAGTCAACATTGGATTGTGTGATTATAAATCAATGTTTTTCTTGACTGTGGTTGATACTTGATAAACAAAACAAAGATTTAAGTTACACAAAAGCTTTATTTTTGTCCTTCGTTTCATCATAAATCATTTGAGAAGGTATCTACTCTTTGGGATTTCTTCCAATAAATAGATTTCTCTCAGATCGGATTAAGCTACAGTATTTGGAGAAAAGCCAACAAATATTTCGTCCTTTTTTCAATTTAATGAAATCAGAAAAATTCTGTTGTTGTTTTTTTTCTTTTGGGAGGGGGGGAACTGGGAATTTTGAAAAGATATCAATTTGTGTTTTCTTCTCTTTTTTCAGAAAAGTGGGTAATTGTATAAGATACAGCAACATCTATGTAGTTGGATTAAGTGTTTGAAAGTAAAATTCGTGTAATAAAACGGTATTGGTATGTTTAAGCTTATATAACTTAAGTCCATAACTTTTCCTTATATCGTTTCTTTTTATCATATTATAAGATCCAAAACATCTTCAACACCAAATACGAGGTATATAAAAAAAGTTATATATTTATTAACGAATTTTCGAAAAGTTCTTCTTTCCTTTGTCAAGCTTCAAATGATATATACAATTATTTATTAATTAATTATTAATATTAATTAATATTAATAAATAAATATACTATATTTGGTGTTGAAGATATTTGTTTTGGATTCGTCTTAGTTCAAAATTAAAAAAAAAAAATAAGTTTAGACTTTTATTTTGGTTTGTAGTGTTTCTATGCAGTGATAAGAAATTGAGACAATTTATTACGAAGATAAAAGTGATAGTAGAAAAGCAAAATCCACGATTCGGCCACAATTCTTGTGATTTCCTTAAGAAACTGAAACCATCAAAATAAGCACGTCTATTTCAGGATCGTGTATTCCTCAGCAAATATGTTCACTTGTACATCAAATCTCAAATTTCTAAACTGTTTACTGTAAAATTAAGAACTGGTTTACTGTTATTGTAACCTAATAAGAAGGTTTCAGTGTCAATATTGTGTAGAAAAATGTTTACTCAGTCTATTTCATCAAAGATATGGTCTTTTTAGGACAATTGTAAAAAGATGTTACAGCGAAATTTTAAGATTAAATACACCTTGCTTTTTAAGCCAAATATAGATAAATTCTTTAATTACTCAACTTTAATACTCAAGTCTTTAATACTGATATCATTTCAAAGTACTTTCTACCTTTAAAGTCTTCAAATAAAACTTCTTTAATTTTGAGTTTTCCCTTGGATCTCTTGAGGTCAGAGAAAACCTTAAAGCAATGGCTTGTTTTTAATCGGAATATTCATATTACTGTTTTCTTTTCGTTATTTATTTTTGTTCTGTTTTTTCTTCTCTAATTCTAGAGTACTTTAAATTTTAAAATTTAATTAAGTGATCTTAGTTCAAAATTTAACCTTTATATAATGTCTCTCAAAAATAAACAAATCATTTTTGTGGAAAACTTTGAATTATTAATCTCATATGAATGAAAATACACTGTTGTGCAATTAATAATTTCAAAATGATGTGTTTGCTTATTTTATCAAATAAACTCTAGAATTTTTCCTTTGCTTATATTTTTCCTAGGAATACTTGTTAAACTAAACCATGAAGCAGAAAATCTTCATTTTATATTCAATCATAAAAAAAAGTAATTTTGTTTTTGTTATTAGGATTGATTTCGTTTACCAATGAACGAAAAAAAAATTGCCTTAAACTCCAATCTTTTCACCTTAGAAATATTTACCATGATTTCTTAACCAACAGGTCAATAAGTAAATAGCACCATTCTTAAAGAAGATGTAATCTCTATCTCATACTTCTTTTCTTTTTTTTTTTTTTTAATATTTATATTGTGACGTTTTCTAATTGGGAGTGAATGGCAACAGAGGCAGTTGAACTGAGAGATTAGTCACGGTCACAGAAACAACTTTATTACACACAAGCTTTGAAATACAAGCAATGACAAAAGACGATTGATAGGAATAAAACACAAAATGACATTTGATTGGCTACAACAATTTAAGAAACTTATTCAAATTCGAAATTAGGAAGTCCGTTGAAATTAAGAATAAAGCAATTAATAACTAATACATTTAGGATTCAAGGTAGTATATACATAAGGTTTAAAAATAAGAATTTATAAAACTTTCAAAATGAGAATTATTCATTACAGTAAAAATTATACTTCATCAATATTAGACATTATTTTTATAAACAATGTTGTCATTTTCTTAATATTTCTTCAAAGAGTATTATTTAATATTCTGTTTGGAAAACAGTTAACACCTCCTCTCTCCCACTTGTTCATTGTCTAATTGTAATCATATAGGCTATAAGAATTTAGTATTACTTTGGGAATCACTAAACATCACTAAAGTAGAATTAGTATTTGTATAGTAAAGGTAATTGTGTCCCATCTGCCAGAATCGGTGGGACATTATTGGTGATGGTTTTCTCTAAGCATAATTACAATTGTTTCAAATTTCTGCTTAGGTTATGTCACAGGAAAATAAAAAGCCAAGGAACTTCTCCGGGATAACTTCTGCAATGCATTTCAACACTTATATAGAAATTTGGAGCTGTATTGGAGATAGTTTGCAGCTTCATCCCCTTATTTTTTAACAGATCAAGTGAAATTACACTATATTTATTTATTTATTTATTTATTTATTTTTTTAACTACAATAGTATTACTTCTTTTGGGAATCTAATATAATCTTTCTCCTGTAACATATTTAACCTCATGATATTTCGTTTAAATATCAAAAGATGAAAAACTTAAGCCTTTACGCAATGGAAAAAAAGATTAATTTAAAAAAATCTAGGATTAGATTTTAGGCATTTTTTTGCTGATATATTTATTTGCATTATTTAAAACAATAATTCGACCAATTACTAGGGTCCATTTCAGTACAGTAGTGGGTAGAAACTAATAATTGCATTAAAATTTGCTTTGTTTTGCTAATCACTGTAATTAAAATCATTATGAGTAAGTGTATTATTGTCCTCCAAATGAAAGGTGGCCGGCGGAAGTTTGAACTGCGCAGCCCTTCAGGTAGCTGATCAATTATGTTTTCCTGTCACAATGGACGACGGGGTCTCTTTTCACTGAGAAAGACATGTTGATAACGCCAAATTAAAACTTCTCTCGACTATTTAGCATTATTTCAATACCAGTTGCTAACAATAAGTATTTATATAAATAAATAAATATATATTATTTATAAATACAATGCTCTTTTGCAAAGTAACAAGCGATTACCATAATGGCGGCGTCCTGTCATAAAATCAGACGGAAGTGCCTGACCAGACTAATCGATGATACATGCGCAGATCTCACAAAAATAGGGCGGCCATCTCTCATTTGGAGGATTTAAAATTAATTGTTGTGATGATCTTAGAAGCGGTAAAAATTTCAAAGCTTTTAAACATCTCGGATGCAGGAGTTTTCGTATTTTGGAATGTCTAAATGATTTGAAATTCAATTTTCGTCTATAGTGAAAGGCGCGGATAAAAAAAAAAGAACTCAGTAATTAAACAGAAGTAATTGCTGGAATAATTTGGTGAAAAAAAGAATTCGATAAAAACACAAAGGTATTTAACAAACATTACTTTCATTGAAATTGCAGAGGATTGATGTTCGACTCAAGGTAGACATTTTTGAGGATATGTTCTATCTACAACGAACAAACTATAAGATCTTATTCTTCTGAGTAGATCATACAATATATTTTATGCTAAAAAAAATATTTTTATTAATATTTTTTCTGTTACTGTAAAGTTGCTGTATATTTGCTAAATTAAAGAATGATAATTGAGTCTGGCTTTTTGATAGGATTTAAAATTGATTTCAAACTGCAGAAATAAGTTAACTAAGTTTTTTTTTTTTTTAAATTAGTTAAAGAAAATCCTTTATAATTAGTTAAACCAAAGTTGAAGTTTGAACTTTGAGTATTGATTTATTTAGGAAAAAAGAATACAGTTAAACCCCGTTATTACGCTCCCGCTTATAGCACTATCCCGTTCTTTACGCTCCTTTTATACGGTCCCTGGAATTTTCTATACTTATCTATAGAATAAGATACTATATACTGTATCTCTGTATACTTTTACCCTCTTATAACGCTTCAAATCCCGCTTGTAGCGCTTTTTTATATCGGAAATTTTGTATCGAAAAGAAATGTAACATTGTAAAGATTCTTTTTTTTTCCCTGGTAGGAGGGAATCCTTGAACTCTGTGAAGTTGCGGGTCTGTGATACAGTTGCGCAAAATGTCGAAGCGATAATCCCTTTCTATAAGTGAAAAATTGCAAATTCTCCGTAAGTACGACGACAATTCTACAGAAGTTAGAAGGATTTCGCAGAATCTCTAGGAATTTCCTCGTCCAGTCGCGAACAACAATGAAAAACAGGGATGCAATTAACGATGCAGCGAAGGGTTGTTACAAACGTAAAAAAGTAAAGTGCGCACTAAATGTGCTCCGAAAATATATTAGTATTGCTCCTAGTGGTGTATCAATTGACGTTAATAGTTACATGAACCGCATTGAAAATGTCATAATTCATAACAGTAGCACGCACACACGGCAAACGACAATCAAAGATTTTTTTTAATAGGAAATAGGCTCACATTTGCACTATATCTATTGCAGAATCATGTATTTTTCCTGTAAAATGGTGTCCAAATCTTTCCCCATCTCATAAATCATTTCCCGTCTATAGCGCTATCCCGCTTATTACGCTTGTAGGTCATGGTCTCTTGACGAGCGTAATAACGGGGTTTTACTGTATTACAAATGCATTTTTTTGAGTAGATAGATCTCAAGACCTGCTTCAATTTTGAGTGATTAACTTATAGTTCGTTAACGATCTAAGTGACATTGGTGTAATTTTTTGCTTTGTTATTTAGTTGAATTATTATTATTATTATTATTATTAAATTAGATTCATTAAATAATGTGAAAGGAGAGACTTAATAGTTGAACAATGTTAAGTGGATTTAAAGCTCATTTCTCTGTCATAAAAGGGAGAAGGAAAATTGCGAACGTATCAGTTACTTAAATGTCCTCATTATTGTCGTACTGAGGGTGGGTTGGTACGGGGTTGTAAGCCCGCTCCCCAACATTGCATCCAAAAATGGAAGAATTATAACTTTTTGGCTTTGTTTTTTTTGGTCGGAAAGCCATCGTTTTCTTTGTAAACCCTCCCATATAGGATAATTTTTTTTTGGTTGAACTGTTAGCTCCTCTTATTCCAAATTACCGGGTACGTTTATGTCACTCACTGTGAAGTATAAAAATGAAAAATCATTCCTTTCAACCTAGGCTTTATTAGTTGGCATCTCGACGTTGGAGGAATCAATTCTGAGTAATCGTTGTGGTGAAGGGCTACGAATCCATCACTGAAGCAATTAACATAAAGTGATTAAATAATCGCACTTCCTTAAGATTACTGATCCTTGCTTCCCTTTGGTAATTAACATCAATTCATTAAGTAATTGCAATTAGATAGGATCAGTAATTGATTGACGACTTTACAGCAGAACTAATTCAAAGATTTATAATTTAATAGTTCTTGAAAGATGTGTTATCTAGCTTTGTTTTCGACAGAAAAAAAAAAAAACACCAACTTAGTTGATGGGTATTTTGCTACGAGAGATCCATTCGGATTAGGTTGATATGACCCCCAGTGGGTTTCAGGTCGTCGGCTTCAGGAGAGAAGAAACTGATTAAATGAATCCGCCTTCGAAGAAAAAAAAACAAGAATCTTTAAAAGAAAAAAAAACTCCACAAAAAATAGAACAATTAGGGTTTGAAAATAGCGGTTTGGAAATTTGAACTAACGAGTGCAGATAAAAACACTGACTTGCTGAACTTACATAATGAGAAATAGTTTATTTTTATGGTACTTCCTCTTCTTCTTTTTTTTAGTTTAGTTAATTATTTTTCATAAATAAGAGTAATAACAATAATCATAATATTTAAGAAAGAAAATAATGATGGATTTTATAAATCAAATGTTGTTGAATATTACTGAAGGTCGTAATTCTAAATTTCTACAACGTTCTGTTGGAGTGTTTGATTATAGCACCAAGGAACCATCACAAAAAGAAGAGAATATTATTATAGAGAATATGCATTAAAATGTAGTTAGACAACATGTTAGTTGTAGTTAGTTCTGTCATTAAGTTATTCATTAATAGATCTCTAGAACTAAAAGTTAAATAAGAATTATTGTTAATTATTTGTTATAAGATAGGTTTTATTCTATTTCTTTTTTTTAGCGACCTCTAAAAGTGCCGTAGTTACAAAGAAAATAAAACCAATGGAACAAAGCTACAGTTGAATAGTTAATCCGATCCTCACGTGCTCCTAGAAGGAACATTGGTTCTATTCTTACATTGAGTGAACTCAGAGGAGGGAAAGAAGAAGACATCGACTGGTGATGGAACTCAGCATCCAATCGTAAATATGTTCAATAGCGATTCGTTCAATATCACACTAATATTTCTTGTTATGTAGTAAACTTCCTTTACCTACCTTTTAAGCTTGAAAATAAGTTAAATATTTTCTTGAGCAGCCTAGAACTTATTAACACAATATGTGCGCCCTCTTTGAAGATTATTTTTTTAATACCATTAAATTTTTTTTAAAAATAGTTATGTTGACTTAATTTCTGATTAACACACTTACTCTTAAGACAGCTGTTAGAGAAGCTTTCTTCATTGTATTAATTCCATTCAATATTCTTTTATTCGAATCAAAATTCTTTTTCATACAGTTTTATTACTGTATGTTTTTTTAATCATTGTTATTATTTTGTATTTTTTTATGACTGTAGATATTTATTTGAATTCTGTAATATTCTATTATATTGCAGTTGGATAGAAACCTTCTCTCTTTATGGACACCTGCGTTTGGTTTTATTCTCTTGGTCTCTCAAATATTGCATAAATATTCATTAAAATCCCTTGTTCTGCTTCGGGACTTCTTTTCCTCGTAGATTGGGATGAATAAATTCAGAAGTCCTTCGATTCGTCTCGTTTGTTTTGGATTTTGCTGTCTTTGAAATGTATTGAATTCGATTTGCGTAAGACTCGAGAAATAAGGAAAAGTTTTATTTTAATTTTCCTGATTAAATTGCGCAAGTTTTCTTAAATATTTCGTAAGTATTCAGTTTCACAAATTACAACTTTATTCTGTTCTCTAAAATTGTAATTTTAGGACAGATCCAGAGAATTGATTCCCTTCAATCTTAGTTTAAGAAAACATTGTATGTTTTATTCAGTGTAAAAAAGAGCCTAGTGGTGACATTTCAGAATGTTTCATCTGTTATTGTTTTGTTTTGTTTTTTTATGAAATGACAGATAAGAATTTTGATAGTATTACGTGATTTCTACATGTATCAAAGCATTAATATTTATTTCAAAAATCCTGCTTCTGTATATTTATATAATTAATGATTTTTATTATTCCAGATAACTAAAGAATCTTTTAATTTTTCTTAATTCACCGTTTGTTAAGATCCTAACCATACAAAATATTCTTATTATGTTCTCAAAGTGCTCTGGTAATCTCTTACGAGATTCCCCACGCATTCATGAATTGGCCTGGATCACAGTCATCTAAAGGTTGTTCGAATTTCTTTCTATTTGTATTTTTTCGTAGCAATTGTTGAAAGTTCTTTGATTTGTTACAGACTTTAACTTTAAAATACTGAAATTTAATTCTTGACAATTAGAGAAAGGTCTAGGCTCAGTGCTTATATTTTAAGTTAAGCCATAAATAAGTACCAACATGTTATGGAGATCCGTCTAATTGTTTTATTGTGATGCACGAACAAGAATTAAAAAGTCAACGGGAAGTCAATGAAGAAAATTTTTCAATCTTTTCTGATTTGATTCTATTAATTCTAGAAATTTCTATTGTGATAAATCATGCTATAATTTAATCTTAATATTGATTTCGCCATTTTTTATGAACTGTTCTTTTTTGAAGACAAATTTGTTGGATTTGTTGAATGTTCGATGCTGTTTTTATTACTCTCTTTTGATACTAAAGTAGAATCTAAATTCATTCAGTTTTTCTTTCTTTTTCCAGGTTGCTCATTTCTTTTTGAGAATGTCATTTAGTCTCTTCGTTGAACTTTTGGATTTGTTTGAATTTTATTATTTTAAAGGAACATTCTTTTTAAAATGAGAGAAGCAAATAAAAAAGCAGAAATAAAACAAACAAACAAAATACACCCACGACCCCCACAGTATCAAATTAAGCGCATTCTGCTGCTAGGCATCGACTGCACAACAAGACCACGAAGGGCATTTCCTGCAATTAGGACCCTCATTAGGACAGAGATATTGAGACAGAGCAACAACAAGGCTTCCACGAATGCCAGAGTAAAATTTAAAATACCCATTATGTAGTTGACTTCCCATTACGTAAATAGCTTGTTTAATTTAATGTAAACTTAATTTTCACCTAGATGTCAATTAGGAAAGAATTAAGTGCAAATAATAGAGAGAAAGCAATAGTCTTAGATGTGATTGTATTATTAAATATACTCATGGACAAAAAAATTAGCGCACCAAGAAACAATTGCGGGATCGTAACGAAACTTGCAATGAAGGTACATGTAAGGGAGATATGCAAATGATTAGAAATGCAGCGTGATTGCGCATTACGTTTAGCCGGTAGAGGGTGTTGAACATCGTACTCTGTGGAGTATAAAACAGGTAACCAAAGTGTGTTTGAGTGTGCTGAATCATTTACAAAGGAAGAGCTGAGGTAGACATGCCATTACGCCGTGTTCGAAGACAGTATACGCAGTTGTCGCAGTTTGAGAGAGGGAGAATCGTCGGGATGATGGAAGCTGGGTGGTCGGCTAGGCGAGTAGCTCGTCAATTAGGCCGCTCTGATTGTGTTGTGAGGAGGTGTTGGGACCAGTAGAGCCGAGAGATGTCATGCACACGAAGACCAGGCTCAGGACGCCCTCGACAGACCAGTCGTCGAGAAGACCGCTACATAGTCAGAAATGCACGCGTACAGCCAACTGCTTCATCGGCCGCCATCCAGGCACAGGTAGCACCTTCACTAGGGGCCTCTGTGTATTCTCGAACCATACGAAGGCGCCTGGCTGAAGGACAGTTGGTATCGCGGCACCCATTACGTATGCTGCCCTTGACGCCCACCCATCGACGCCTCCGTTTGGAGTTTTGCCGCGCACGAGGAAACTGGACTGCAGCGGAATGGAACCAGGTCGTCTTTAGCGACGAATCCAAATTCAATCTCGGCAGTGATGACAATCGTGTTCTTGTGTGGAGAGCCCGTGGCGAACGCTTCAATCCTGCCTTTGCTGTACAGCGACACACCGCTCCCACAGCTGGTGTGATGGTATGGGGTGCCTTTGCCTACAATACACGGTCACCCCTAGTATTGTTCCGTGGCACCATGACAGCCCAGCGGTATGTTCATGAAATCCTGCAACCACATGTGTTGCCCCTCATGCAACGGCTCCCAGGAGCCATTTTTCAACAAGACAATGCTCGGCCTCATACGGCAAGGGTGTCACAAGACTGTCTCCGCACTGTTACTACCCTTCCTTGGCCTGCCCGATCCCCAGATTTGTCTCCAATCGAGCATATCTGGGATCATTTGGGACGACGAGTTGGGCATCCCACGAGTTTGAACGAACTAGAGGCAAGGTTACAGCAAATATGGAACGAAATGTCTCAAGACATCATACAGAACTTGTATGACTCAATGCCCGATTGTATCGCATCGTGCATTCGCGCTAGAGGGGGTCCAACGGAGTATTAATTCCTCCGTTCTTTTGCCTTTTTCTCTGAAATAAATTATTCTTTTTCTTTGATTTTCTAATCATTTACTTACATCAAAGTAGTCATTACGTATGTAAATTTTCGTTTTATTTTGACGACTCCTTCTTGGTGCGCTAATTTTTTTGTCCATGAGTGTATATAAATTTATATAAGATTGCTTTAATCAATTCGGACCAGTGTTAGATTAAAATCTCCACGATATGAGGGTAAGTAGGAGAGACGACATGTTTTATATTAAATCGTTCTTAGAGAATGCAAAGATACTGAAGATTTAATGCAGTGCCTCTACTTTAATAAACAAACAAATTACGTAAGCAAAGGTAAATATTTCGAATGATACAAGTAAACAAAAGTTACTTTTACTACGTCTATCTCGAGAATACCAAGAGAGATGCATAATGGACTGGTGCATAATGCATAATGAACTGGTACTTTTTAAAACTATTCTTCTAATTTAAATGATCCTCTCGTACCCCTTGAAGTTTTGGATTCTCAAAACAATCCTCTCTCTCTCTCTCTCCTTCTTCTTCCATTCGGTTGAGTCAGTGAATGTTTCATTAAGTCTCTTCAATGTAGTTTCGAATCTTAAAAAACGTTTTTAGTCTCTTCGTAAAATGGAGGTTTAAAAAGCTTTTGAATTACATTTCAATTATTCGATCTGGTTATCTTAAAACGAAAAAAACTTTCTTTTTTTTTAATTTTTTATTCGACTTTAATTTTTTTTGGCCCTTGTCTCCTAATCGGCAAACAGAATTGTACAGTCTTACGGTCTTAAAGATAGGTAGAGGTTAGTGAGAAGAGAAGTGCTTGATATCGCTAGTGTATCGGGAATAATTCAATGAATTATTTCTAAATTTTGTAAATTGATGTATCTGAATCTGGAGCTTGTTTCCTGTAGTTGTCTCCTTCTTGTCTTTCTACTTCTGATTGTCAGCTGTCATTATTCCTATTTGGGTTTAATGAACCTGAAGTGACCTAATACTAATGAGATATTTGTGTGGACAAGATTTAAAAGAGTTATCAGTATAAATTGAGTTATTCTGTTTCCAACGTTACCTAATGTATAACTTTGAGAAGTCACCTGGCATTGTCTATGTTCAACGGGTAACTCAACTTCAAATGAGATCATAGAAAGCATAAATATCTCACAGCTGCGATTTTTACTGCATTCTTTCTGAAGAAACTAAATTAAGCAAACGAAAACAAGCCAGATCTTCGTTTCTGTACAAACAATTTCCTGGAACCCAAACAATATAAGAGTCTTGATCCTTAAGGTTCCAAAGTTAAAATCCAAGACAGAACGAGTAGAAGAAGAAAAATATGCTGTTGGTGCAAATTAACTGACACAATTGGATAATTAAATCCATCATTATTGGAAAGAAATGAAAGGTCAAAATGCTTTCTATAATTACTCTAGTATTACTTATCTCTTCCTTCTGTAGGGAATCAGAAGGACTTCAAAAACTAATACAAGTATCTTGAAGATTCATCGTAGATATTGAATCAATCAAATTCGCTATCTGCAACGATAGAATGTGATCTAGAAATAACCATTTTGTTAAGAAAACAATATAATGGAGAGACTTTCTCAACATAAATTAGATGACATAATATGGAGTTGCTTTAATTTTAGACTAGATTGGAGTGGATTTGTAATGGCCAAACCTTTCAAATTCGTAGAAGTAACTTCCAACCTAATTAATAGGAAAAGACTTATTGATCCTTGCTTTTGTTGAGGGGTATCAAGTATGAAGGCTGTAACTCAAATCCCATCTACAAATTTGGCAGGAACTGCAAAAATGAATCGAGGCTGAGCGAATAGCTAGGTCATGGTAAGAGAAGTAGTCCTATCTTTTGTAAAGTAGATTTAGTTGAGAAGATTGTTTTCGATTCATCATTTGATATCTCGCACTCATAAGGCTTGAGTCTGTATTAAAATATTCTTGTAAAGAATAAGAAATATTCTTGTAATGACTTAAGCATTATCTAAGATTATAAACTTTAAAATCTTTAGAAAGCAATTTTAATTTTTTTTGGAATTTTACAGTTTGAGCACTGTTGAAGTTATTAGTAAAATACCTTCAAAACTCCAAAACAAAACTGAATAAAAATTCAGTTAATTTTTACATGGATACTAAATCTTTCAAAACTTTAAAAGGATTATTTAATCATTACTGTTGAACCATAGTATCCCTTACATAAAACAGCTATTTATGGTTATTTTTCAGTTAATATTATTTTCCTTACAGTTAAATATATAAGAATTCCTTCACGATTTTTGTGCACGATTTTTGTGAACTAATATTTTACAGGCCATATAAGTAAGCAGCGTCAATTATGTCTATTAATTTACTGAAAATGCTACATTGTGATTACACACGCGATCACCCCAACGTATCATTTCGCAGATGCTGACGTATGTTGTGCACAGCTATGTACTGTATTAGTACTGTTGCCCACTGAGGAAAAGGTGTTTATAGTGGACTATTATTTCCGCTCATATAGAAGATGAAGGCAAAATCGTTCAAGTTTACTGTTTGTGTGTGAGCAATTTACAGAACGCTTTGGTAGACGAGTGCCCAGTAAATCTCTTACATTGGGCGTTGGAGCCAAGAGTATTCATTTTTAGTTTCGACATATCTCGTAAAATTTCAACGTTAAAATTCGAAATTAAGCATGGCGCTTTTCAGGACGGATTCTGTTACGATTTGTTTAATAATACAGCTTTTTATGAAAGCATCCAAAAATATTGTGAAAAGATGACCTCGTTCATGAAAATCAGTTTTGTAATCAGTAATTTCGATCAAACGTGGGCCCGGCAACCGAGGGTTTGCGAGAAGGAGCTGATTCAAGCGGAGACCGGGGATTTTCTATACGTTAAATTCTCCTCCAGATGGGTCGTAGGGTCTGCCCAGCCTTCTAAATTGAATGTATATCTGGATTTCTTTCTTGAAAATTAATGGCAGAGGGCGTTGGACTGAATACCCAACGTCTAGTCCCGTTGGTCAGGAAACACCTGCAGCAGCATCTCCTTCGACCCGAAGGCCTAATAATTTATCTTTTTTTAAAATTTCGATTAAACAGATGCAAATGCGATTGATGTCAAATTGTTTCGACACATGGAAAGCAATTTGCTTTGAAAATAGATCCGATTTTGTATTAGTCAAAAACAACAATCTCTCAGACGATGACTTACAAATTGCTTATTTTAACGACACATTTAGAATGGACTTAAGAATCTAATCAACAACTTCAAAACAAGTCGAATTCGGAAACAGAATCTACCTGATGATGATACCTAATCTAAACTTTGATACCCGAAATGTTATGTAATGTTAATTACACTTGCACTTAACATTACAAAACACGGTTTCGTGATAGTTCTCACTCAATGAATAATCAATTAATATTCAAATGCCCCCCCTCCCCCACGAAAAGAATGAGTAATTTTTTTCCAAAATTACTCCTCATAAAAGAAAAAGAACACAAGAAAATTCATTACAAAAGAAAGAGAGAGAAAGATAGCGAGAATTATTTCAAATACTGAGATTGATCACTGCTAACGAAACAGATAAAGGGGATGATAAAAAGCTAAGATTACATCAGTGTTTAGTTAATACCGTCTTAGTATTTATTTAATACTAAGATTGTGTTATTTAACACCATGTCAAAATAATAAGTGCTTTTATATTGGGAATAGCGGATAAAGTTTGAAAAAACGTATAGGGGGGCATAAAAGCTGTATCAAAACAGGAAACACAGATGGCTTAATATTACACATCATGTCTACAAGACAGGACATTCTAGTGGATTTTATGACTTCTTAATTTGGGTAATAATAAAAATAAGGATATCCGAGAAACTATTGAATCCTATTTTATTGTTTTACTGTTTCATACAACACTAAAATACCTAACAGCAACATTTATAAAAACATTAATAACTGTGATTTTCAAAAACATTAAACATGAAACATTAAAATTATAATGATGATTCAAAATAATTGCAGATAAAACAGAAGAACGGGAAAAAAGAACGACTCCAATGACCACATAAAGAACGAGTTGACCTTTGGATTCTTCTCATGGGGATGAAGAAATAGTTTTGGACTGTTCCATTTGACATAACTTCCAGAAGGAGTTGAAGTAATTTTTACTTTATGACGTAGTCTCTGACGATGCTTGACACCAATTAGAGACCTAATATTTAATTACAATATTTTTTATTGGTTGTTATTCCTCATCCCAGTCTATATAAGTGAACCTTTCAAGAGTAACTGCATGTTGAAGAGGGGTTTTCTGCAAAGGAACCCGAAAGGCTCCTCGAATTATTAAGTATCTTTTTATAATCTTTTTAAACGTTCTTGACTTGTGTGTTGTCATTTTAGTCTAAATTAAATAAAAAGAAAACTCGTACATTGTATTCAAACTAGATCAGAGATACTTCGTACAAAGAAGGGAATAGAGAATTATCAACAATTAAATCATTCTTTATTTGTATTTGGAGCCACTAAAATGATAAAAACATGTCTAAGATAGTATGGTAAAAAGAAAAAAAAAAGACCATTCCATATACAACACTCCTGTTGCCTGGGAACGCGCATGCGACATTCCATTGTTGAATTGACCGCACAACAATACACCTGTTGTCTGGTAATTACGCATGCGAACTCCAATTGTTGCGTACATATGCTGTTTTTTAATACACATTAAATACCCATTACTATCAATACGCTGAAAGATGAAACTTCCAGAATGCACAGCAGATTATAGATTGTCCTTTCCCAGCCGACGCTAACATTGAAATAGAAGAGAAGCGACCTTTTCTATTTCAACATGCATTCTGGTAGTTTCATCTTTCAGCGTGTTGATAATACACATGTATATTTTTGCCAATGAGGATTTGAGCTTTCGCAGAAATTAAAAATTCGGATTTAAAATCTCCGCCACATCTGTATTATCTAAACCTTTTTAACTGATTACTAATTTCTTCAAGTGCTGTGTTTCATTTCCTATTTATTGATTAATAGTTGTTACACTATTTTTGTAGAATTCTTGTAAAACTATATAATGTTTTATTCTTTTTCTTTCCACAAGAGACTGAACTTTTGAGTTGATGTCTGTCTGTGATTTACTCTTCTTTTAAAGATGAAGCGACAATTCGTATCAAAATCCGACGAAAACGTTGTTCAAATCCTTTTAGGCTTCCGGTGATACAAGAAATCTTTTCCTTTTCAAGGAATCACGATCTCCGAAGGTGATGGGGTCGTTTCAAATCCCTCTCCGTCTTCCCATTGGATCTAAGCTCAGGTATCGGCTTCTTCTTGTTTGTCCGTGGCTGTGGCTTTGTGCTGACTTTGATTGGATCTGACAAAAACCAAAATCGATCATTTTTTATTGCAACCATTTTCTAAATGGAAGATGATGATCACAGCAGTGCAGGTCATTTGTATCGATGGAAAAACTAACGTCCCCTGTTTTCCGGCAGTTTTTTATTTTCTTCAATGCATATCAGTTCTTCTCTTTTATGTTACGTTGATTTTTTTAATCATCGAAAGGAACTTAAAGATGGTTTGATGTCGTTTATTGATATGTTCATCTTATACAAAAAAGATTAATATTAATTCAATGTGACTTAAATTTCAGTTGTAACACGGAAGAAAATTGAATCAAACCATTCAAATTCCATCATCATGACTTAAATAGCATATATGCCTTAAATCATCATGACTTAAATAGTATAGACCTATATAACTTAAATCATCATGACTTAAATACCATATCAAACCCTTGTTTGAGCCCTTGTCAGGTCTGCAAAAGGCTTATTTGTAAAATTATCTAACCCCTTTCTATTATCGTCGCGGTGAGAGTTGAACCCGCAAACACATTTATCATTGACTAATTTCTCCAGTATCAATGCCGAAAGCTCCGCAGAAAATATCACTCTCAATTATCAAAAATAGGAAATATCAAAAATCTCACATACATCTTCTTGAAATCGACGAGCAACGTTTAGAATAATTTCCCTATTTATTTTTTGAGACCTTTTCCTCGTCGAAATGTTGAATGTGAATCCAACGACCGCCATTTTGTTTTACATTTTAATGCGACCGACAGGCCAGAAAAGATAAATCTAGCATCTGCGTTGCATTCTGGGAGGATCATTTCTCGCCGCGAGGACTGTAATAATATTATTATTTATTTCATCCATTTTAAGATTAGAGATGTAACAATTTGAAATGGATATTTTAAATTCAGATTAAAAAGCATCTAAAAAATGCGAGAAACGTAAGAAACAAAAGATAAACATACGCTCAGTTTTTATCCTTTTTTTTTCCTTTACTGAAATACTGTAGATTAAATCGATGTTTAAGTAAAATCAGGAAAAATAAGATGGTAATGAAAAAGCTTTTAACTCAAGGATGGATGTTGCTACGGAGGGGATATATATATACAGTAAAACCCCAGTATTATGCTCGTCAAGGGACCATGACCTACAAGCGTAATAAGCGGGATAGCGCTATAGACGGGAAATGATTTATGAGATGGGGAAACATTTAGACACCATTTTACCGGAAAGATTCTTGATTCTGCAATAGATATAGTGCAAATGTGAGCTTATTTCCTATTAAAAAAATCGTTGATTGTGGTTTGCCGTGTGTGTGTGCTACTGTTAGTATATGAATTGTGACATTTTCAATGCGGTTCAAGTAACTATTAACATCAATTGATACACCACTAGGAGCAACAATATATTTTCGGAGCAGATTTAGTGCACTGCCCGCTATTTCACGCGCCTTTTCTTGAATGATTGGGTCACTTAATGGCACTGATGCATCACGAGACTGATGAATCCATTCAATTAGAATTTCCTCGGCATCTTCATATTTTCCACACTTTACTTTTTTACGTTTGCAACCACCCTTCGCTGCATTGGTAATTCCATTCTTAGTTTTTATTATTGTTCTCAGACTGGATGAGGGAATTCCTAGAGATTCTGCGAAATCCTTCTGACTTAGTGTAGAATTCTCGTCGTACTTACGAAGAATTTGCAATTTTTCTCTTATAGAAAAGGATTTCCGCTTCGACATTTTGCACTAACTTACTGTATCACAGACCCGCACTTCAAAAAGTTCAAAGATTCCCTCCTACCAGGGAAAGAAAAGAATCTTTACAGTGTTACATTTGTTTTCGATACAAAATTTCCGATATAATAAAAGCGCTACAAGCGGGATTTGAAGCGTTATAAGAGGGTGAAAATATACAGAGTTACATAGAAAATTCCAGGGACCGTATGAAAGGAGCGTAAAGAACGGGATAGTGCTATAAACGGGAGCGTAATAACGGGGTTTTACTGTATATATATATATATACTATATATATGTTGTTTGTTGGTGTTTTAATGGCGCAAAAGCAGCAGTGGCTAAGCTGCGCCATATACTATATATATATACTCTTGGTTTTAGAAAACTTAGGGTAATTTAATACGTTTTCCGTGATCCATTCAAAATATGGTTTTCTACATAGAATAAATTAACTGATAGTCCTTATAGTGCAGAGTTTTCTGACATTTAACTTTCATTTGTAATGTTAAGAAATAACAAAACTATTTTAATTCACAACTCAAGAATTTTCAATCGATATGAGTTCAGAAAATCTGAGAAAGAGAAAATTGAATAAAAGACTTGGTTTTAGTAGGCTTATGTGATATAATTTATATTGTAGATATGTTCATCTGTAATGTTCACTGTTCCTTTATCTGTTTTATATTGCTTACATTTAAGATCTTATTTAATTGGATGAGTAATGATTGAAGAAATCACTTACACAATGAAAGTTATTAAAAAAAAAAATTAAATAATAATTTATCGCAGCAATTAATAAGTTATACTAAATTTGAACATTCGATGTCTCGCATAGATAGTAAGTCCCATAAAAGGATTCAAACTCTAAAAAATTCAATAAAATGATTCGTAGTTTTTTTAAATGGGTCTTGGTAGATAGAAGTTTTTATGGATTTGTTTATTAATCTAATTTTAGCTTATCAGTCTAAAAAAGGAAAAAAAAATACCAATTAAAACTCTGTATCTTGCTATAATATCTTTGCAAGGACTGGTATGCTAATGGTAGGTTTATTGTGAGCCGATTGATGAAGAGAAGCAATTTAATTTTATTTATTTATTTATTTATTTATTTATTTATTTATTTATTTATTTGATGGACCAAAATAACAATCTATCCTTGTTCCCTATTCTAGAGCACGTCGCTTTGAGGAACAGTCAATCAAACCGCTTGTTTAATATGAAAACAAATTAAAACAGACAGCGTTTCTAGACAGCGTTTCTCTTGCTTATGTCGCGAGGGGAGCTCTTCGTTGTAAACAGACCAACCGATTTCTACAGGTTTGTTTCTACTGCGATATGTTCATCGATCTGCTACTCTTTATCGATCTGCTTCCAAAAAATGTATCCTAAAGCAGCAATGAATGACTATCTGAATAGAAAACGGCACGAGACATAGTAGAGGGATATGAAGATGAAAGTCGAGAATGTCTGATGGTGAATTATTAATTAGAAAAATATAAATAAAATCTTTGTAAAAGATTTGGGCCTTGCATTCATATCACCAGACTATATTCGAAAGCCGACATGTGTTATATTTCCATAGATATGTTGCTTTTCACTGAGAAGGATAATCTTTGATGTTGCACGGGAAGCATTCAATAAGGAAGTGTTCGGAAGTGCTTACAAGAACTGCCATTCAAATAATTTTAGTGAAAAATATGTCGGAAAGGAGTGTAATGGAGGTTAAATGAGTCATATTAAATAATGTGACCAATATGAAGATAAAAAGAAATAAAGAAAAATCAATTATTGAACAATTAACTATACTGGTTTGTTCGTTGAGAAGGATTCGTGATTGCATTTAAATTGTAGCCACAATTCCTGGATACATTCTCAAAGAACGATGTTCATTGATCAGTGCAAAGATCATTATACTTAATTTATTTCAGTACTGAAGTAATTAACTATAAGAAATTATAAAACTTACCATCATTAAGGGCTGAATGCACTAGCACATTTACATTTATGTCTATATACGTTAATTGCTTTAATAGCGTAGTTACATCATCAAGGTTACAAACATTGAGTGCCGTAAGTGTTTTGTTGATTTCGGGACTCAATGTTTGTGAACTTAAAGACGTAACTACGTCACAGAAACAATTAACTTACATAGACGTAACATAAACGTGTTAGTGCGTTCAGCTGTTTAGATGTAAGATTCTATCACCAGAGGAAAATCTCAATCGTCCTAATTAAGTCCAGGTACCATTTGCAATGGACCGAATACGTTTAAAGATAACTTAACGTAATGATGTTATGTGAAAGAGTTCATGAAAAAGTAATTTTATTTTTGGAGGATTGTAATTGTTATTAGAGATTCTTTAAATTGTTTTTAGCATGATTTGGATTTATTGTTATTAGTATTAGGTAAGTTACAAAATGTCTGGATAGTTGCTTTTTATGGTTGTTTAGTTCTTTTTGGGATTCAAATGAATTTATAAGGAAGAAGAGTTAATTTTTTGTCCTCTATCGTCACTGAAGAAGTCTCTCGCTGAGGGAGTTGAAATATAGTGGTATTAAAGTAGGAGTTATTTGAAATTTTAGCAATGTCTGGTTATTTGAGTATAATTAAGAATAACACTGATGAACAATATTTAAACATAATGATGTTATTGAAATCATTGACTTATTAATTAAGCTATTTACTTTTAATGTCAAATGTTCAAATTTCTAAAATATTATAAATTTAATCACAAACATATTAAGAGATTGGTATTCTTAATACTTCCAAAATGGAAAAACAAATAGATTCCAAACTTTCAAGCTAGAGATCTGGCAGATGAAATTAAAGAAATATTTAGAAACAAAAGATCCTCTTATTTGTCATTTTATCTGTTCTTTAATAGTCGATTAGTTACGGAAAGCAGACAGTTTCATCGATGAACTTGAATTTCTCTTAATAATCTTAAGATGAGAAGTTTCATCTTATTGCTATTACTAACATTATTTATAATAATTACCTTCTTTACTTCTTTTTTTTTCTAAATTCTGAATAGATTTTTGATATATTCGATTGTTAACAGAAAATAATGGAGAGAAAAACTGGTCTTTTATACAGCTTTTGAAATCCATCGAATCTCAAAGAAACAAACTCTAAGATATCGTTTGATCAAAATAATAAGAAAGTTACATTCAACAGTGTTTTTAATGGAATCGAGAAAAAAAAGTTTTTTTTTAAATATTCATTTCGCCTTCTGTAGCATTTTCATTGTAATCAATATTTCTAAGGAAAGATTTAATATGGATGACAAAATGAAAAAAGTCAAACTTAAAAAAAAAATGCACACTTCAGTAAATTTGAGTTTTATGTTTTGTTTTTAATTAGACTAGGATTAACTTTCGAATTTACATTTTTGTTAAATTAAAAATTAAGCGTACTTAGTTAATGATTAACTACTTCAATGATAACAAAATGGTCCTTCATTTAGTTTCCCAATAATTTCTTAATTCAGAATATTGTAATATAAAAATCACTTCGCTGTCCAGTTTGAACACTTGAATTCTAAAGTTAACTTAAATTGAGTTCATTATTAATTTTTTTAATTCATTATTGAAAATTATTGTTTTATCTTTGTTTAAAATAAAAAAGAAAAGAAAAAAAAAAACCAAAAACATAAAATTTTTTACTTACAAAAACTGTATTGTTTCGAAATTGGATCAATTTTTGGGAGTGACAAGAGCCAAGGCTGTGATTTCCTGCAATAAAATATAAGTAATTTTTTATTTTTCTAAAAATCACATGAAAAGCTATGATTCTTCGAATCGAAAAGATTTTTATTACAATTCGCCACTGAGGATTAAATTTTAGTGAGAATTTTACTATCCACTAATCTTGTCCACTGGCGTTTCTAATTACATTTAATGAAGCACAGATTCCCATACGACCCTACAGAGGATATTTTAATTTGAAATTGAATACCAATTAAATGGAGACCTTGAAAATTATTTGAATGAAAAGTCTCACTTTTGAATAAAAATAGTTGGAGCAAATATATAATTAAGATTCTCCCCAGAATGAGTTTTGAAACATAAAATGTATGTAATATATTGATAGTCAACCAAAAGCAAGGAAACTTTGTAATGATGCAGCGACTGAAGGCATAAATATCTAGAATAACATTTGTTTTGTTTGTTTTGTTTTTTTATTTAAACACTACTTATAATTTTTATTATGGCCATTTTTCTCCGTGAGCCAAATTCTTTTGCTTAAGATCAATAATGATACAAACAAATTGCAAAAGAAACATTGTTTCTTTTTGATATAGAAACAGTGGATAAACAAGAGACATTTAATTGAAATTAAGGAAATAAAGCAAAAAAAAAAGAAGAAATTCTAATTGTAAAGAAGGTTGATTTTCTTTCTTTTGAAATAAAGAATATTTTATAATGAAAATTAATTATGAAATTGCTAAATCATGCTTATAATGTTGTTTGTGTACAAACTCGGTGTTGTTTATGATTGAACTCTTTCATGTCTGAGCAACGGCATCAACATGTTGCCTCTGGAGCCAAATTCCCTCGGGCTCAGGTTTTCCTATTCATTATCACGTTTCCAAGAGTTTATCGTTTGTTTGTTTAAGTGCAGATCTGCGTTGGACGTTGAATGTCATTCATGATCAGGAGATCATTAACATTGAGCGAAACAGGGAAACACACTGGCCACTCCTATCTTCTCAGATTTAATTTCAAAATTTTTATTGGTTTCTGTGTTTAAATTAAGGAATTGTATTTTATTGTGTAATTCGCTATGTCCCATCTTGATGTGCACCAATCTACGAACGCCCTGAAACCATATGAGCTGTTAATGATTTCTTTTTAATTAAGAAATTATTACAAGTGAAGTGATAAATTCCTTGATAAATTCTCTTCGAGTTACAGTAGAACCCCGATTATCCGTGAGTGCCGCGAAAATTTTTTTTTATTACTAACCTCAAAAAAACCAATTTTAATCCAAGCCAACAATAGGGAATAGGCCCTACAGTGCGAAGGTTGAAAATTACTGACAGATTTATTGTGCATCGTAATCATACAGGCCTTCTAAGAATTTGTGGATGCAAACGTAGAGCAAAGGTTTCTGCTTTACTGTACATATTTTAAAAGTTTTACATATTATTTTTTCTGTACAATAAAACGTAGTTTTTAATGGTGAAATATTTTTTTTCGTGTTTACACTCATTTTTAGTCTTTTTTTGGGTTATCCGCGATTTTCGTTATCCGCGAAGCCCTTGCCACCCAATTCCGCGGATAATCAGGGCTCTACTGTATTTCAATGAAATTTGCTACTTAATTCATCAATTGAAATTCATTGAATTTTGGTCAACCTTTCATGAACAAGAAATATTAAATTTCATATTAAGTATCAAACCTTTTTTAACTGCTTTTCAGAAATATCATCTTGTCTAAATATCCTGAAAACAGTTTTAAGGAGCTCTATTACGAACGCCTCTCAAATCTTTTGATTTCTAAGCATTTCCTTCCGTGTGTAGCCTGAAATTTTTTTAAAAAATTACTATGATATTAAATAGAATATGAAATTGTTAAACTAACTTCACAAAATATAGATTCATCTTTATAGAAAAGAGTTCTAATTCTGTCTACGATAATTATTTATTTGATCTTACAAAAAACACCCACTCCTTTGTTTCTTTCGATTTCTTCTTTTACTTTTGTAAATCATCAGAGCTCCCAGTTATCAAATCTTCTGAAAATACGATAAACCTGTCGTATTAATGAAACAGCCAAAATAGAAACCGTTTATTGATCGAATTAAAGAAAAAACATAATCAACATGGTTGCAATAAAATCTTCAAACAGTGTTCCATTTGTTGTCGATGCTTTCATAAGGTGACCATCTGTACACAGAAACCGTTTATTTTTGGCGCTAATATTTTTCGAAAAAAAAGTATCTGCTTAAGCTGTCTCATAAAGTCGTTTTCATAGAAGTTCATTGTTATAAAAGCAATTAATCATTACCCAAAGTAACTCTGATAATTACAATACACTGAGTTTCCAAGCACTATTACAATAATAATTGAAAGTTTTAAAACTTAGAATGCTTTATCATAATAATGCTCACACTATTTGATGAAGTTGCTCAGAGCTGATAACTGATCTGCCTTAGAATTCTCGCAGATGAAAAATTCAGTACAGATATTCAGGCTGAGCTATATTAAATTAATATTTTTCTGTAGCAAACTTTGAATGTACGATTTCTCTTCATATAATCTTTATCTTGGATTTTTTTTGTTGTTCATTTTTAATAAACCTATCAAAAACTGAAATTGTTTTCATGCATTAAGCTTCCAGTACAATTTTATTTTAAGCCTTAATTTTAAATTTGAAGAAAAACTTATGTTAAAAATCATATAAAGTCAAAATATAATTTTATTAAAAAAATATTGTTTACTACTTGTCTATTAATGTTATAAAATATATTTAAGTAGTAAAAAATATTCTTACTTAAATATATTAAATACATGGCCGTTTTAATATTGACGTGACGGAATAATTGTGACAGTTTTTACATCTGATGTTGATGTCGTAGAAACTAGAAAAATCCGATATTTGCATTGAAAGAGACAAAAAAGAAAACAAATCAGTTTTCAATTACCCGGATATTCTTAAGCTATGCGAACACCATCCGATTTTGCACCAATTTAGTTGCCAACTTCGAGTTGGTGCGATTTTGTCAGCCGCGAACACCATCCAACTCGCAAATGAAGTCGGCCATGATAGCAGCAATCCCAAAATTTAAATGCGTTTCCCAAGCAGCTGTGGAAAATCCGAAAAAAATCGAGGTTTTGAAATCTCTCTGATAAATTCTGCCGCATACTATTACTGCATTTCAGTATAAACTTTATTTACGCTTGAAAGAAACTCGCAATACTCTGATATTCATTGTGTAATCGCTTGTCGTAGACTAGAATCGGTGAACATCGTTTTAGACGCCATTTCTTTCCATGGGCGTGACGTCATGACTGACGTGTTCCAACGCTGACCTGTGATTAGTAATTCCGACCAACTTTTCCGAGTTGGCCAACTCGAGTTGGTTGTGCAGCAAGAACTAAAATCGCTGGCAAGTCGCTGAAAAACCTGCTCAAAGTCGTCTCTAACGACTCGAAAACTGAAAGTTGGCCAACTAAGTTGGTGCAAAATCGGATGGTGTTCGCGGGGCGTTAGGCTTATTGCAAAGGAATCGATTCAGCTTCAGTCGAATAGCAAAATGATCTCGGTTCAGTTATTCCATCTTATTTTAGGCTTTTCTATTCCAATAAGCCCAAGATGAAATTTGTCCACACTTTGTCTTATTAACATTACACTGGTCAATCATACCATGCATTAACTCACATTCATGCATTTGCTGTTTTGTTCATTTGCTTCACTCAATTCAAAATTTAAATAATCATTATTTAAAATCATCAATACAATGGTTACGTTTGTGGTGAGGTTTTTTTTTTTAATACTGTTACTATTAGAATAAAAAATGAGAAACTGACATTCACCACCAGTAGAGCCACCATTCGAAATAAAAGGAGGGTAATTGCCTGAAATTCTCATCTTGGTATGATATTAGATGTAACAAGAAAAAGAAGCAATTTGCGTATAACAGTAAAAATGGACAAGATTGTGACATTTGAAATTCGAGAACTCCTGAGAAGAGCAAAGGGACACGTATCACTGTCAGCTTCCTCATCAATAGCTCATCAATAAGTATTATGGTCGAAAGTAAGACAAGGAGAGACAGGAAAGGAGTAAACACTTTCCTGAAAAAGTGAAAAACCAATGAAAATACTACTTCTTCTATACTGGCTTTAGGATTATCCCTCTTCCTGTCACGAGATCAAGAAAAAAATGAATGAAAGATAAAACTATGTTTCAGGAACAGCTGCGGCAGCGTTTGTTTTAATAAAATGCTGAATGAAAAAGCTAAGCAGCAAATGCATCGTCCAATAACATCTCATGATTTTATCATTCGAAGACAACTTGATCTAACTGATTTCCAACAATTATCTGAGGAGATTTAGCTCATTGATGAACCACCTAAATTTCATCATCTTTCGTCCTTTGATTAACAGGCCCTAGTGTCACTTGAAACATTTGATGTATTTTCTTTTATTCACATATTCAGCGGAGAGTCAATAGAAACGACTTTATGGCCATCATCATTGAATAACTGACTATTATCTGGCCTCAGTGTCAAGTCTCTCTCTCTCTAAATGCGAAAGCCCTCACTGACTAATATCCAATTCTCCTATTTCCTAAATAGCGAGGAAACTGAAATTTGGTAGAATTCTACCTTAGGTTATAATTGGAAAAGTAAGCTATCGAGATTTTGATTAACAAGGAGTTGAAAAGGGGTGAAATCCCTATATTAGCGCTACATCCGCACCTGGTGGCAAAAATTGGAACTAAAATATTCTTTTTGCGTAATTCTCTTCCGCATCTTCTCCTTAGTGAACACGAAATTTGTCGAAATTTTCACGAGATTTGTGAAAATCGAAACGGTCCGTATTCGATTTTCCGATATTCCTAAGGGGTGCAAACGGGAGAGCAAACTTCTTTAATGGCTGCCGACTTCTTTTTTTATTCGGATGCATATCTCTGAAAGAGTTTTGGTTGGAAACACGAAATTTGACATGAGTGTCCTTTGTCAAAATCGAAATTTGATCGAATTTCTGATATCGATCCCTAAAGGGTGTAAACGGAAGGAAGGATGGATCGTGTTAAATACTTCTACGGGGTTTTCTGATTGCAAAATAAAAATATACCATTAATTTATAGTGATCACATGATTTTTTACCAACTGGAGAAAGTTTGAATCTATCAATTCAGGGCGTAGAGAAGGGCAGAAAGGGGTGGGAAGACTTATATTCTCCGATCTCGATATTAATTTCTAAGGATCTCAATTTACAGAATACTAACATAACATTACTTTGTATCTAATGCGTGATTTTTTTAACCAACTGGGAAAATGTCGAAGTGATCTCACAATTTTATTTTCTTTCTCATCCACAGCAGAACATCTATTTTTTGTAACCCCTACAAAGAACGAGTATTTTAGCTAGTTATATATAAAATTGCTTGGCTGCGGGTTGGAGGTGGCGGGGACTTTTCCATGCTTCTTTCACCTCCAAACGGGTCCTAGGGTCTACCCAGCCCTCTGTGGAATGGGTACCGGGTTTCTTTCCCGGGAGTTAAAGGCGGGCGGGCGTCGGGCTGACCCACGGCCCAACTTCGTCCCGTTGATCGCAAAACGCTGGGAGCCTGACCTTCCGCGCCCCAAAGACCTGTCCAGGCCTGTTGAGGTACACTTAATCTATAAAATACTCCTATGAAAATAGTATGGAGCGTTAATATTGAAAACGTTTTAAGAGCACAAAAGGATTAACAACAAAGTATGAACTTTTAGGCCTTGGGCTGTTACTTGCACAATGAAAGACACATTGTTTCCAAGTTGTACTTTTAGACATTAACATGTGATATTGAGAATATTCCTTTAGCCTAGAAAACTTAATGTTTATTTTCACTGAGTATGGTGAAGAAACAGTGAAAAATTCTTAACAATTTCTTTGAATGGCAGTGCTTTTCTATCTGGAGCACAATAGTGATCTAAATTGAATGTACTTAAGACAAATTGGCTTAACTAATTAGCACTACAAGGAGACTAAAGATACTGGAGTCTGTTGTTTTTCCGGTTTTTATTTGCTCGTACCTTTTCTTGTGTCATCTTTTGATTGATTTTGATGTCTTTCAGATTTCTATTAGAATTGAAGAAATGAATCAAAGCTGAAACTATAACTTTCACAACAGCCTCCCTCGATTGAGAACTCATCTGATGAATGCAATTAAATAGTAAGAAGAAGAAGGTACTCTGATTGTGGACTTTTAAAGGAGGAGGTCTTAGTTTATTTATTCCATCGATTTTCATCGCGTCAGACCAAGTGTCTCCTTCTCAAATAGACTGTGAATGAACCGATTGCGTCATTTTTCCGAAATAGATTCAGACCCACTTTCTTAGCAGAAGTTGCATTTCTGTTTTGTATTATGTTGACGTTGATTCGTGATGTTGCATCTAATCATAAATCCAATTAGAATTCAAAGAAATGTAGCCTTGGCCTAAAGCAAATAAAACGCTATTGAAATCCGGCTGTATCTCTGTTGTTTACTTATCTCTTTCATTTTCTTTTGCGATGGAACTTGAAGAGTTTTGTTGCTGTTGTTCAGCCATTTTAATCCTTGAGTGCTTTTCGTAAATGGAACAATCGCGATTATTATTTATTTTTGTGAGAAGGTAGAAACGGATGGAAATATAAGCGAATTAATTAAACATACAACATACGTACGGGTATCTAACCAATTTTCTGTTGGTGATCGTAATAGAATTAAAGGATGGATTGTGTTGAGAATTTATTCTTGGAAGATGTTGTATATTTTAGGAATCTTGACAATTCTAATTCAAAAAGAAAGAGGCATACAATTTACAAAGAATTCACAAAAAGATTTATCAGGATTTAATTTAGAATAACTAGACTTAATTAGACAATCTGATAACTGCACCTATAGTTATCAACTATTTTACTTTTATTTTCTTCTTCTTTTTCTTTTAAACAAAATAAACAGACTTGCTAAGCACAACGCAGTAGGAAGCATTTGAACGCAAAATTTCATTTGGGAACTCAATTCATATGTGTTAATTTCTCAAAGAGAATGCAACATTTTTTTCCATCATTGAAGGCAGTAAATCATTATTAAATGACCCAACAATTGAGTCGGTCAGTGCAAGAACATCCCAACTTTATTTTGAGATCAATAAGAAAAACTGTCTGGATTCGTTACTTGGGATGTTATTGCTGTTGCGTAATGCCAGCCTCAGCAAGACAGTTGCAACGGACTTGAAACGTTGTTGCTCTGTTTACTGCAGCACTGATGCTTCATGACACCTAAAACGCTTGACCTGGAATTTTCATATTTTTGGACTTGGGACGTTCTTGCACTGACCGACTCAATTAGATCACGTATAGATACAGTAGGAAACAGTATTGAAAGTGGATATTGATGTTCACTGATGACATATATAAAAAAATATTTTCAAAACGATGTCCATTGTGTTTCAAAGAACATTCGTAACGTTTAAGTTGAATCTCAAACAAATTTGTAAATAAAGGTTGCTGCATTAAGTGAAAGAACGCCACTATCTTTTCCCGTAATTCCACAATTGTTGCCTGTGGGTTCTTCTTAAAAACGGACTCCTTTACCATACCAACACGTAGGCATCGGGTGGTGTACGGTCAGGTAAATGCGTTGGGTAATGTTCCACGGAAAATTTGTCCCTGAA